>CM024789.1:23767604-24265699 GCA_014281875.1 Nibea albiflora | reverse complement strand
TATCCAATTTAGATGCAATACTCAAAACTAAAAGTACAATAATATGGTAAAACATAATCTGCTATTTAACATGATACAAACATAATGCAACCTATACTGTTAGAAAAAGTATCAATCACAGTGAGCAGCTCTGAGACTACTAAAATAAAGAAGTATTGAGATCTTTTACTTCATTAATATACTAGTAAGTACAGAGAGAAAGCTAAATTAGAATGTCAAAGTACTCATTAGGTGACAGAATGCCCCCTCTAAGAGTGTTGTACTGTTGGATTATTATCACTAATGCATTATTATACTAGTAGACACATTAATGCTATTATTAAATTAATTCATGTTATGTTTTTGCTGGTAGTGGTGTAGATAATTTTAACTACCTTATAAACAGTTGGATATAGTTGGGTAAATGTATAAATACATTATATTTTAGAAGTTGATCAGATCTTGATCTTGATTGTAACTTTACCTCTTAAATAGATGTAATTCAGTAAAATGTATGTACTTCTGGTGCAGTATAGGAAGTATAATGTAGCATACAATGTAAATACTCAACAAGGTACGAGCATTTCATAATTGTAGATTAGCCTACCTCAGTAAATGTAGCTTGTCAGCATTAGTTTCATTCATTCATCCACTGTTTGTTGCCATTTTACTTAAAAACAAAAACGTCAACCTTATGGGGGTAAAGGTCATCAACATCAACATGATTCATCCTCTGGGGACCGTGAATATATGTACATTTTATACCATCCCATCCAATAGTTGTTGAGATGTTTCAGTCTGAACCAACGTTGTGGACCAGCCAACAGATATTGCCAACCTTGGCCCCAAAAATTCATCTAATATCTATCTAGGCATTAGAAAAAGAAATGTGTGTGTAATCCATTCAGTAAAATCTGTTTTGTCGTTGCCACCACCCACGGTGTCTGATTTGTTTCAGATTCATTTGAGGATTATGAGTCAGATGCAAACCGTGCACCGTAAATATCATTTTCACCTGATTTCACCCAACTGGACTCAACTAATGAGAAATTCTGCAGCAACGCTTGAGGCAGTCACCATCAACTCCATCATTAATGTAACACCAAATGATGGAATTTATAATGCAAGACTGATATTTAAATAGACTCGCAGATACTGTTGTGGAACACTGGAAATAGTTTTGGTGTTAGTGGTGCCTGTGATTTGGTCTGGAATAACACACATTTGCGTCTGTATTTCTTGCTTGTAGCTGTTCCTGAGCATGAATTTTCTTTATTTTCTTTCTGCTCACAGCTTGTCATCACGCTTAAACATGAGGTCAAACTGCACTGGGATGCATTAAGTCAAGTGCTCTCTTGATGGACAATAGTTAATAGCTATTTGGTATAACAGCGGCGGTTCACTCTCTTTTACATGCTGAAACATAATTTGACAGGTGACAGAAATGGCCACTGCATAAAACCTTCCCGATTATACCACTGAGCTCTTTTAGTTTTCCAGAGTGCCCAGTCCTCCCTCTTCACATCTGCTTTTAAACCATTTTTGTTTCCCCTCCTCTCTTTCTGTCTTTTTATAGCCTACAGTTGTTTTCCTCTCACTTTCAATGTGGTTTTTTTGTGTGAGTATTAAAATTGTGTATGTGTGTGCATGCAGAGTAAAAACAATCTATTCATCCTGACTAAAGTACATATAAGTACAGTGCATAAGTCTTTGCCTCCTACTCAAACATGTGGGTGGAAGCTTTATTCTGTGTGTGACAAAATAAAATATGGTAGCAGAAGGTCAAAGGTGGGAGACTGGTCTGAATTTTTTTTCACCTTTTAACATTCTGAAAATCTGAATGTATAGCGTGTACCTTTGAGAAATGGAGGTGTTTATGTTGAAGTTTCTAACAAAGATTTCAGCATGAATATAAATAGTCTTTAGAACTTTAGAAATGTGTTTTAAACAATGAGAAAACAAAAAAATATTTGACTGTGTGAATATGGATGAAGGACGAGTTCAAATACATGATCTAGTTTTTGTGTTTGGTTGAGGCGGCAGAGGCTCAGTCCATAGGTACTTGGCTTGGCTCTTTCAAACCAGCATGGACTGCAGTATGCAGTGTGGACTACTAGCTGGAGAGGTGCCTGTTCACCTTTTGAGCACTGCTGTGGTGCCCTTGAGCAAGGTACCAACCCCCAACTGCTCCCCACAAGAGCATTTTGTCCAATATTTACACAATAATACATAATATAGAATTAAGTATATATAACCAGCATGAAAAATCAGGTCACTAACCCAGTATTTGTGATTTAGACCGTTCCAGAAAACGCCAGTAGGTGGCCGTAGTTTCCTGTTAGTGATATATTATTCCTGAATTTAGCTCAGGTGCAGTGTGAAGCCGTTACCTGACGCCATTTTTCTCTCAGACACGAGCCAGACGGCTGCAGACCAGACCGAGTGAGTCGCTATAAAAAAGTAGAACAAAAGAGCAAAGCAAACACAAAGAAGAGATTTATTAAGTGCTGCGGACAAAGCCTGAGCCGCCCGCCGAAAGACCCGGTAGCCACGGGCAAACCCAGGTTCACTCCAGTAAGCTGTGAGCCGAGGAGGAAAAATCTCCCTTGTGGAAGTAAATGCAGAGACTTCCGGTGAGTTAGCATACAGTTAGCCCGGTAGCCAGTAGACGGAAAAAATATACATTTATTGTGTTGTCTGCCTATTTTAAGTTACTCAGTATTGCTTATGTTGCTTATTAAAACTACTTTCGTGCACTTTTTGCCGTAGTTTATTGTGGAAAAGAAATTGTTAGCTAATGCTAATAGCGACCGCAACATGCTAATCGCTAGCTCCTAGTTGCTAGTCTGTCCATTGTTTATGCTTATTCATGCTAATCGCTATGCTAATCGCTATGCTAATCGTTAAGTCAAGCTAATTGCCATGCGGTCTGCAATGAGAAGATACAGTTTATTTCTTTTGTGCCATTTGAACTGCCTAATTGTGTTGTTTGTGCCATTTGAAAATGGTTAACAGTACCATTTAAGGTGTAGTACAATTCATTTTGTATTAAGGAATTTGCACTTGTGTATAAAAACTGTAATTCATTTGATGTTTAAGAGTTAAATAATTAAAAGGTGAATTAAAATAGTTGAAAACTTATGATGTAAGATAAATAGAGGTTAAAAAGAGATGCATAAATAATGTGTCTGTTAAAAAATACTATTGTTGATAGGAATTCATGATTAATTGATTACATTTATGGTTAAAGCAAATTGTTTCAATTCATAATAATTCATTTATTGTGAGTTAATATTTCCTTGGTTTTTGGTGATATTTCATGATTAACAGAAAAGATGAGGTCTCATATAGAAATTGACAGAATCAGATTTAGTTCTTACACCTATGCATTTTCTGTGTTTTTTTTCTTTTGGTTATTCTTCTGCTAGTCTGAACTACTGTCCGAGAAACACAGATGATTAAGATGACGAGCCCAGCCCAACGGATCTGAGAGAGAGAGAGAGAGAGAGAGAGTTCGAGAAGCAGTGTGGCCAGCTGCAGAAGCTACCTCGTCGACTCCAGACCTTCTGATTCTCACACAGAGAAACACAGATAAGATACTCACACACTCACCTAGTAGTGATAGTAGCGAGTATACCAGTAAGGAAAAGAAACTGTGGACAAGGAAAACTGACTTACTAATTAACTGACTTATTGACAAAACACACATTGGATCCATCCTGAACTGAACTTGACGAATACTGAGCAGGATAGCTCAGTCCCAGGATTCTCCGTTCTTTTGCTTTTCTTTGTTATTTTACAGCACCTTATTCGTTTCTTTCTTGTTTCGGAACAAATGTACAGCTACGCTGTCGATCTTTATTATTTTGTTATTTCTAGTGATATTAGAATATCATCTGTTCAACCCTCTTTGTGAAAATCATTTCCCAACTCCTACCGAACCTAGAGATGTGAGTATCTCTTAATTGTCAAAGTAAGGACTAAAGGTGCTATATATACAATATAATTATGAATATATATTTTGTCTTAGGGTTTCAGTTGTAGTTTCTCAGTATTTACCTACTTGTTACTAGCAGGAATTTCCCAATAACACACTGTAATATATTTTACCAGGTAAACTTTGTACTTTGGCTGTAGTTTCCGAGTATTTACCTACTAGTGTAAATCACACAACAACATTCTATGTTTTACCTTACATTTACTGGGTTAATACCTGGTAATTAGCACACTGTAAAATATTTTACCAGATAAATACTTTGTATTTCAGCTGTACTTTCCGAGTATTTATCTTTGCATACTGGTGGCAATTACACAAGAAGATGCTATGAATATATTTACCCTGGTAAATACCTGGTAATTAGGGGGCTGTAAAATGAATGGTTACTGCCTGGATTCAGAAACTGTTGCTTTTAAACTAGTCAGTTAGTCTGGACTTACAGTTGTGATGTCAGAAGAGAAGCTCATTAATGTTAATGACACAAAATGCAACACACAAAACACCCTGTTTCTTGCATGAGCGTCAGCGATAAGCATAGCAGAGGGGACGTGAAGCTTCATTCTTTGACCTTACGTTTTGAATTAGAAAATGCACACACTGAACTAAGGTACTGAACATGCTAAACATTAGCATGTTAACATTCTTATTGTGAGCATGTTTTCATGTTAAGGTTAGCATTTAGCTCCAAGCAAGTCTCAATACAGCCTCATAGATCATCTTTGTCTTATTTAACCAAGACCTGAGTCTAGCTGAGTCACCTAAATCATAATATTGTATTTGTTATACAGGAATAACTAAATATTACTTGTTCCAACGTTTCAGCTGACAATTGTGTGATACATTGAAGAGGTCTTTGCCAATGTAAAAAATGTTTCTTAATATCATTTCTAAATAATATGTTGTAGCCTTGCATGTGTGATTGTGTTGAACATGATTGAGCGAGCTGATTCTTGTCCAGGTATTAAAGCAGTCTGACGCAGATTGGAACTGTATCTGTGAGATCAGTTCCACTATCCACAACACACTGGCTCTGCTGCATATTGCTTTTGTAATAGCCTATCATCAGTTAAGTTTCTTATCTGAGAGCTGATTGTGATCTCACAGAAATAGGATATATTCAGTACAATAGCAGATTTTTTTTTTGTAGTCCAGGTATATGGAAAAATGAAAATCGGGATAATAAAATAGATTTTTCTTTTCAATTCAACCTTAAATAACCCCATCAGAACCTCCTTCTCTTCTCCTCTCCCTCCTCTCGGTCTCTCTCACACACACACCGCTATTCATTTTTGATTTGTATTACATGAGATCAAAAAGACATAAATATGGGAGAACCAAGAATCATAAAAGTTCTCCAGACAGCCCAATGATAAATGTGTGTTACTGTGCCTTTCTTTCTGCTCTATCTCAGGTAAAGAAAGGCACTTTAAATCAGTGGCTAGAGTCATTACTTTCAAACTGTACTGTGGGATGTCAAACTGCATTGTATTAGCCTTCTATTAATTTACTCGCTGTCAGTAAGGTAATCAATTGGATTATCCATGTCTGACAGAAATGGATCTCTTGGGTTTCTGTGATTTTGTTTCTCAAAAGTCGGTATGATAACCACTGCCAGAACATTTTGTTTAACAAGCTGTAGGTTGTACAGTGAGACTATTACTTAAATAGCTCGGCTCTGCCATAGTTTGACATTGAAAATATGTGCAAAACTCCCTGCTCCACCTCCTCGTATCTTAAAAGCAGCAAATCCAAACCTAGCATTGTACCATAGGCCTTCAAAGTCTCAACTGAAAGGCACCTTAAAGTTCTGAACTGAAGAAAAAAAGTCCTCACTCTTCGAAGGCTGGTTTCGAGCTCTCTAGGGCACTCGAAGAGCATCACTTAAGGCTGTCATCACTGCACAGGGATTCCTTGCACCAGCGAGCTATATAAATGAGCTAGTGAAGTAAGGCAAAGTGAATTGACCGGCATTAGATTAGTATTGCATTACAGCTAAGATAGATACGTTTCTGGAGGACAAACAACTGATGAAGTGAAGAGAAAAAGGCACAGATAAAACAACCAGCAGCAGCCTGTATAGTCTGCCTGCAGTCTGTGTAGAAAAATAAGATCAAGAGTTTCTCTGCTTTGAGTTTTGTGCCATCTGAAACCGTTATGTGACAAGCAGAGAAGCTCAAGCAGAAAATGACCATTCCTGAGCGTACGCTCAAAGTGTCCTTTCAGCCTCTTGTCACGTTTTCAGATGTAGTGTTAAAAAAAAATGCTGTCTGCTCTCAAAGAAACCACACACGCTCAACAAATATCTCCCGTTACCAAAGCCATTGTTCAGTAAAGGCTGGCTAATTAGGCTGCAAGTGAAGTTGATAAACTACGGCTCTCTGACAACACAGTAGCAGCATGAATGGCCCAGGACGAGTATGGAGCCAGTGATAGCCCAGTTCTGCACTACTGGTTTTTGTGTTGTGATATTCAGTTTTTTGGACCCCCTGGAAGGAAAGACGGGACATACTTTACATTTTAAAGGGGGACATCAAAGTCTGTTTCCAGGTATTGGGGAACTCTACTGCATATGTGATAAAAGTTGTAAAGAGTCTTTGAGGGCTCCAAAGGGAGCTGTGTGAAGTCTGATAAATGTCCTCAAGTGATGTCACTTGGGTAAACCTCTGTTGGGACTGAAGACCATATGAGTTCAAACCATATGAGTTTGAAAATGAAAAAAAAGAAGAAAAGAAATCTGTTGGCGTGGAGATAAAATGAAGTGAACTCACCAGACCTCTGTGTCCATCTCCTCATCTCTGCTTGAGGCTAGTGGCCCGAGGCAACATTAGCCACTACAAACATAACACCCCTGAATCTCCGACTGAACTGTCGGCGGCAGAGTTGCTTTGTTGGGCAGCAGGTTTTAAGAAGAAAGAAAAGAGCCTGAAATAATGAACAAAAAACAAAAACAAACATTGTCCTTGCTTCCTATACTCTTCTATTCAAACTATCCCTCATGACTAAGGCAGTGTTATAGTATAGGGCAATGCAAAATCAATCAATGTAGAAATATAAATAGCGTATCGTGTATCATGTAAAAATAAGTTGTATTTCAAGTGGACAATAATTCTTGCCCATGGACTGAATAGATCCTGGACTGAGGCAGGTCATTTAGACACCACATAAGTGTTAATATTATGCTGGAGAGTATGAAATGATTGCTGTATTGGGCGATTTTATATTACCTTCCTAATATTTTGTCAAATTCACCTAAATGTGTTAAAAGCCATTTGAAAGATATTGCTTAGAATTTCATGTAAGACCACCATGAAGTCCAACCTTAGCAATGCATCAGCAACTCTTTGACACAGCAGTTTAAGTAAACGTTTCACAATATTTAGCACATATTATTGGATTACATAAGAGTGATCGGGTCACTCAGCGGAAAAGTCAATCTCCAGTAGTAACGCTGTCCATGGTGCTGATTCTGACGGGGCCCACCATTATTGCTGGCTCTAACAATATGGTTCACACGGGGAGGGAACCTGCTAATTATTCAATCAGTCTGAACCATATTTTCCCGTCTGAGCTGAACTGAGTCTTGATTCAACTCTCTGCATGAGACTCTGTGATCTGTATCCATAGCGCGTTTGCCCTCCTTCAGCACAGTTTATATCTATGCTATAGCATGAATATCACACAGTTTTCGCTGCTTGTTAGTTGCCAACTCTTGAGCCTAGTAAGTCATTTACTCAGCCTGCTCTGCTTGGCAGTAACACTTGTTTTGTTGTCTGCTGTATCTGCTATATGATAAATAATAATAAGCCCTTGGGAAAACCCTAATCTGCTCCAGTGAGCCTTTTCTGTGATGACGACAGTGCTACCATGAGATTAACAGTTTTGTTTTTGTAATAAAATATTTTGACAGATATTGGATATATTAACATGGAATTTGGTCTGCATATTAATAGTGTGCAGGGGATGCATATTGATGACTTTGTGAATTTTTATTAAGAACCAAAAGCAGGTCAAAGTTTTCACTTTTTCTGAGAAATATCTCAACATCTACCAAATAGATACCCATAAGGGAGATTTGCTGTTTCATTAGATAATTAATCCCAGTGAATCTTTATTTTATCCAGTATGTCGGGTTGTGACCAAATACTTGCAAAACTAATGACTAATGATTCATTGTCACCAAAGTTTGCAACTGTGAGAGCAAAACAATTTAGTACTTTTATATGTTTGTTGTATCTCCTTACAAAAGGGAAGCAATGAGGACATTATATTTCAGTAAAACTAAAATGACAGGAAGATGAAAGAAGAAGATGAAGATGAAAAACCTTGTTTACCATGGATAAGGCATATGCATAAACATTTTGCATTCAACAAGCAATGATGGAGAGATCGCTACAATCGACACATACCCAGCAGCTTCTTCACGTTGTGATACATCTGTTTTGGTTTGCAGTTAGGAAATGAAGGAAAGGCCCTGGGTCAAAGTTCTTATGGGCGTCTTCTTCTTCTTCTTCTTCCTCTCTGTTCTTGGAGGGAAAACCGAAACCTGGTTTGGGGCGGTAATGCCCCCTACCTTACTCCCCCAGCGTTGGTTGCGGGAATCCCTGATTCTGTCTGAATGCATGCTTATGCTGGCAAAGAGATGCAGGTGCATACATACAAGCTTGAATCCATTATCATACAAAGACTAAAAGAATGGACATACACAAACACACACACACTGATCAGATTTCGCTTTTTTAATTAGAGGCAGAGCTGCTTCTCTCCCACCCCCTCTCTTTGTTTTGTCTCACGCGGCCTCAACTTGCGACTCATGGCAATCTGTCATTGGTGCCATGATATTAGGTGATTAAAATCACCATATTGGAAGATGAGGAGAGGAGAATGAAAAGGAGAGAAGAAAGAAAAAGAAATTATGTGGTTGCTTTACTGGCACCTGAGGAGAATACAGAATTGGCAGACACATCTGGCTTGCTATTGATATTATAAGCAGCTTCCATGTGTTGAAAAACCCCTCCATAAAATAAAGAAAACAAATAGATAAACAAAAAATCATAATAACAACCCCCCAGACAAGTAACCCTGTGCTACTTGTTCTAATCTACATTGCTGGTAGCCACTTCGAAGGCTGGTGAATGAGCATTTCTCCAGTGTGAAGTAGAGATAAACAAAACCCTCTCCTGTTCACAATGCGCAAATAACAATGGTGACTCAGAGGATATCAAGAGTCTGATTTCCATGCTAAAGTAAGGGAGGTGAAGTGTGTAAATTGATAGGAGGCAGCAGGTGTTACTTCAAAACTGCCAAAGATGAAATAATATATTCATGTGTTAGAGTGGATAATGAATTCGCTATCATCCATGGCAGCATCATAGCCTAATGGACAGAAAGGAACGAGTCACAGCGATGAGCTGTAAAGACAACAGACGCAGACAACAGACACACCAGACCCTTCACAGTGAGGACAATAGGCGCTTGTTAGCTTCTACATAAACAAACTGCTCTTCATTCATCATGATGACTGTGGTGATTCTGATCACTGACTCAATTATCCCGAGTTTGTTTCCCGTGAGTATGGCAGGTAGGATTTTGATGAAAGCCCAAACTGAGCCCGATGCTGCTAATCCATTTGCATAGCTTTGATCAAAGTAGCAAAAATATGAATCACATCACGAGACCATAATGGAGAAGACGCTCCCTGAATCACAACAACGTCAGAGAACATACATACCATTTCCCTGTGTGTTTCCGACTACAAACACACGAGTAATCACTGATTATCAGATTGTGAAATTGTTTTGACTTATCAACAACCAACAGTCATTAAGTTTTGTTGATAGAGAAAAATGGGTGAAAGCAGGAGGCTGAAACACAAATACCCTTGCTCATCAGGTTCCCATTTGTCACGACAGATACGCTGTTTATGAACTGAATGTAAATTGTATGTAATTGGATAATTTCAGAAACAAATGTTTGTATAATGTAATCATGATTTAGCACCCACCAGAAAAAAATGCAGAACAAAACATTTTGATCGACTGCTCTGAGAAATCAAGGGGCTTTACATCCCTCAGTACAGGATTAACTGTGAATACATTCAGTGACATTTACTTTGATGATGATGTATGTATAGTGTATGCACTGTATATAGAAGGATGGATTGTAACTCTATATTGCACTATTTAAAATGTCCTTTATGTTTTGTATTTACACAATAAGTAACCATATAAACTTGGCACATTGCCGTGTAGCTGTTAGTAATTAACCAACCTTCAATTTTCAGTGAAGGAAAAACACTATAAGCACAACATTGACATATTACATTTATATACCTAAAATTTGGCTTGGGTTGGCCCTTAGTTAGTTAGTTCCTCCTGTCGATATATATATAAAAGTAACCTTGCTTGTTGCTCCAATTGACAGACTGATGTCTTGTAAGATAGCTCCATTGCCAGTGGTGTGTGAGTGTAGGTGAATGAATAAGAGGTCAACGTAAAGCACTTTGTTAAGTTAGAAAAGTGTGATTTAACTACAGTCCAGAGTATTCTCAACTCTGTCTTGTGACACAATGACAAGACGATGATGGGTTTTGACAAGAAGAGCACATGTTGTACATGTGCATTAATGATCGCACACAGAATTGTGTAGACACTTCATGAAAAGGGCCTTATTTTGATGGAACCCACTATTGTCAAACGTTATCATCAAAAGTACTAATAATAATAATTCCACAGTGTCGTAGATACAGCAGTGCTTTGAGCTAAATGTTGAAGTCATGGTAACAAACGTGTCAAGCAGGTGTCAAAAACCTGACATTTGTTATTAGTACCTGAACACCAAGTACATTGAATGCTGATGGCAATGTCATTATTTTTGCAGGGTGCTTGTCATAAATCACAGTACTGGACAACACAAATTTTGACTTGGTGATGGAGCTAAATGAAAAGTATTTCTTGTAATATATTTTGATTAATTCCTCTCTTTGACTTCTGGTACCTGAACATTGTGATTTATTTCAAGAAATCTTACCAAGTGGGAAACTGACCTTACTGCACTGACAGCCAAATTTGCTTATATCTAAAAAGTTTTAACTCGGATTTGATATGGCATTTTTGCAGGGTAAATATTACAGCTGCAATATGTTCAGCAAAAAAAAAAAAAAAAAAAAAAAGCCCTGATAAACTACTGCACACTGACTGCCCACCATCAAACACAAGACAGTTGCCAACATAGTGGGGCATTTTATTGTTAAAGAGACACATATTTCTCTTCAGGAGTTGGTTGGAGCCCATATATGGTGTTCAGTACTAATTAACAAATGTCAGGTTTTCGACATTGCTAAAAGTAAGTGACATATGCCATTTGGCCAGAAACACGACTCCTGGACTGAACACAAAGCTCCTCTTTACAACAGAAACCTGGAAAGAGGACAGGCAATGCATGCACATTCAGATAGAGAAGGTCAGCTACACATTCCTACCTTTGATTGACTTGTTAGCACCTGAGAACTGTGCGGAAAACATTGAATTGTGGAATTTCCTTGAAAACCTACATGAGAGAAAGAAAGGAAGAGAAGTTGCGAAAAACAAGAGAAGAAGCAGCAAATCATCAAAATAGAAACAAAAGTAAACTTCTGTTGTGTGTGTTGACGGGGGGGTGGTGTTGTATATATTAACAAGAAGAACAAAGACTGTGATAGAAATATGCCTGTTCCTTTGACAGCTATGTTCCCATGACAACTGTTGTTCTTGGTGACATAGGCGAGAGACATTACTCGAGTCATGCTGGAGTTCCAGGGAGGCATGTAGACCACACACATGCACACGTACAATCCCTCCTTCTCAGCTTGACTCTCTACTTTTTGCAACCAAAAAAGTATTTCAGTCCTTCCATGCAGCCCATCTCACCCCTCCTCTTGTGTTTGTTCCTTCCCTTTCAACTTGGGGGGTGGGGGTGTGTCATTTCTAAAATTCCTGCAAGTCAAATGACAACTAACATCTAGGCCTTTGTGATGGTTCAAAAAGCTTTTGTCTCATAGTCGGCCTCCTTCTGTCTCCCAGTTCGTTCCTTCGTGCCCTTTTTGTGAGGCGGGTTCTCTTTTCTTTCTCCCTCCTTGTTTTTCAGCACAGCAAACATTGAGGGGATTTAATCGACAAGCGGTGCTCAATCAGCCAACAAATCAGCTTATTTGTCGTTTGTGACTTTGCCCTAAGTCTTTTTTCCACGGCTGCTTCTAGCTCAACGTGGTGCTTTTTCCGAAGACCCCCTCGCAAACAAACACACACGCACCTTCAGTAAACACCTCGCAGGCTGATGAGACAGACAGTTTATAAAGTCAGTGATCTGCTACTTTTTCAAAAGGATTATGATAGCTTTCAAATATGTGCCCATTAGCACTGTAAGTATGAACTACCGTTGGGGAATTCACAAAAGACTGAAGAAGGTTCTTTTTTGAAAGAATTCATCAGGTAGAAGAGAAGGCTGTCGGCACATCTGATGCTGGCTTTTTGCAGGTGCAAAAGTGAGTAATATGTATCTTGGGGAAAAAATGAGAAACGCCTCCAAACTGCTTAGTAAATAAATCAGCATGTATTCGCTGGCATCTCTAGCCCAGAACCTCATCAAAGTACATTACTTTTTGCTATTTATTTTTTGCAGTGAGCGCCGCTGCACTGAGACTTTCCCTTTAGGTAGTGTAAGTTTTTGTGTTTTTGTGGCTTTAGTAACTGCATAATCATTATTGGATTATGGGCAACATAATATGTAACTGTTTTTCTCCCACCATTTCTTCTGTTTCTTGGCTCACCTATCATTGTTACGAAAGTTCAGACTAAGAAACCACAGCCACATGAACAACTCTCTGAAAATGTGTGTGAAAAAAAAACAAGGTCCAAAATTTGTTTCCTTCGGCAGTTGTGCTCAGTTCTCAGTTCTGAGGGTATTTGGACAAAGTGTTGACCTGATCCTGACGATAGTGCTATGAAAAGTCAGCTGATCACAAAAGTTATGTATCATGTGAGGAACATGAATGTCAAATTTCACAGCAATTCATCAAATACTTGTTAAGACCATGGACGTCTTAAGAGAGCAACATATGGCATCACTACTCTACCTTTTTGGCATTTTGTCACCGTCACAGGGCACTGCAACTGCAACCCAGCACCCTCCATTCTATTATGAATTTTTAAATCCTGGACTGTGTTAAACCGTCCCAGAGCGTAGAAAAGCTATATTGTATGTGCCATTCATACATCCAGTTCTCATAACACAACATTCTGAACCTAAAAATGTACACCTGCTGGTAGGGCTACATGAAAAATCATGTACATACATTATCTGGGAAACATGAATGATGCACCAAATACGATGTGAATTTCACTTTTCACATTCAGCTGTCAGCACAATATAAAAAGTCACAGGATCGAGTCATTAGGGTTTATCCTCCAGGGAGTCTGAATTCCTGTATCAAAGTTGATGCCGTTACATTCACCATTAAAAAAACAAACAACCAAAAACAAGTTATTTCACTCTAGAAAAACCTGATAACGGTGCCCGATGAAAAATCAGAGGATCGCCAAAGAGATTAGGATTCATCCTCTGAGCACCACGCATGTCTGCACAAACTTTAGTAGCAAACCATTTAAAAGTTATGAAGTGATGCGCTGACTGACCACAACCATCCACAGCTGTGCTGCTTGTGTGGCTATAAACAGTGTACAGTGTTCCAGCACCTCATTTTGAATGTGCCCTTTCAGCTTAAGAGTTTGAGTGATGAGGAATGTGAGCATCTGCTACCTTGTCTCCTACTTGTACGGCCTTGCTCTTTATTTGCTGACACTGAGATAAACAAATCTGGCTGAAGATCCAGTTTGTTTAAGTGTGCAAACCCTACCCAGGACCAGGAAGTCATTCTAACAGATAATCCAATAAGCCGGTGCCATCCTGTTCCTGGCAGGGCTGCGTGGTAGTGTAGCCTGGTGAGTGAGAATAGTAGCTGGGAGGTGACAGGAAGAGAGTCTCTTCACCTCTCTGAGCCCTACTGGCTCCCCCACAGCCACAGCTACCGCCTCCTGCCAAGTCATTCATTAACCCCAGCGGAGGGACTGCGGGAAGGTGGGGAGCGGAAGATGAGGAGAGCAGTGTCTCTGTGGGAGAGAATGAATAAACAGATAGAGGAGATAAAGCGGGAGAGAGGAAGACAGAGGCGGCTTGTGAAGATGTGTAAGCAATTCTGTCCAAACACAGTAATCCAAATGCAATTCTTATTCATACATCTTGTTGCCACTGTCATCAATCACCTTTTCAGTGTTCTTCCTTAAGCAGACTAAAATTTGAATCACATCGCCGTGCAACACAATGTCACGGCGGAAAAGCAGTGACAGCGGACTGCAGTGAGCGGAATTCAAATGATTTGGTGAAAAAGTTTCTCCGTGGTGGGACTGTATTTATGTTAGAGAGTCTGGGAGGAAACTGCATCTTATAATTCAAGCGAACAGTACAGATAAGATAAGAGCTGGAGCAGAGAGAGAGAGAGAGAGAGAGGAGTGTCATTCTTAAGTAGAGAAGCTGAGAATGATGTTAAAGTACGAGAGGAAAGCAAAACTTCTGGACCGACGGTGAGCTTGGAAGTGAAAGTAGACGTGGGGGGAAAAAAAGGGCTTGGAGGGAAAAGAAAAGGCCATGTCTGTGAGACTGGAACAGTATGGTATTTTAGTTGTCAGCCAAAGAAGCGAAAAGCCACACAAACAAACACACACACACAAACACAAGGCTATTTCCTCCCCCTGCATCCTCTCACCTTTATGGTGTGTCCGTTGCGCTCGCTGCAGCATTTACAAACACACGCGGGCACGCACTGAAGCACACACACATGGGGACGAGAGAGGGAGAGGAAACACTCTGATCCCATGGTGAGAGTGAATGGAAGGCCACTGCTCGCGTTTGGCCACCGGCTCTGGTGCCGTTCTGTTTCGGAGTGAGAGCCGACTGTAGATGGCACTGTAGCACTACAGAAAAAAAGAACACCGCTCTCTCATTCACACACCTAATACACCTAAACATATACACGCTCACACACATGCCGTGCGTGCTGTCCATGTGCCCACATGATCATGCATACATGTGAAATCAGCAGTTACGGCTGGAGACAACAGATATTACAGTACTAAAGGGACAGCGGCGTGTGAAATCCAAACTAGCATGTGCTAGTGCACATGTATATGTTTCACGTGTCATGCCTGCGCTGCTCCAAGAAACTCAAGGAATGCACAGTGCTATACGTGCTCCTTGACAGTTTTGCAATGTCACTGGATAACAATGTGCAGATGATTTGCTTTGTTTCTCACAGCGTGTCCTGACAGCAGGGGATGGCACACACTGCGATTCCTGCACATACACACAAACACGAGCCCGTGTGAGGAGCACATGCTAGGATTACAGGATTCAGTTTCTGACCGTTATCACAACTCTTGTATCACATGGCACCTTATCTGACTGCAGTGTTACTGTCTGCAAAATGTCACTCGTGCTGTTGGATGCAGACACGCAGTCAGCTCTCTCTCTCTCTCTCTCTCTCTCTCTCTCTCTCTCTCTCTCTCTCTCTCTCTCTCTCTCTCTCTCTCTCTCTCTCCTCTCTCTCTCTCTCTCTCTCTCTCTCTCCTTCTGTCTCACGAGCTTAACACTCGCATTGATACAATATTGAGATTAACCAAAAAAAACAGAGGGAAAGACAGACTCCAAGAACGAGTGGTGGTGGAAGAAAGTGTGAATCGCAGATAATGAGAGAAAGAAATCGACACCGCGACATGCTGAACTACAGGGCCTGTCCCCCTCAAGCCTGGAGAGTTGTGTTCAGAGGTGCTGAGTGTTCTGTTGCGTTCACTAGAGGAGAGGGGAAGGTTGCTGAAATAGATGACTCGCTCAGGGCTGTACACACTCTCAGAACAGATGCAAACACAGCACTTCCTTAATAGTGTTCCTCACACAGTAATAGTGGGAATACATCTGCAGGCTGAGTGTGTGTGTGTGCGTGTGTGTTTTGGTGTGTGACTGCATATGTGGATTTCAATCTCTTTGAACTCTTAACTTCTAAGCTCAAAATGAAGTTTGAGTTCTCTGATGTGCAGGTTAAAGGGGTAAGAAAATGTGGGCAAAATGTAATGTGTGTGCGTGTGTGACCAATGTGTGAGCGCATGAACGTGCACACATTCATATTAAAAGAACATTTGGCATTGAGGAGGGATAATTGAAAATCTCTTGTCTGTGTGACGAGGGACAAGGTACCGCAAAGCCTGTTGGGTAGTCCATTTCTACCTCTGATACTTTAAAACCTAACTGAGCATAAAACATTTATACACGCATACGAATGTGCACACATACACTTTTTTGTACTATTTGGTACAGCATGCTTTAAAAGAATTTCGGCAAATTCACTGATTTGCTTTCTTAGAACAAGGTCAGCAGATTTAAATGAAGGTCCTGTATGTGTGTCAAGTGGAGGCAAGGAAACGGCTAGCCTGGCTCTGCCTGTGACGTGAATATGATTAGAATTCCCAACACATGACATATTTTTTACATCTCTGTTCAGAAATAAACATGACAGATCCAAATTGTTATTACAATTCATTTGTCTGTACCAAATGCCATGATAATCCATTCAATGAATGTTGAGAGATTTCATCCACTCATGTTTTAGAGGAACAGGCAGGGGATCACTAAAACTCATCAAATCATTTCCTAAAATGTTGAACTATTCCTTTTAAGTGCAGCAAGTTTTAGTTCCATAACAATGCATTATGTTATATAGAATTCTTTCTTCCAGTGTGTTAAGGCCACCATATGCTTTTGAAATAATCATATACTATAGCACGATGCCAAATGAGGGTTCTTTCCTCACAATGACCCATTAGTTAAAGTCTCTGACTTGAAAAAGGATGCATGATTCATGAGCAAGCTGGAGAGCTGATCCTATTTTAAGTCCACACTGGACCAGTCATTTCCATAAATTTCTCTGGTTTGCATATGAGCGCAGACGGTTGTGAGTCTCAGCCAAAGGGCCAAGGGTGGAAGTGGTCCACTTGTAGTGAAAGACTCTTAATGTGAAATGGCTCTTTTCTTCTCTTCTTTTTTTTTCATTTCTCCATCACATCCATTCCTTTCATTCCAAACCTTGCCCCGGTTTGCCCTTTCCACCTGCACATTCTCCACCCGCCCCTCTTAGCCACCTCATGCTGTTATACCTCTATCAAGCACAACTCTCCTATTTAACCTCCCTCCACCCTCCAATCTGTCCATCCTCATTCCCCTGCATTTTCTCTCACTGTCCTCTATCCTAATAATTCTTCTTCCTCTATCTCTCTTTCTCTTCCTCTTCCTCACTCGATCCTTCCATCTCTCTTTCATTTCCCTCCATCCCATTTTTCTTTCTAATCCATATTCATGTAATTTCTATATGGCAGCTCGAGGCTGCTGTTAGGGACTGTTACTTTGTGTTAAAGGTCTTGAAAGCCCGTCTGATTTACAGTAATAACTTGGGATATATCCAGAAATACCATTATCGAAGCATGTGTGCACTCACACAGACACAAACACACACACGCACACACAGAGCTATTTCCTGCCTCCTATAGCTACCTTCTGTCCTCTATCCCGCTTGCAATTTTCGATGTACTTAGACTGAGCTGCTGTAACAATCAGGCATACAATCCACCAAAAATATGACTTTTAATGGAATCCCAAGAGACTATGTGTGGTCTGTCGCCTTGTGTGGCTTTGTGTATTTTCCTGTGTATCCGTTTCCTTTACACTAGCATGTTTGAAGCCGTGAGGTAAATGGGAAATGTGGATATTAAAGAGCCATCAATTCACGCAGCAACGAGGGAGAATTGATTGAATTTGCTCAGAGTTACAATAACACACGCAGGTACTGAGAAAAATCAAAGCTCGCTTGATGCACGAGGTGTCATTGCCTAAGTCGTGTAGTAAGCCAGTGGGATTTGATACAAATGATTTGTTCTGAACAGCACAATTAGCTGTTTTCATCAGGGATCGGATGATTTGAGCTATCATCACCAGTGGCAGGGTCTGTGTGATAATGCCACTGGGGCCACACAGCTGTCACACGAGAACATGTGACCGTAATGCGGTATATACACACTTGCAGTGCAGCATGTGACAGAGAAAAAGACAGAAGCTGTTCACATGCACTTCAATCTGTCAATGCGCTGGCAATGTGCCAACTCACGATCTCTAAATAAACGGTAACTAATCTGTAATTAATTATCCAACATTTGTGTTCTGCAAACTGAAAATACCTGTGTCACCTAAACTAGTCATCATTTTACTTTCTACATGATGATAAACTTGACAATAAATATGATGCGTAAATAACACCCCATTTACACTCCAGGTGTCCTCACATTTGCTAACTATGCTGTCTAAAAAACTGAAATGTTTTGATCCTCTAGAAGAATTTTTGAGCATTACTCAGATGAGCATTTTTTCCTTCTCAATCACCAACAAATATAAATAATATGACAATCTTATTTTCCTAAAAAAAAAAAAAAAACTTCTTTAAATGGACTATAAATATTTTAATAATATTTTAACATATGTGTGGGTGAAATCTCTCAACATTCATGGACAATGGTAATACTAACAGATCCCCTGACTTTTTATCTCACAGCATCCTCAGTGCCCAATTTGTCCAATATTTTGACTAAATTCCTGCAAAAGTAACCACGTTTCTATTAACCTTAATTGTACTTTGTGTTTTGCGCTAATTGGCTAATATTAGCATGTTGGCATGGTGAGCATGGTAAACACATTTTTCCTTCATCAAAAAAATATATTTTATAGAAGTCACCTGACCTGGTCATTCTTCCTGCAGTTCTCAGTTTCTTCGTCAAAACTGTCTCTTGGAAAACAGCCTCCCTCTCGGTGTGAGAAACAGTGATGAAATTTGGAGAAATCCACATTGTTCTAAACAATTGTAATGTGGTAATAGGTTGTGTTTCTGGCAACTTAGATGAGAAAAGATTATTACATTTCTGTGTAAAAGTTGACAGGACCTGGTCAGTCTTCCCTGCCGACTGCTCCCTCGGAAAACAGCATTTGTCTCCAACAGAGAGAACTGGGCAAGTCCTGCAGTTTACTGATCTTAATTATGTGATATGATGTGAGCAAAACACTTGAACTCAGACCTAAACTGTCTTCATCTCTTTCCGCTATGCACAGTGGGTCAGGATCTCCCTCACAACAACAGCAATGCTGGGCTAGGAATCTATATTTAGATGGAATTCAATCAAATTTCATTAATATACCGCATATCTCATGACACTTTTTGTATTGAGTAAATTTAGACCATATTCTTTACGGACCCAACAGTGCCCACCATGAGCAAGCACTTGGCAGCAGTGGCAAGGAAAACAGGCTGAAACCTCAAGCAGAAGCAAGCTCATTGGTGAGCGGCCATTCGCAGCAAGAGAGAGAGGGGCAGAGGGGATATCATAGATGTCATAATGACATGTATTTCTAATTCCAATATATATTTTATTTCTTATTGTTTTGATACACTGGGAAGAAACAGTGAAATACACCACGCTGTGCTGCGATGGGGTCCAAAGCATTAAATAAAGTGCTGGTTGTAAAAGTGATTATTCTTTTTGGTAACGGTTTCATGTGCATTTCCAGCACACTACATCGATCTATATATCTGTACGCATATTTATCTGGATTTTAACCTCTGTGTGTGTTCCTATGGCAAAATGGCACTTTTGTTTGTTCTCTCACTTTGGAGCTCCACTAGCAACTTGCTGCTGGTTTCAGTCTTTTAGTCTTGCTAAGCTAAGCATGTCATGGATATCGTGCTCCTCACATTACCGTGATTTTGAGGGAAGGAAAATGTTTGACTGTAATCAGTTTAACTGTAACATATAATCATACAGTTATTTTTCTTCACACAACCTCACCTTGACACCATGGCTACAAATCATACACTTAAGTAATGCTTAACTAATGCATGACTCATGGTGTGAATTAATGACTACTAACCAATGGTCATTATGACTTCATGTGAATAGTTCACAGTTCATAGATCACCAGCTGAGGAATATTATTTCACATTTACTTGATACATTGATTTATATGTGATAAAATAAGTTGGATTCCAGTCATATGAAGGTTTATTTCAGACCCATGTATTTGCTCAGCCTCTCTTGAAGCAGAACAGCACCTGTTCTCATCGAAATGTGAAGCTTTGTTTTTAATTAAAATGATCGTGAAACGCAAACATTTACATACTATATATAAATTCGGTAGCTGAAAGTCAGCTGAGGTAATGTATGAAGAACTGTGAATTAACTGATGATCATGTCACTTTGAAACAATCAACAGGAATTTGTGATACATCCAGCATCAATTCATTCAATAAAGCATAATGAGCTCTGTGAAAGTGTTATACAAGTAGTAAGTACATTATTTGTGTCTTATTGTTAAGTGTGTTAACTGTGTATTTGCTTTGTCTCGTCATCAGTCACCAAGAAAAACGGTGTGCCAGTTGCCTTGTCAAGATGGAGCTTGTGACAATTATGGAGCTCATTCAAGGTGCACAGATTTTTTCTGCTTTTATGTATGTGACCTAATTCAGGTTTTGCTAGGGTTAAGGCACCAACACTACTTGGGTCATGGTTTCAGTTAAAATAGTACCAGTCAACGACAGACAGCGAGTGCCGGCCTTGATAAAGCTGGTTATCTCCTGATTGTTTCACAGCAGTTACATTAAGCACATGTAGACACACCCCAGCAACCCACCTCACCTCCTTTCACTGCCCCACCACCACGCAACCCTAGTACATTTCACCGCAGCACCTGGTCCTGTCCGAATGCATGGACAGTGGTTGACTATCCCACAGAACTTTCACACAGGAAACTTTTAATATTCCATGTCACAGGAAACGAAAATTTGTGGCCCTGGCTACAGGCACAGCTCAACTTTCTCAATGCTCCAGCAAATAGCTCAGGACCAGATTGGGGTTTTTTGCTGATATGGACAGAGATTTTTACTGTAGTCAAGGCCTTTGAATTCACTAGCAGAGGCCACGGACAAAATGGTAATGAGAAAGTACACGCGGGACTCTCCAAATGACTGTTTCAGAAAAGTCCTGATGGGATCCATCCACAGCACAACACTGTGATCATCAGAACCAAGTGTGAATGCAACAGTTATGCCGACCACAGCTCGAGGCAGCAGGTTATCAATTTCCTTTTTCACGGACATCTACACTACAGATATGCAAGGTGAGAGATTACCCCAGTGTTTAGTGATATATTTTTCAGCAGCAAATAAGCGCAACCTTCAGATATACCTCCCCCTGTGCTCTGAGTCAGGGTTGCAGTCTTTTATCCTTTTTGTTTTTTTTTACTTCCCTTTAACCTGCTCGCTTTTAGTATCACGTCGCACTTTGTGTCTCCCAATGTACTTCGTTATCAAATCCCCAAAAGTGTGGAATAGCATTTTAGTTAGGAGAGTTTATAGAGCAGTCGGTGCATCAGCAGAGATCAATACTGTATGCATTGTGTTTTCTTTCAGTTCTGTACTGATGTCCTACTTGTGCTTGAATACTAACATTATCAGCGGCTCAGTTTGTTTTTGATACAGCACCACCTGAACAGCAGCTACATAAATAAATATAGATTTTTTTTCTTTTTTAATCTTTTGCTTATTGTACTTTTGGACTGGACATCAACAATGTAATTGAACTGGCTTCACATAAGAATGTAACACAGTGTCACAATAGTTGCAGATTTTCTTTGTAGACATTAATGTGATAATTTTTTTTTGTTTTTACAAAACTCGCTACAGGGCATTTCCCATAATGCTTTAGGACTGTGATACAACACCAGTCACACACCAACATATTCCATGAACTAGGAAGATTACAAAGATAACTGACAAAGTTAATTATGATCTTAATTATAGGTTAATGGTATGCAGGGCAGGAATTTCACCGGCAGCCATGGCCGCCACTGCCCTTCTACCCTTATGAAAATTGTATGCCCATTGGCCACTGCAGCCTTGGTGCCCTGCTATCTGCCTATTATGTTTTCTTCTTGTCCCACCCTGCTTCTGCCCTCTCCTATCAAGTCTGCTCCTGAAACAGAATGTTTGTAATATTATGAAAGATCTCATTTTGAAGTTGTACCACAGAGTGGACAATGTATTTTCATGCTGTTACTAAAGTTACTATCATCATTAAATATTAAGTTAAGTTAAGTTAAATTTAGCCAGGGGGTACCTGGCTGTTAGCTGTTAGCAGCAGGTGTATAGTAGAGTCCTGCAGGGTGTTCACTGCTAATAGAGCTAACAGAAAGCTAACTTCTTTCAACTGAGTGCAGGTTAATCTGCCAGCCAGCAGCAGCAACCATGTAACATTCAGTTTCAGCTGACAAAGCAAACAGCAGTGTTGGCTTAATGGACCGGTGCCATGTCAGCTTTTACATTTTTGATGTGTTTGTTGTCACTGCCCGTGTTTACTGTGACTGATGCATGTAAACATAGAGGTGTTTCCTAAAATATGGTGACCACTACCCAGAATGGTTGCCTATTCCCTGTTGGTATGCCCATTTTTTTTTTTTTTTTTGATAAAAAATATCTTTTTATTTCTCTAGAAGTCTTACATGCTGTATTAAAAGGCACAAGGCTTTCAGAAATGTATTTAAGTGAATCAAAATTACATTTTTTTCACATGGCCTTGATGTCCTGGCATGTGGCCTTTGTGGCCTGAAAATAATTGCCCAGCTGTAGACCAAGCGGACCATAATTTCTCCTAACTACCTATGGCACTTTGAGTCTACAGGTACTTAAAACATATAGCAAAGGAACAAAGCTTAAAAAAACAAAGGTCACATTGGATACTTTTAGATCTTGATTTCAGGTCTTAACAAATACTTAATAATTTGTCACAGAAATATACTAATAATGTATATTTTTTTTTCAGATGTAGCAAAGTTTCCATGAAAACAGTGAGTTTCCACACATTTCCCACTAGGTACTGCTGCAGCTAACAATAAATTACTTCTGCTCAGATGGCTTTGAACAGTAAATGTTTTATGCCATTCTCCACCACACCCAACCCCCCTGAGCAGCCACGACAAGATGTGAATTTTTAATGACTGTTGCTTAATTAAAAATTTGTTGAATATACATAAATGCAGTGCACTGACCTTTCTGTGAATCTCTTCAATTCACCTTGAGATCTGGCTTTAATGGTGAAATTAATTGGAGAGGTCAAAACAGGACAAGCAGCCAGAGATTTTTCCCAGACCCTCAACTCTGAATATAAGCGTGCGCGCATGGCCTCACACATTTAGGCATTATGCACACGCGCCCGCACACACAACCACGTAGGGCTAATCAAATATGAATAAAAGCAAAGGTTATTCCTTTAGATTGAAAGAAAAGCAAAGCAAACAAAAACAGTCCAAATTAGATGAGGAAGGAGTTGCCATTCACTCCCAAACAGTTGAGACTCAATTAAAAGTTTCCTCGTTCTGCTAATGACAAATTACATCAGTGATGGAGGGAGTGATTGAAAGACAGAAAGGAAGCCGCAGAGTCCCTGATTGCTTTTGGAATGAGTTGAGCTATCAGGGCCAGTTTGAGGAGATGGCTTCCCACTGCATACATGTGACAAAGATTGTAAGTGCGCACACATTTCATTTTTTTTTTTGCTCCCTTTGCCTGACACACATGCACATCTCCCTGCTCACACATGCATCAACTTGTCACTATAATACAAAGCCTGTCCTGCTAACAAGAAGGGGGGATGGGCGAGGGCAAGCATGAGGGATTTAAAAATCAAGGGTTGGAGAGAGGCAGATAGAAAGACAGCAATCCCCTAAGCTGTAATGAGCCACCCCATCCTTTTTTTTTCTTTTTTTTGCCATCCTTGTCTCCCTTTCTTGCTTCCTTCTGATGAAAAGGGTAAAGGTAGACAATGGAAACTATCAAGGAAAACACAATGGGAAAGTGTTTTTGGGGAGTCATAAAAGTCCTGTTGGCTGAGCTGATGTTTGAGTGGCAGCAGTGAAAGGCGAAAGCTTTAATCTACGACTGCTTAAAGGAAAATGACAGCAGCGCTGCAGGTTTTCAAAAGAGAGATGGAAATGGCTGTTGGCAATTAAAGCAAAGAATGAGGAACAATTTTTTTTATAGTCCAAGATTATTTCTAACTATTGTATAGCAACTACTACAGAGGTGACGAGAAATAGATACCACGCTCATTTAATATTTTGCTACATTGCTAAATTTCTATCTGGTAAAAACCCTGAAGCCAAGAGTTCAGATTCACAGAGTTACTTGTGGAAGAAAACTTGTGTAGGGCTTTTGGCTAACAACACTATGTGGTAATGTGAGCAGTCTACAGATCAAATCAGAGACCTCAGAAGTGTCTGGTAGACTCAGTTTAGAGCCAGGACAATGTCACTGCTTTTTGACAAAATATACTGGACCTGCATGAGCCAAGAAGAGGACTTTTGAAATGCTTTCACTGGAGGGGGGAGGGGGGGGGGCAGCCAATGTTCAAGTGGCATCTAATGCTGTGTTTGGATGAACAAGAGGCAGCATCCAGATTCATTTCAATGAGACCAATCAGGATTGAACCTGGTTCAATTCTGCTGGATTATTTGTAATATGAATGGTGTATTTCTACCGTGTACCTCGCTATCATCTAAAGAAAAGAAAAGATGAGAAAAGAACCCCAGAGTTGTAAAATCCTGTAATTCAGTATTTTATAGTATTACAAACCACTCTGCAGTGTTTTGGCATATGATATGCTTTCAAAATCACAGATCTGTTACTCAAACTGGGCTTCCTCCGTCATATTTCATTGTCTCTTTGGAGTCTGAAGCAGCCTCCACCAATGTAGTCCCTTGCAGTGAAATTGCAGAGCTGTTTTTTGACTCAGTGCCAATTAAGACAATTGTTTCCAACCTTTCTGACATGTGTCCTCCCCCATAAAACACACAAAGCAATGTCGACGTGTGGCGCCTTGTCACAGGTTTAAGGTGTACAGTATTAGTTTAAAACAAGTGATTTTTTTTTCATCTGAAACTGTTTCATTTAAATAATTTCAGAGGTCTGACAGGCTAAAAGTATCCAGTATTTTGCAATATTTTTTTAAATTATTGCACAAGTCAGAAAAATAAACATAATTTAGTATAAAAGCAATTTATTTTGCGTGACCTCCACTCACTTTCCATATCCAGATCTTACCCGGAAACAAAGTATCAACAGCGAGTGCAGTTCACCTTTTGTCTGTTACACTCACCACAGACAATGGTAAAATAAATTTAATATTGATTATGTCGGAATACACTGTACATCAGTAGCATCTCATCTAATAGTATCTAAGCTTTGGCAATACTGAATAACTTTGTTGCCAACGGAGCAGACTAATGAGGGAGGAGAATGATACAACCTGCTTTCAAGACTGCAGCAGAACCATAAACCCAAACACAGAGACTAAGATTAAAGTGTTCTCCATCAAACCTTAGTTGATATATATGTATGTACCGACATGTTATCTTATGGTAAGCTGTGTATCAGCATTGGAATATTAAAATAACTAACAAACGTTGACACGCAGAAATTTGCTTTTATTGTCAGTCCCTTTAAATAAAACAGAACATGCTTCTCCATAGCCTCATCGTTTGTATGTTAAGAGGTCATTAAGAGTCGCAAGATAGATAGACCTCTCCAGTAACAACGCCCACCGTACATGGGGAAACAGTGCAGAAAGAGACAATAAAACAGACATCAAATGTAGAGCGTGCTTTGCTCAAGAGCATTTTGCACACATTTTGACTTGAAAAACAAGCTTCCCCGCTCTTATTACAGTACATTATTCATGTCAGATGTGAGGGAAAGAGGCTTTCAAAGCACATCTTACAAAAACATCATAAAGACAGTTGGGAAAAACTGAAAATATTTATTGAAGCTTCTCGTGCAGAAAAGCAAACAACAAACATAAAAGGCTGTAAATTTTCTCATCTCAGTACATTTTTTATACCCATTCATGTTGTCATTGTTCTCTTCACTCGCAGCTAAATGTATGTTCTCCTGCAGTTTAGGTTATTTGGGAAAAGGGTGATTGCCAACTGTAGCTTCAAGGGAAAGATAAACAGTGATAAAAATCAATAAAAAAAATATCCTTTGAATCTTTTAGATTAATAACATATATCCGTTGTACACAGCTTGAAGATTGGAATCTTCCATCTAAGTAAGTGTTTGTGTGTTGGAGTTCATTACACGCATGCTCAGAACACATTTCGGCACACGCACAGTTACAGGTACACCAGGATGACCCTCTCAGTGTCAATCCACATGATTTCTACACAAATGGCGGTGGGTGGGGCTTGGAGTTATCCGGGCTTCCAATCAGAACCTCAGCACGCTGCAAAGAGAAAACCCTCAGGTCAAACTCCAACCATGAGAGAGAGAGAGAAAGATAAACAGAGAGGGAGAGAGAGGAAGCGACAGATAGATGAGTATAGAGAAGCATTAGTCTGTATCAGCAGTTATACAACCTCCAGAGTAAAAGGACAAATACTTTGTGTCTCAGTACACTTAAAGTCCAGACTCTCGCGGCAGAGAAAGCAGTCCGACACGACAGCAACAAGATAAAAAGAAAGCATGGTCTCTAAAAGCAAGAGTCGCTGTTAAGAAACTCTATTTGTGTTGACAACATTAGAACAACACACAACTTCTCTTTCCAAATATGTTCCAATAAGAATAAATTACAGTGTAAAGACTCGAGTTTTGATCTATATTTTCATTTATTCATGGAGCTGTTGAGTTTACCATCCACCCATCCATTGATTCATCCCTTCATCATTTCTGCTGCTCATCCAGTTTTGAGTCACGGTGGCAGCAGGCTAATCTTCCTTCCCTACTTTGTGTCTCTAATCTGTTTGGTCTTTACCTTAAGCTCGTGAGCACAGGTGAGAGCTGGAGGGAAGATTGACTGGTAAAGAGAGGTCCATCCTTTGGCTAAGGCTCCAACACGTTGCCCAATTTTTGATTCTCTGGTTCCAGGGAATGACACGCCTGATGAGCGTTAACAGAAACACCCATTTATTGTCTTTCATCCCACTAGAATTGATTGTTATATACCTAACTGATTTCAATTATTGTTTCCTCAAAAAAAAAAAAAACTTAATAGCTTCATTTCATTTGTGCATTTATACTTTAGTTCATTCAATCGCAAAATTTTGAATACAAAAGAACTCTAAAAGGTTTTTTGAGCTGCTGAAGATACATACATGATACTCTTAGAGACTGTCCATTACAAATCCAATTTCTAAAATTCAGTATCACACCACCACAAAAGCTGAGAAAACCTTTCATTTTGATCATTTTCATATAACCCAGCATTAGTTGTCTAAAGACTTATTATACTTTACTTCTTGATTTTTAAATATTTATTATTCAGTTATTTGACTTTTGCACCAGTAAAGTTTCCCATGACTTGCTTATCCCTCCACAGAGAACAAGCAATGAATGGCCAGGGACACCTCAGAGACACTACCTTTGTGACAGACCAAACGCCATTCGAAATAAGCGATAGTTGTAACAGAAGAGGGCATGTATTCTAGAGAGGTGGAAAGACATGATGATCTCTGAAGAGTTCAAAGGCAGCTTTGCAGAAACTTTCAGTGGTTGATCAATCTCATCTTTCTTTGTTTTGCCTGTCTGTCAACTTGGAAGTGATCTCTCTATGCAGTGACGGCCATCGGAAGGCTGTCTGAGGCCAGTGTATCTGAGGTCCAAAGATATGATTCTACTGACGCTGTCGCTAAAGTTTGGACAGAAATAACCAAATAAAAAAAACTGTGATGATCCCTGTGCCCCAAGTCTCGAAAAGGCAGCAGCAAGCTTTGAAACTCTCCGAGAGCTAGTGCCTCTCGCTGACATCAAAGAAGTGGCTCTTGTCATGGGAGAAAAAAAAAAAAAAAGCAGTGGGGCTATCGATCCATCCAAAAAGTAGCTGTTGGATTATCTGATCGTTTTACTACTTTGTGTCTCTGTGTAGATACATTTATAGTGTTAATTAGAGTATTCATGCAATTCTACTGGACACTATGCAAGCTGAACATTCTCTTTACATCAGTGCAACAAAACAACCTGAAAAATAAAAGCCTCCTTTAAGTACACGTGCTTCAAATTGAACGTAGAGCTTCCTTTAATTAACCAGTACAAGCTAAAGTTGATTACACCCAAAACTACAGATGCCATCCTAGCTTAAGAAGCACACAGGCATTTTCTCTAGGTTTCCACTCAGCCAGTTCTGTGGAAATAGTTTACCGAACAGCTTTTTTTTTTAGCCACTTAAGAGGTGCTTATGGAGGCAGTTTGCAGCTTCAAAGGTTGACTTCTATCTCAAGGGCAACCGTAATTCCAAACAGACACACTTGCACACATACAGAGACAGGCAAAGACACACAGTCTTCAGACAAAGACACATGCATACACACATACTGTACACATACCACGATGCACTCACACACACACACAGACACACACACGGACCTATACAGTCCGGAGTACTGTAATGAAGTCTGAGAGGGTTTCGCGTCCGTTGTTATTGTTTCTCTGCACCACACTCGCTCATTTCACTTTTCCCTCAGCCTGGGTTCGGGACATCAAACCAAGGACATTACAAGTGAGAAAAAGAGTAAAGAAAAGAAGTAGCAAAGAGAATAGGGGAATAGAAACATATCAAAACCCTGTTGGGTGTGAAGGTAAGGCTGTGATAGGGCTGAAAGGAAAAAGAGCAGCGAGGGTGAGAAGTGGAATAGAGGACCAAAGAGAGGAAACATGTGGAGGAAGAGAAGAGTTGAGAAGTGTAAAGTAACGTGAGGGAGGGAAGTTTTATTCAGCAGGTGACAGATTATAGGCAGAGGAGGAAGGAAGTTGCTGAGATGAAGGGAAGGGAAGTTCCTCTGAGGACAGATTTTTTTTGGGACAGAAAACTGTGGAAGAGAGAGATGGAAATAAAGTGGGAGATAGATATTTGCAATAACAGTGGAAGATTTACTAACAACATTTCTTAATGAATAGTGTGCACTTGATTTCAAACAGAGGAAGACAACAGCGGGCGTCCTATTTCTTAAAAGACAATGAGACAAAAGATTTGCAGCTGCAGCTAGCTGGATATTTAATTAGCTGACGTTGGACTAACTGATTTTTTAATGTTTCCAGCTGACTTGTTTTAAGATGGCAATGTTGTAAAGGGGGTCTTAAATATGCATTCAATATTGAGCTAAAAGATTGGAGATAAAGCACTATTGTATCTGGCGAAACGTCAGCGTCTTTGCAGCTGATGCTCCACGTGGAAGACATGAAAAGAACGCCATTGTTCTTGTAGTGTAAAGCTCTGTATTATAAGATCAGAGTGGTATTTTATTCCAACATCTCCCCCAAATCCAATTAAGAGTAGGACAGAACTGCTAATGTTTCCCTAAACTCCGATAGCAGCCAGGACTGGTGTCAATACACTGGGGAAATACCACATGCTGGATTGTTCTTTTATGTGTCACCTCTAACCCTGACCCTGATGTGACCCCTGGCTTTGGAAGTGAATGGTTAATAGTGCAGGTGGAAGGTCTGAAATTTGAGGAATTTTACGGGCAAGGCTACTTGGCCGCCAGTTTTTCTGACAGCACAAAGACCACATGCCATGGCATCAAGGTTAAAAGCATGCCTGTGATTCACTTGAGACGACTGTTCGATTTCTGAACACATTAATGTCTTTTTAATAAGCTGTAACACTTCAAGAGACATAAAAAAGACATTTTTTTTATGTTCAAATTTAGACTATTAATATCATGCATCTCCACGGGGAAGTGGGGGGGTCACAGGAAATTTGACCTCCTAAAATTGTCATGATTGCAAACAAGGAGGAGGCAGCATTTACCGTGAATCGGCGCATCACAAAAGAAACAACAGGAGACGATACCCCACACGCATGCATCTGTGTTCATGCGTGTGCACACCTTGTGGTAAAAACAGACAGCGGAGGCAAAAGGCAGACAGAAAGCCGGCTGATGAGATGCAGGTTCGATGTGAGCAAGAAGACAGTGCATTACTCAAACAAAACTCACATAACAATATTGTTGGCAGCATGTCGCACTGAAGTTCATTATTTCAGAGCTTGTCCAAGATGAGAAAAAAAAAAAAAAAAAAAGTTTGTTGAAGTTGTCTAGCAGCCAAACTCCAGCTGCTGTCCTGAGGTGTCTGTCTTTGGGTTACCTGCTTCAATAAAGCAGCCTGAGTCTGAGTTAATGGCCGGGTTTCCAGCTATAAGCGTAAGAGGTGGGTTGTTAACCATTGTGTCACAAACCACGTAATCACAGTGACTGTTTTAGAAGTGATCGGGATATTGGCAGCACTGTTAACCTGCTCCACAGGCCATGCAGCAAAAACAAAACAGAATGACATTTGGACAAAAATAGGTATGGGACTAGTTTACATTCTGTTGTGCTAAGGGCTAATGGCATGTTGGATTCTGGACCTTTTGTTTACATCCATAGCTTACAGCAAGCATGAACACACAGTGACAACAAACACGAATAAACAGAGAAATATGCAAAAAAGTAAGCGACCATGGCTTTTGCCCTGCAGGCGGACATTTTGTCAGAAAGCCTTCATGGTTTCAGGCACTGGCTGAGTACTACAGTTTTTCCCGACCCTTGCTCTTAGCTGTTATGCGTTAACTGGAGCAGCAGCACTAAAGTGGAGTGCGTCCAGTAGTAGCGTTTAGCTCTATTAGCTCCGTTAGCTGTAAACACATTGCAGGAGTCTGCCCTACACCGGTGGCTAACAGGACAGGAGAGAACATGGAGGCAGAGAGAGGGAGAGAAAAATACAGGCAGATAGCGCTGCACCGATGCCACAGTGGCTGCCGGTGAAATTCCTGCACTAGCAAGCTATTTAGCTGCACACAGTTGGAAATGATTGGGACTTTTGTTAGGCCAAACACACAGTCTAAAGCTTGACAGACTGGACTGTGACGACTAATATAAAAGAGGAGCGTTATCCTCGCGAACTGTCAGTAGTTGTTCAACAAGCATTGATGCTTGTACAGTGTGTTCATACAAAAACACGGACTGAAGCTGTTCATTTCAGTCCAGGTGAAGCTGAACAGCTTCAGCGTCAATCAATATGGATCCAGACGTCAGCAGCGTTGTGTGCAATTTTCCCAGGTGCTTTTCACATGTGTCCTTTCACTTCAGATAAAGGGGTGTAGATCATCGGAACATAATCTGTGACGCCTCTGTTTTTTTCCACGGCAAGGCACCCTACATTATTCAGCCACTCTCAAGCTGTGAATGATGGAAAATCTGAAGACGGCTGCTTCATGGGGAAATGTTGTACCTGACCTTTGAAGCTAGAGGCCAAGTTTGCTCCCGTTGGCACTCCATGTGGTGCATGAAGGGTGGGGTCACAGGTCACAGCTAAGCTCTCGGGCTGGCAGAGGGAATGAGGCCGTGATTGATGTGGGAATGCAGAGGGGTCGAGCCCTACCCTCTCCATCATGAGGTTAGACGCGAAGTGTGATGCGGTGTAATGTACATACACACAATGCAATGCATCCACACATGCAACACCTCCGCGCACATTTTCTTTCTCTGAGGTGAGTACGTCCGTGCTAATGGAGGCCTTTTTACCACCCTTCAACACACACTCTCACACACACACACCTTCTCCCTGAAGTGTCCATCAATCTTCCTGTCTGCCGCTGACGCTAATCAACTCTGACAGCCAAAACTCACCGCTCTCTCTTGCATTTCTGCCTCTTCATCCTTCCATCTTACTTAACCTCCATACTCACTTTCTCTCTATTTATCTGCCTCTCTTCCCCCCCGTCCTTGGTGCTCCTCGACAGTCATGCCATGTCAACGAGTGACATTGAAGAGATTATTGCATTTCTGTCTCACTGTTTCTAGACAGTGGGGAGCAGCCTTCTCGATGACTCAATTAAAACAGAATTACGCGCTGGCTACAATCACAGATCTGATACAATAGATTCCATGTGGTGATTTTATGTAAACTACCGTGTTAGCTCCTCTCCATTTCACTCTTCTCATCCGCTCTCGCTTCGTTCTTTGCTGTGCGTGAGCGAGCCAGTGGGAGGCCGAATCCCATCGATGATCCAAAATAAAGTAAAATTGCCGCAAACAGGCTGGAAATGAATGAACGCCTGCAGTCGGGGACCGCCATTTCAGCGTGATAAGCTACAGTGGGGCTTAATGCAAACGGTTCAGATCGGTGACAGCAGCAGGTGCGGAGAAAATAACTGTAAATGTTTTAAAAATATCGCTATATTTGATTCAATAATCAAGGTCTAGTCCTTTGGGAAATCACAACTGACTCCAGTTGCCTTCGTCTATCGGCTAGCTTCACCTTTCCTTCCTTTCTACGCCTCATACCACTTTCTCTCCCCTCTGGAGGTTGATGCTTTTTTTCGATTGCATTCGATAACTGCTCATTAGGAATTAGAGCCCCGGTGGCTTTGTTGGAAGGGGTTAATAACCATATAGACCTTGACCACAGACGCCTTAATGGAATCAGGAAAAGGTTCAGCAGAGGTGATGGGACTCAGAAGAAGCCATGACACCACTTATGGAAGCTCACACAGAGGGAGAAGTGCATGTACAATTAAGACCCATTTTCATTTGCAGACCCTCAGTTCACTCAGCCAGTAATACTTGATAGAAAAACTCAATTTGTATGAAGCTTCCTGCATATGAAAGGCAGGAAGGAAATTAATGAATTTAAATCTTTTTTTTTCTTATTTATCTTTTCTCTTCTTTCCATTGCTCCTCCTGCCTCCCCCCATCGCTCTGCCGAGCTTCAGAACTCCTCTCTAACTCAATCCGTAATGACAAATTTATTTTTGTTACGCCAGTCAACGTAAATGTGCACAAAGGCTCATTTGCATGGATGTGTATGTGCGCGTGCCACGCAAACACAACAAGACGGGACTTCTCTGACTTCCAATTCCCCTTTTCTCCTCCTTCACTTCCCTCTGTGTAATAAAAATGTTAATTGAAACAAAGTCTGCCAAGAGATATGTGATTACGTGTGTGTATGAGAGACTGAACTCAGTGTGTGTTTGCGGATTTAAGAGCATTTCCCGTCGTTCTCCCACACATACTTGCGCCTATCTGCGGATTATTCAGGTTGTCTGTCTGTCTGTGTGTGTATGTGTGTGTGTCTGTGTGTTTGGCGATGCACTGTGATGCTGAGGTAGAGAGCTCGGGCTCAGCGAGGAAAGTCATTAATTTTTATCTGGTCTGACAATTCAACTGTAACTTCAACAGAGCCCACACCAGCCTACACACCCACACACACACACACACACACACACACACACACACACACACACCACACACACACACACACAGACCTTTCAAAGAAAGGGTCACAATTCAGGTATTTCATTTGTATGATAGTGATAATTCATGATTCAGTCATGATAATCTCAGATTTTTCCCAGAGACACGTGAAACTAAAATAAATCCATCTCCATTTTGGATCCAGTTCAAAATCTGCAAAACACCCGACTGTTACGTTCCGGTGCTGACGGACCTTTCATCTGTTGTGAACATACAGGCGTCAGGCGTTCTCATTGTTAGTCTCACTTTGACCAGCAGCAGATTAGAACGGCTGTCGCTAATTCACGTTAATTCTGTAATGCCGGAAATGAAAACTGTGTGTGTGCGCTCTGTGGTCAATATGCTCTCTGCAGCTGGCGTCTGTAGCCTGGAAAGACACACCTCTCTGGGCTACAACGCCACTGCACACATAGACTGTGTGTGTTTGTCAGTTCGACAGGAAGTCCTCTTTGTAAAAATGATCAGCTGATCACTTTCTAAAAAAAAAACTTCACAATTCACATCATATCAGCATAATGAGCTACAGTGGGACTATTGGTGTTACAGTAATCGAACGTGTCAGATGTATTTAATCAACATTTCATACACTCTGCTGATTTTTAAGCTGTATGAACATTAAATAGGCTGTCACTAAAGATTTACTGTTCTGTCTTTGCCAGAAAAACAAAACAAAAGGCCTTTAGCCTTGAGCATTTAAAGGCATATGCTACGTTGATGGGTAAGCCTATCAGAATATGACAAGTGGATTCAAATTCAATACATTGCTATTGAACCCGTGCTTAAAGGACCAGTGTGCAGGCTTAGTAGCATCTAGTTCACATCACCTTCTCCTTCCCAGCATTAAGGAGAAACTCAGTGGTCTGGGCTTTTGCAGAAATATGGCAGATTCTGTGGAAGGATCTGAGATGTCTGTAGATACAAAAGTAGATACAAAGGGCTTGAAGGTAACAAAAACATAATGATTTTTATTTTCTGTTTATTTTACGTGTGCATATTATATTACATTTCTGCCATATTCTGTAAATACAGCCCCCTAAATCTGACACACTGGATCTTCATGTGCAACAGCATTTATTTTTATTTTTTATTTTTTTTAGAATAAATTTATTAACGGGAGGTGTCCTCATCTCAAGAGAACCTAAGTTCCTTATTATTCATCTCCTGGCAAAAGGAAACACAACTTTTCTTTTCAAAAATTAAATGCTTTTCTTTCCTTGTTTGAAAAAAAAAATCATCAGGTTATTTCACAGTAGAAATTGAAAATAAAGAATGGGCGCAAAGAGCCTTGCAGCGCTAGGAACAAATAGATAATTGATTCATCCAACAAAATGAAATTGGAGTAGCAAAGTTCTGATTCTGGGAAAAAAAAAAAAAAAACTTGCAGTTTGCTTTTTAAGATACAAGATGAATAGAATCAGCGCATCTTTAGTCATTTGACAATCATACACTGAAGGTTTTGTTTTTATTAAATCAGCTCACTGTGATGTTGATTGAGTTGTGTTATTGCTTTTTATGTCAGATTTCTCTTATATTCAATCATTTAACAGCCAACAATTAATATTATAAGTAGATGTGGGGAGGGGGGTTGTCATTGGTACTACTGCAAAGGGTTAAATGATAAATATTGTTCCTGAGTTCACTGGAATAAATGCTTATGGCAAGGAAATGCTATATATATATATTTTATTTTTTTTAAAATGATTTTTAGGACCCCCCCATGGGGGAGTCAAAGACCTGAAGACAATGTCGCAGCAGCGCTGTGCTTTCTATACACATATATTCCATGCACAGGTGCTTAGTGAATTGAATTTCCCCAAAGTGGAATTAATGAAGTGTACAAAAACATAAATTAATTATACTTTTATGTTTGGGGGTGGTTGTAGAGACGTAAGATGTCAATCTGTAGATCAGCCTTTGGCTGCACAGACACCTCTTGTCAGTAGGAAAGGTTTGGGTCTTTTATGCAATTTCCTATTAAAAATAATGAACTAATGCTGGCTTTATTCTTTGTGCTTTAACGCTTTCACAGTCTCTGACTTGCAATTTTTGATGATGAGTTTTTCAAGTACATCTAGAGCTGCAACTAATGACTCTTTTCATTATGAACTGAATTAATGGATAAAATGTCAGAAAACATTTCAAATTGGCCATTATTACAGCCCAAGGTGACACGTTTGAATTATGTGTTTCAATTGACTAACTGCCCTCCATGATTAATTCTGCTGGTTGTCTAATAGAGTATTTAACTAATTGTTGAAGCTCTAATATATTAAGCCAGTATAGCCAACTAAGTAAGTTAAAAAAAAAAGTTAGCACTTCACAGCAAGAAGGTTGTGGTCTGAATCCTCCAGCCAGCTGAGACCTTTATGTTTTGGAGTTTGCATGTTCTGCATGTGTCTGCGTAGGTTTTTCCAGGTACCCCAGCTCTCTCCCATACTCCAAAGACTTTAAATTCTAGACTCTAAATTGTCCCTAGGTGTGAATGTGAGCATGAGTGGTTGTTTGGGATCAGCTCTGGCCACCTGCGACCCTGATGAGGATAAGAGGTTACAGAAAGTGGATGGACAGATATAGTGTGAAAGAGCTGACCTGGAGGTGAAGTTTGGTGAGTTATAGGTAGGATTTGAATGTGTTTAGGATCAGTCACGTGGAGTGTGTGCATGTCATTACACAACACATCTGTACTTGACAATGCGTCCATTGGCCATTTGCAGCTTATAAACTGTGAAGTCACTCCAGCAGTCAAATGTGACAGAAAAAAAGGATGAAATTTCACTTTGTGTTGTAACTGAAGACATCCTCACAATGCCATTGTTTATGGATCCTTGTTACAGTAGCTGAAAACACAATAATCACTTAGTCTTCCTGCCGTCTGTGTTCTGCATAACAGCAGCAGCAGCGAGGAAGAACCAACATGAAGGGAAACAAAATGGATCCTGTGTTACAAGGACATAAATCACATGTCTGTACAAACAGCAACAACCAAACGCTGCTAAAGATGACAGATTTTATCCTCGGGTTGTATGACAAGTCTTGCAATTATAGACAGAAGCAATAATGCAATGCGTTTTATTTGTGAATTGCTTTTTTGGATCCAAAGTGCCAACAAGACAAACAAAACTAGTTATTAGTTTTAACAGGAGCTTGTTTGAAAGGCTTGTTTCCTGAAGCTAAGGAGACACCTGAGCTCTTCATGTGGATGGAGAACAGGGTGGGTGTGTGCGATATACACTAAGATACAACAGCAAACGACAATCTCGCCTTTTCACTTTAAAGAACTCATCCTGGCCAAGCCCAAACCTCCGTTTTGGACAGCATGTTTAAAGAGAACCAGGATAAAATGGACTGACTTCTTTTGGCTTCACTCTCCACCTTCTATCGGCAAGCCGAGGTTACAGCTTCACATCTCTCCATCCCCCAAAGAGCAGGAGTAAGAATCTGGCCCTCCCTTTAGCTGGAGAATTTTTTAAAGTTCAGATTCGGGGGAATCTTAGACTTTTTTTTTTTTTTTCGAGACGTGTTTTACATGTTCAGTGCTGATAAAAATGAGTGATGGGATGATTTCAAAGGCAAAGGGAGGCTCGCAGCCTTTTAAAACTCTTTTTAAAAGTCCCTCCCCCCATCCCTCTGATCTAAGGAGAGATGAAAGTGCTAGCCTAATGCTTGCTAAGTGACATTTCTCCATCTCTGATCTCTGTCGCTCATGCGGACAGACAAGGGGGGAGAAAAAAAATAGTTAGCATCAAGGATTTCCATTCCCTCCCTCGTTCCTTCTCGGATGATTCCGTCTCCTTTTTCTCTTTCTGCCTGTCTCTCCGACGCTCTATCTCCTCACTTTTGACATTTGACTGCTTGCACTTCCTCCTATTTCAAATCTGTTACTTCTCCCAAATCAGATTTTTTGGGGGTAAACAGTAGAAAAGTGCACGGCAAATTTGTGAAGCGTTTGTTTTCACCGGCTGCTTATCTCCTTTGGTTCATCACTCTGTAACCTTGAGATAAAGATGTGAATGACACTGGATGCCGTTGCAGTGCAATTAATCACATGAGTGCACACTCATACACATACAAAGATGCAACCGCCTACGCACATTAATGTGTGTGTGTGTGTGTTGACACACGCTACGCTGACATGAAATCTCAGAGGGACATTTTGTTTTGCATCAACAAATTATGACACACCATTGCCACGTATCTTGCAATCTTGCGATGAAATGTTTATTCATGAATTTGACCGTAAAGGCACATTCACAGGTAAACACCACACACCCACACATGCACACACACACGCCTACTCCTCATCACCATCTGCATCACATATCACTGCGCCGCCACCTAATCACCAGGAGTCAGCTCCCACAGGGGAAATAATTATATTGTCAGCTCTCTGTCACTGTAACAGATCTACCGACAACAAAACACTGGAATACTAACCAGGACACATCCGATTCCCTGCTCAGCCCATAACAAGACTCCTGTAACATCTCCAATGTCATAGCTCTCACCATTTATATTAGCCAAGCAGTGATGGATCCAGGAATGCAGAGGCGTCTGTTTGCACGTCTACTCATTCCTGTTTATTTCATTGGAAGGCACAGCTTCATTTTTTCGGAATGTAACTTGTGATGAGCGTCAGTGTAAATTAATGATGTATTTTAATGACAGCTGCTGTAATTTGTATGCGTGTTAACAGTGTCTTGCACCAGCGCTCTGGCTGATTTAATGATGTTGCATAGGTTTCAGTAATTTTTGGAGGGGAATAGTTGGCTGCAGCGGTGAAATAAATGCATTTTGGGGTAATTGCTAGGAGAGAGCAGAGTCAGTATGTGTTGATTGAGCTAGCCGTGGCATGCAGCTTCTCAGCCTCTCCACTTCCGCCCACTCTCCCATTAAAACAGCACTCAATCACTCTCGCTCAACCACTGAACTCCACCTGAAGCTAATTTGGATATCTCATGGCTCTTTCTTATTACGCAGTAGGATTTCCTTTCTCCCTCTCTACCGTTAGCCTGTCTATCTTTTTTCCCCCGCTACTTTGTAGACTGCCTTTTCAATCGATGCCAATTACAGTGTGCGCATGTGCTTGCATGTGGGAGGTGACACCAACTATGGGGAGAACGAGATGTACAAATTTAAACCATGGACAATTTAGTTTGTGTGTGATTTGGGAAGATACTGTTGCAGCGCTCCCACACAGGTATGTTAAAAAAATGTTCGGCGACATATTTGGCATCTGGCTGACACTGCTTGCCAGATCTGATACACAGCAGTGATGTCATTATTTAAAGGTATCCCGCTGTGTTTTTACCATCCACAAACCTTATAAAACTACCCCTTTATTTTTGTTTTAGTGATGCATTTTGTACCAAGGAGCAATGTTTCCCAAGGCACTGTTGTGCCTGCGGCATGCGTGTGTTTCTTAAGTATGCCTGCTGATAAAATACGACATAAAAACAGTACAACCGTGTACACTAGTAGATAAACTTTACTTATTACGTGGCTTTGTTGAATACTCGACCAATAACATTTTATGGTCTGTTATTTCTGCATAGCAGAACACTGCTATGAATAACAGACTGTTGCTATGGATGCAGTTCTGATCATACACTCTGCAGGAGTCAATATTTTGTCTCAAATTATTGGTTTGTTTTAGCTGCGTAATGTAATGTGTGCAATGCAGAGTGATAAAATAACATCACCCCATCAGGGTTTATTTTGCAATAATCACTGGCTTGCTGTACATTTCCCCTATTCTCCCTTTAATCTATATTATTATAATAACAATGTATCAAATGACAATGTGAAAACAATGAGACAATATTGGTTGCTCGTAGTGATGCAGCTACGGAAAATGATCACCTGCTTTTACACAGCTTCATAGTGTGTTTCAGCTCATTGTTGAGCTGTCTGGCAAGCAAATGTTGGTTCACGCTTGCTGCTCTTGCAGTGTTCTTACAGCCGCATAGTCTTTAAATGAAAATGTTCTAAAAATCTACTGTACACTGCACATCACAAAATGAAAAACAGGCATAGTTAGCAACTATTTGGCAAACGTGGAGCATTTAGCAACTAAAGAGGTAATAGTTCCCTTGGGAGGTGGTAGAGACCAAAACAGAGGCAAAATAGACTAGATTTTGGACTCATATTTTTCAGTAGGACCACAACAAAAAATCTATTTGCTAACAAGTTAACTTAAAAGGTGATATATGTCAATGGGTAGTGGACACAGGCAGTTGAACTGAGTTTCCTCATGGTGGCGGTGGCTGGACTCAGCCCAAGAGATAGGGTGCAGAGCTTGGACATCCAGTGGGAGCTTGTCACTGCTTCTTTGGATCAAAAGGAGCCAGCTGAGATCCCAGGGCAGACCCAGAACTAGCTGGAGGGACTATACAGCCTATCCGGGAATGCCTCGAGATTCCCCAGGAGGAGTTGGAATGTGTTGCTGGGAGAGACGGACGTCTGAAACGCTCTGCCACCGTGACCCGATCCCAGACAAATTGTATTGTTATTATTGTAGCAAGTTAAGGTTTTATCAACACAATACAGCAAGTAACCATCTTTGTTGGAGGTGGGTCAACAAATCGACACATCACAACACCCACTGTCTAACCGGAATTACTGACTGAAATAACAACAGATAAACTGTGGGAACACTATAGAACAAAATGTCAAACACATTTGACTAATCTCCATAAACCTGTTACCCCTGTAAATACACCAGCCTCTCCCAGGATGCCACAATATTGAAAACGTCAACAGCAATTCAAGGCTCGAGATTGGACGTATTATCTTGGTTTAACCTAACCTTAAGCATAGTGTTCTGTTGCCTTAACCTAAGCACGCACACAAGCCTCATGACATGAACCCTGGTTCTTGGTATTACAGTCCTGCCTTTTGTATGCCTACCATTCACCCTGACTACCACTGCGTAATAAATGAGGAACTTCCTAGGTTGCCAGGAAACATAATCCAGGCAGCAATTATGTTTCCACTCAAAGCGTAATTGGCAAAATATATTAGTTGAATATAAACAGAATTTCGAGGAAACATGGCAGCTCTCAGTTAGACTAAGTTTTCAGTTTTTCTGGGGGTCAGGGTAAAATCACTATGGGGCACTGAGCGGTGGTAGTGATTAATTAAAAAAATAGTGGCACTCCTTGCCCTAACTTACCCTCTGAAAAATTGGTATTTATTTTTGAGACCTTGATACTGATATTATAAGGACGTCTCATGAATTTAAGTATGTGCAAACATCCTCTATTTATTTCCTTGGACTTTATTGAATAGTAACAAATCAATGACAACATATTTTCATCAAAACACTTCAGACTACACAGCATAATGTTTGTAGATCATTTATTAGGTTATTTTATATATATATTTTTGCACTTCCTTTCATATTTTCCTTCACTCCTCTGAACTCCTTTTATATTTGCCTTTCCTTTATTCCTGTCCTTTATTCTCTCTGTGTGTGTCTGTCTCTCTACTCCTCCCTCCTTTGAAATCAGGGGGCTCATATCTGGGAATATTACTACCATGTTCAATATGCTTCGGCTCACATAACTTTATGTCCAACAAGGACCAAATGAGCGAACGGAGTGAATCTACTGAACAATTTGTCCTTTTGGCGCAGCACGTATAATCTTTATTAGATTGAGCCGTAACATGGTATTGGCAGCAATTAGGCCCTGGAAGGAGGCACTACTGCAGAGGTTAATAACTGCAGTGTGTCTGCGTGAAGCTCTGTTATGATAGAAAGGTTAGCTGTATTAGTGATGGTGGCAGTGGGCCAAGCAACAGAGAGAGAGAGGCTCAGGGCTGCAAGGCCAAGCTGAGTGCTGGGGTGAAAGTATTCACACTGGAGACTCGGGGTGTAAAAATGTTCTCTTCCCACTGAGACTAATCACTGTAGGTGTCTGGTCTCTGTTTTCTGTACAACAGGTTGGTCTGCAACACCCATAGAGCAGATATGTGGTAGTTGGAGAGAAACTTTGGACAACAGCTGTTTTTACAAAGCAGTTTTTATGCTAAATGTTATTAGTTTCAAAGATGGATAGCTACGTTACAGTTATTTTGCCAGCTGAAACAGGTTGTACAGGTGTTTAGGTCAAACTAAGGTCAAACTAAGTAGACATAATAAATATATTATAGATAAATATATTATAAATATTTACAGTTAGTTAAGCTGAGGCAATCATACACCAAGATTTCTGAATGTGTTATCAATATAGAAACATGATATTCTGTTGATGAAAATGTCTGTTGAGTTTAAACTCATGATGTACCTGAAAGTAGCAAATGAACGGAAAATAAAAAGGCCCCAGAGTGTAACCCAAGTCTTTTTGTTTTCTGCCAAAAAAAGAGCATCCCCAAAGGCAAGAGAGAAGAAGAAAAAGAAGAAGAAGAGACTTAGTACCTGAGATTTCACTCAATGTTTAAGGTGTTCAGGCAGCAGAAAGTAATAGTGGGAGCCTATTGCACTTTGTTTTCCATGCACAGCCAGAGACTACTCTTCTCTCTGACCTGAAAACCTTGAATGTTGCCTTGATCTGCTACTTCCTCTGAAGCCTTTTCTTTGAAACAGTCGCGGGCTATTCTGCCATTTCTGATTTAACATTGCATTCCTATCACATTGTCAGAGTCATGAACGACAGTTAAAAGAATCGATACAGCAGAGCCAGAGATATCATCTTTTTTTTTATTCGAAGCATTTTTCTTCCTTGTCAAAACCTGGCTCCTACATTACATCACAGACTTCTAGGTCTGGATGACAACAAGAGTCTGCAGTTAGTGGCTGGGTGAAATAAATGTACTGTGAGCTAATACTAACATCAGCGTGGCAACATGCTCGTAATGACAATGCTGCGATACTGATGTTAAGCAGATATAATGACAACGTTTACCACCTACTTCCGTATGTTAGCATGCTACTATGTGGTTGAAGTTTGGTCCATAGCACTGCACAATACAATGGGTGACACCAGAATCACCTAGAGCCATCAAGATACATTATGTGGAAACCACGAATGTCTGTACAAAATGACGTGCCAATCCATTTTGTAGATACGCTTGAATTTCCGAGAATCACCATAGTCTTTCGTTTTGTCCCCTGGGGAACACTGAATATATAATTTTGCACCAGTAGTTGAGATGTTTTTAAACATAACCTTTACGCATAAATCAAGCTAACAGTGTTATACTACATTCTGAAGGGCTCAATATTGAAGTAAAGTTAGAAAGAAATGAAAAGAAAGTTCAAGACAAATACTGTTCTTGCTACATGAAAAATTGAACAAGAAATCTTTAGAAATGTCAGAAGTTATTATGAATCTCAGCATGATTCCAAGAAACATGTTCATACCCGACTAAAAAGAAACAAAAAGTGGACTACTCTTGAGTCTATTAGGAGTACGGAGAGGGTCCTGCCTATAGATATCAATGATTGACCTCACATGTAGATAAAGCACATGTACACACACTGACTAAGTGAATTTCAGTGAATTAATAGCCAGTGTGTTACATCCCCTTGAGATGTTTTAGCTGTACTGGTGTGCAAATTAACAAAGCGTAAACGTGCAAGAAACAAACGTGACACAAGCTCACCAAACATCTCCATCAACGCACTCTAATGCCGTGACAAAAAGCAGACAAGCAGCCACATACAGTAAACACACACACACAACACACACCCACACGTGCAAGAACACACTGTTTAGTTCATAAAGCCTTTGCCAGACTCGCGGTGAGACGAGACTTAAGTTCTGAGAGCTACAGAGACATGCACAGCGACTGTCAGTCTCGGATGCAAATAGACTCTTGGTAGCGGTGCCAGAGACATCTACCTGCCACCGCTGAGGCCATTTGAAGTTGGAGCGTTATTGCCAAAGATGAGATCAAAGGCGAGCTGCCAGGATGGCTCTATCTCTCTGCCTGTCTCTCTCTCTCTCTCACACACACACACACACACACAGACTACAGCTGCACGCACGCCGCCTGAAAAAAAAAATTAAAAAAGGGAAGCAAGACGACGGAGCGAGAGACATGGAGACAGAGCAGCAGAGAGAGAGAGAGGGAAGCTGATGCCTCTGGTAATTCTGTTGACATTGTCTTTCTTCATCTGCTTGGCTGGTTGCATATTTATTTAGTCTGACTTGAATAAATATCTTCTTTAGCCTGCCACGAAAAGTGAAAGGAAGTGGCTGATGAAATCTGTATTCCCTCTTTTCCCCATCAACTCTCTCTGTCATTTCTCTCTTTCACCCGCTGCCCTCTAACTGCTTTAATTGGAAGCCCCTTGTATCGTACACAGGACCCCATTTACCCACTTCTTTTCCCGTTGTTTGTCTTCTTCTTTCCACCCACACATAAATTACAGCATATTGCCTTTGCCATGGTGGTAGATTTTAGAAATATGGCTTACCAATAACTTGGTGGTGTGTGTGTGTATGTATACTTGCATATTTTATGTGTGTACAGCATACAGTAACTTGAACTTTAATTATCTAGGAGGAAATACAAAGATTTAGACTACTAAATGAGCTCCACTCCTTCAATATTTGGAGCACTGAGCTGCTAAAGAGCCAAAGTTCTTTTCAGGAGTTGGTGCAGACCAAAGCAGAGATAACAGGGGAGTAAATATTGGACTTAGATTTATCAAGCGTCCAGAAACACATCACTCTGTGTCATGTTGATGTGAATGTGAACACATTCGCCTTATCAGCTTCATGGCGCTGACCGCTGGATCACACAGAGCACAGAACAGAGCACACATCGGCTCTGTGACTGCGAGACCACGATGCTGTTTTGGTCCGTTCTCTATGCAGCTTCATCTCCCGCCAGGAACCACCAGCTTTAGTAGAGGTGTGGTGTCCGTCAGAAGAACAGCTGCATAGTCTCTGTAGAGGAGAGTGGAGAGCCACTTCTGAAACACACCATACAGCTTCTGGAGTCACAGAGTTGTGCCACAACCATGCCCTGTGGGAATGAGCTGTAATATGTCAACAACAATGTGTTTTCAGTTTGTATGTTGTGGCCCCTAAGATGCCAATAAATTAACTTTTTAACATAGCTTTCATAGTACAGATTAACGAGTTATGTGTGGTTATGTATGGCAGCTTTAAAGTGTTTTTCTCCGATTTTATCTGAGCTCAAAAGTCATTTTTAAATTCAAGGATACACCGAGATCTGGAGTTTACAATCATGACTGAGGACTTTTTTTTTTTTTCCAGATATGGCAAGACTGCTGGCAATTACATTTGATAAATTGCAAAGTTTTTTACTAAAACATAGGCATTAAGGGCTGTTCCATGTGTTATCTCTGGTGCTGCTAAACCGTTTAGAACAATGAAATTGAACCTCTTGTACAGTATCTCTTACAACTATATTAAAACACCAGACTTTGTTTGCTGTATCTTATTTGTCTGCGGCGGGTTGCTCTCTGTATTTGGCTCATACTCCTTATTGTGCTGTGGGAACTCCGGCTTATTAGACCGGACAGTTATCTGATGGACAGGAGCAAAAAAAGCTCTCTAATTCACATCATACTTCCAAAAAAACAGCAACCTCTAATGAGAGTTTCTTTCGCGAGTTTGCATGTTCTGATATCTTGTGAATGCAGTGCGATCGGTCTTCCAACACTTAAGCTTCATGTGCCAAGAGCTCCATACGAGCACATGACACATGTATTTGATTGTGTGCATGTGGCTGTGTGGGGTGACAGCCAAGGTGACAAAAGAACACATGCATTCCAAACACAGTCTAGCCTTCCTATCAAGACCTGAGTGTGACAGTCTATTCTTAACCGGGAGCTGTGTGCTCGGACAGAGCGTCCATTAGCAGCTAGCCTGTAACTATCGTCACTGGCTGTTTAAGTGAAATAAACATGATGCAGCTGTCATATTTATGTGAATGACGCAAGGTGAAAATTGCTTCGCTCTCTCAGCTCACACTTTTGTGAAGACAGGCCGTGGAATGTGCCTAAAATCTTGTGGAAAAGTTCATAATTGCACTCAGAGTCATTATTTTGTCAAACTAAAATTAAGTAGCATTCTTTTTTCATGAAAAAAAAAGTGCTTCTCCACCTCTGGGACAGGTTGTGTCTTGTGATGCATTTTTAAGAAGACACATCTGCCTTGTCGAGTTACTGCTGCCACCCGTTTCAACCAGTAGAAACCACTACTCCCCTACACTGCGCCTCTGGGGTACTCTTGTCTGCTTCTGATTGGCTTGATGACTGACCACGTCAGCATCTCAGGTACCTGAAACACACACACTCACTCAGGCACTGGAGGACTGGAGGGACAAGGAAACTGAGGAGGTCAAGTGCATGTGAGGGCCTGTGCCCGGAGGTCAGAAAGTAGAAAGACCGACAAAAAACATGAAGATAAAAAGATGCTCAGTGATGGAAAATGAGAGACATCGTGGAGTGACTGGAGATGCGTGTGTGGTTCAGTGTTTATGCAGCACCTATCCATTCACCCCTCCTTCCTGTTCCTCTCTCACCTCTCTGCTTCCTAACTCCAGACTGTCCCCAATGTGGACATCTACCATAATGAAAAAGGATGTGTTGTGCGTGTGTGTGTGTGTGTGTGTGCGTGTGTGCGCGTGCGCGTGCGAATGTGTGTTTGCTTGACTGCGCACGCATGTGTGTGTGACGTGTGTGGTAATGAATAAGGATGTGCTGTGTGTGGAGCTGGTCGTTAATCACTGGCAGTGCTGGCAGCTAACAGATAAGCAGATTGATCCAAGGCCACCGAGGGAACGCTGCCTGGCACTGGCCCATTCATCACACACACACACGCACACACACACACACACACACACATACATACAGTACATGCATATACTGTACACAAAGACTGTGAGAAGGCTGGTCAAAGTGTTTGAGCTCAGGATCATCTCTGACCATTCATGTTAACATCTGTGAGAGTTACAAGAGTAGCGTGCCAAGTACAGAGAGGGGGAAAAAAGGAAGACAGTATGGCTGCACAGTCCTGACAACATCTGCAACTGCTCCATGACTGCTCACCTGTAAATTCCAACCTGGCATTTGTTGCTGTCTCAAAACACGTACACACAAATACATACAAACACACATGAACAGACATAAGGGTCCGCGCTTTGGCCGTCTAGAAATCCCACAGGGGACACAGAGACCTGGGAGCTGGGGGGGGGGTGGATGGATGGACGGATGGATGGATGGTAGGAGAGAAGACAGGATGACAGGATGACAAAACAGAGTTAAGGACACGCTCCAGTACTATGTGACAGCTCGGCAGGCCCACCAGGGATTGAGGGAGCCAGGAGAAAGAAAGGAAGGAAAGAAAACAGGGAGAAGAAAGCCAGAAAGGAAGCAAGAGGTTAAACATCTGTGGTTTCTTTTTTCTGTGGCTTCCATCACATGGTCAGTGGTGAGAGGAGAGACAGTAAGAACGAGAGAAGAGTCAAGCAGGCAGAGCTCAGTTTGGATAATCATTTTATTTACAAGATGCAATTACTATTACACTATTTTGTACCAAATGAAACCGACATGTTTCATTTAAGACTGCTAGATTTAAGACTACAGTAATGATGTGGCTAACATAGCCATCTCATCACTTAAAATCAAAGGGGTTAGTTAACTGTTGCCATTTACAGTCATCTGTAGATGTGCTAATGGACCAATATTCACTCTGTTCTGGTTCTATTTTGGTCCCTAGCAACCTCTTACAAAAATACCGAGCTGTTTAGCTGCTAGATCTGCTACGTCACTAACATTTTCAGTGTTGTAGTTTGATGTACTAGTAGCATTTATTCCGTCTGCTATAGATAGCAGTGAACTCAACTAGTATCAACTAGTATATGCTGCATAATCCACTACTGGTTCTGCTAATGGCGCTAATCAATAGTTAATGTTTGCTTGCTAGCTTGCAGCTGCTGTACAAACAAACTCAAACAGCCAATTAAAAAGAACTATTAGAAGAACTGTCTGCTGAGCAAGTGTTTCTCTGACATGATATTATACTTGTACACCAATAGAGATGTAATAATATACTGCTATGTTATATGGTTGAAAGCTATAGGTGAAGACATGATTGTAAACATTATTTTTTTTCCCATGTTCTGGTTCTGATTAACTAACAAGCTAACAAATGGTAGGTTTATACATCTCTGAGCTTCACCCTTCCTTCTGAGGTGAGCCTAAACATGGAAATACAGGCTAACAGCAGACAGATGTTCTAGGTTAAGCTCCCGTGACCTGAACAGAGGGGAATTGTCACTTTTTTTAATTTTTTTTTTTTTACATATGCTCCACACATTAGGGAGGCATTTGTCTTGTTCAATTTTCTTAGCTCACCTCTGTCACTCGTAAAAAAAAAAAGAAACACTTATTAGTTGGGTCAAAATGTGCCAAAAGCTTCCGGCCTGGAGTTTAAAGCATTTTCAGATGTTATCACCTGGCCGTGTCTGGACAAGACAGATGAAAAACATCACTGTGAAGGCTAATTGCTGAAAATATAGCTTCATCAGGCAAAAACATGAAAGAGATTTCAAAAGGTCTGGTGCTGAGACACCGCTGATGTGAAACTGTTTTGCTTTGAGTGGGAGTGCTTTCAGATGTTTTTCAGAATGTCACAGGGTCACAAATGCAAAGGTATACAAAGAGTAAAGATATCTATGGATGTCTGCAATGAACTGTTGAACTCCTGCTGGGTTTGTCCTCAGAATGAAAATATAAATGTTCTCTTGACCTCTTAGGAGTTTGTACTGCTGAAGGCCTACACACTTTTGGAAATACTGAATGCTTTTCTAATGGAAAACACCAACCTAGGAGGTCATGGAAATGTTTCTATTACAATTGTGTTTGACTTATGGGTCTGATTTATATGTATGACGGAAATATGCATATTACAGCTGTTCTAGCTGTAACAACAACAAATACTAACAAATACTGTGTTAAACTTTATGTGTCACACAGGTTTTGGAAAACCAAAACTGGGACTCATCCTTCCTGACTTATTGTCTTTCCAGCTGAAATATTACCTTTAATATCATAATCACTTCAGTAAGTTCTTTAGCATAATGGTGCATTAGTGATATGTTCTGGGTACCATCATTGTAGAACAGCATGATAGTCCACAGCCTGTTCTAATATTGACTCATCTTTTACTGGACACCGAGTGTTTTAACTTAAGTGTGTTAAACAGTAAAGCATTCTACTTCTGCGTGAGGGTGTGTGAAATGTGACCAGTGCTCTGCTCTATTACTGCGCCTCTAGAGTGGAATTCTAAATCTCCTCTTTTATTGCATTGGAGTGCTCAACATATTACAGTACTTAAGGGCACACAAGGAAAATGCTTTTTCAAGTAAACTTAAGTAAAAGTGGACATGCCTTACATATTCATCATGTTATGCCGTTTTTATGTCTGCACTGCACTTAACTCCAGGGGTGGAATTGCAGCAGTGGAGTTGCACACGTAGAAACAAATTAAGCAATGTGCAGCACTATACCTTGTGATAAGGCACCTCCTGCAAGGTATGCACTTGAAGTGATGAATATGTAAATCAAAGCACATCACGTGCCCAAATCCCTGCAATATGTCATTTGCTCTTACACTGTCCTGACCTAAATCCACGTCTTCGATGGTTTCTATGAGCTTTTTTTTTTTTCTTACCTAATGCCTAATACATTTTCCATTGTTGTCACCAAGTCAACTTTAAACGCCCATAAGCTGACCACCAAAGCTTTAATCCAGAGCCTGACAAACACTGTAAGCAATATTAAATAAACAACAATAAACTCAAGCTGTTTTACCTATATATGAAAAGTTATATATTAGCTATAAAGCGATATTATACATGCACTTCCTCCTGCAGTTTCAATACAAAACTGTCAGCTGCCATCGTAGCATCCTGCAATCTGACAAAATAGCTGGTGCTGATAGGCAATTCTGCCCTTGCAAGCTAATTGTTGCATAAAGTTTTTCTCCATGGGATGAACATTTTCCACTACTTCCGTTACTTCGGGGATTCATACAGTTTAAGGCATAGTACAACTTTCCATGTTGATAGTCACCTGCCAGTCATTCTGCTTTGTTTTCCAACCCCCACATGTGTGCATGCAATTGATTGTGTGCTTAGAAACCCATCTGTAGTCGTAGTAGTTTTGTTTGAGGTGATGAGGAGTTTTAGGGTTGCGTCCAATACAGCCAACAAGAAGAGCTTTTAATAAGAGGAGGGCGGTGAGATGAAAATGAAAGATAATGGAGAAAATATAGCTTTTAGGTCTCAGTGCAATTGTTTGGCAACAAACTACTTGGATTATGCTGCAGTTTTGTGAAATTTAATGCTCATTTTATGGTCTATCGACTTTAAACATCTAATCCCTGTGCACTTGAATTGTTTTTGGAAAAGGCAGAGATTGAATTACATGATGGAATATTGCCTTCTGCTTGTTGGGTAATATGAGTTGACTTAAAAACAGTATAGATTTGGACTTCTTTTACATGTGCGGTTAACTCTCCATTTGTCCCCAATTATCTTCTCGTAAGGCAAAACAGCTATCTCACACTGCTAAATCGTCCAAGTTTTGATCATTTGTTCTAAAGACATTACATTAATCCTAAGATTTGCTTTCATTAGTACCACCCTCTGGCAGAAATATCCCAATACAAAACCACAAATCCTGCCAGAAAGAAAAGAGCGGCACTAAAAGCCACTACTGTATCTTTGTTTTTAAAATCTGCTGAGAGCACAAAAGAAATTCAGATCCCGACAGTGTCCCCATGCAAATGTAGCATAGAAATAAGTTGAACATGTAACTGATTTCCAGAAAATTTGCAAAATAAAATGCATTAATGCACATTTTCTTGTGCACTTTTTTTGGAAATTAGTTACAGTTACGAGGACATTTACATCCACTGCTATTCGGCGAATATTAGAAGTTGAGTGCTTCAAAGATGAACAGTTGGTGGTGCTATTGTTCCAGATGTGTCAAAGTGCCAAAAAAAAAGCAGAAGGGCTGAATGAGATGGCACAATTAAAAGAGTGCCTGGTTTGGTTTTGGGGTCAGATAGATAGGAAGAAATGGCTTAAGCTGTGCATGTCAGGAAACATTTTCCATTTGCTCAAATCAGTCTGTACTTTTAACATGAACACAACAAAGACTTACTGTGTGAGTACTGAATCGGTACATGCTCTACAAACAGATGGTCATAGTACTGAGGCAGATATACTTTCTCAAGCCTTATATACACAAATCTATATCAGCCTCTTTTCAGATTTCTGTTTATTCTGCTTTTCTCTGCCCCTGATTCTTTCATCTTCCCTGCATCTACATTCACCAGTTCATATGTTAATATTGTCTCAAACATTGAGCATCTAAAAATGGAGGGGGGGAAGACTAAAAAGTAAGATGGTAACAACCTTAAATCACTTTATCCATGCATAATACACCAGACAAATGCTGTTTTTGAATTATCGCTGCATCCTGTTCAACTGTTATTTGTTATTTCTTGTTAAATCTTGTCCCAAACACAATCCAAAATCCAATCAAATGCTTTCAGTGTCATGTTATAGCAATCTCCTTCCTTGCTTACTTGCTTTCTTTCCTCTCTCTAGACTTGTGTATCAGTATTTCTCTGTAACCCTCAAGGGTGCAATTTGATGTGGAGATTGGGTACTGCTGTATCAGCGAGACACGAAACTGACATGATCAAAAACTCATCATGTCCCTGACATTGCACTCTTAACACCGGCCGGTCACATAAAAATTAACAACCAAAAGCACTGCAAACTTATCGATCAAGTCCTTTTTTCCTCAGAAGGTACCATAGAACCATGTTCACCTTGGACCATTGCTATAGAGTAACAATGAAACTAGGATCATATTATGTGTTTACACGCTTTGGGGAATATCAGGCTAGTCCGTTGCAGACTCTAGCTCTTTCTTTTCCAGTAGTGATAGTCATCTGACACCAAAGCTGCAAAGAATACTCTGTATTAAGGTTAAAGGGTCACACAATCCCTCTGACTTCAGCCATCTGAGGTTGTTGTCGATTTTGAAAGACTTAACAACTGAGTGTGCTAATTGTATCTCCAACTTCTCATGAAATGCAGTGCATTTCACAATCGCAGATACATATTGCTTAGACTGTATGTCAGCAGTAGTGTCATTTTACTCGCAGTAATTATGAAGCTACAGCGAGCAGACATTTAGCTTAGCTTAGCATAAAGACTAGAAACATGTCATATTTTGTGTGATTTAAACAAATATAACAGACATATGGTTGACCTGTGAGTATTAGGTTGAGGTGGATTTTGATATCTGTTGACAGAGAGCTAAGACAAGCTACATGTACCCATGCTGTGCCTCAAATCCGATCCTTCCATTAGTACACTTTTATGCAGTACACTATGTCCATGATATACTTCCTGGCATAGTCCATTCATTTTGGCACGATAGTGTTGTCATAATTTGAGTACAGCCGTTGTGCACTTCCTGGAAATGACAATCGCAACATTTTTGCGTCTTGTCGCCAAACATTTGACTGCTAAAATACAAATTAATAAAATGGAAGTACAATTTAGATTTGAGCGCCAGCATTTTCACAATGCTGGTAGCGCACTACTGTAAGGAGTGAAGTGTCCAGGGTTTTACACTGAGTGAATGAGTGAACTCACTTACAAACTCAATAAGAAGACACAGCGCCGTTTTTAAGCCTAACTAAGCTGAGCTAAATGGGTGCTGGTTGTAGCATTGGAATAACCATAGAGACAGAGTAGTATCAATCTTATTTACCTAGTTTACCTACCAAAAGATGGGTGGATGAGTCAGAAAGATAGTATGAATGATCGGGCTGATAATATAAATGAACGGCTCGACAGAGTGCAAGACATACAAAAGGACAGTACATTGGATAGCCCAGCAGTCATGTGATTACCCTACATGATTCGCTGTTACAATGGACGTACAACTGGATAGAGAGATAGATGGTGAGAGGTACGGAGATGAGGAGGGATGAGAAAACCCCATGCGAGCAAACCATGAGCTGTAATCATTCAGCAGGAACAGTGAGGCTCTGTTCCATTATTCATTCCTCCCTCCTATCCACCATCCACTTCTCTATCTCTCTATCATCACACATTGCTATCTTCCCATTATGGCTTTCTGTCATCAGTGTGTTAGAGAGAACACAGGGAACGGAAAAGTGTGTCTATGAGACAGTTTCACACTTTTGTCGAAAGCCAGGCAGCACTCAGTACATCTATCCATCTATCCATCCATCTATCCATCCTATCCATCTATCTATCTATCTTATTTTGTTTATCTTTGCATGCCTGCCCACAGACTACTTGATTGCTTTCCTGTTGATATGAGTGGGCTGCTGGCATTGTACAGCACGCCCATAGTGGGATAACTGCTTTTGACATTTACCGTGGGCTAGATGAAGTGCAGCAAACCTACTGGCAAAAACGAATTAGTAAACCAAATTATTGGGCTGACAAAATCAGCGGTGCCTTGTTTTCGGACAATTCTTTGGACCAGTGAGAGTAAACAAGCCACCCAGTGCTGTTTACCTCTGCAGCGCCTCACATTGATGAAAATATCTTGATGCACTTCTGCCTCTGCTCTTTGTGCCACAAGTCCGTGTCAAGTAAAGCCTTAATGTGCTGGCGCACTTCACAGCCAAGCCCCCGTGGGGTCGAGTTCCTCATGCATTAAATGATCCACATTAGAATTTGAAACCTAATTTAGGTGAATCATACAACCAAGCTGTCAAGCACCCTCTGCAAAGCAGCACATGATCCTCTGGCTACCATGAGCATTAAAAGAAAGCTAAAAAAAAAGGTGACAAAATAGAACATGTAATTAACATGTAGGTTAGTATGACCCGGATTACTCTGAATAAAACATCAGATCAAGATCAAACGAGACCATTGTGGATGTGTCTTCAGATGAATTCTGTGGCTTCAGGAACTCATTTCCTTGTATGTGACCTTGCGTTAATTCCCAAGGGTTGGGGATAGGAGGCTCATTTAGTTTCTCTCAATCTCTCTGTTCTTCTGTCTATGCCAGTGGGTGAAGATCTCCATAGAAACGACCGGGTCTGGAATTACAGGCACATGAGCACAAAGAGAGCCTGGGTCAGAGGAGGGAGACCCTGGTGATCACAAGAAGATGGTGTGTTGGATTAAAGGCCAATGAAACCAACGCAGAAGCTTCTTAATAATGGAGTGAATGTAGGAGGTACAGTCTGAGAATAGAGATGGACTTTGAAAAGAGACAAAGATATACATGCTTTTCACCAGAATGAAAGAAAAATAGTGAGCAAAAACCTAACCTTTGTGTACAATATAAACTCCAAGCAATCACTTATTCATGCACTGGTAATCCCAAAAGATGTACTTTCCATGGCTATAACCACTGCACTTTGCACTTAGTGAGAGGTACCAATTCCCTGAAGTTTCAATATTCACAACTTATTCCACAGCAAGCAGGAGATCACTAAGGATTTCTCAGCTATCTATATTTCAGTGTGAAACACAGACAGGGATCCTGAGGTCTCAGAGTCTGTATTTCTCTGAAGAGAAGCCGAATGTCTTCTGAAGATGAATGTAAACCCATGTAACAGGTGTCCTGCGTGATCAGACTCAAATCAGTCAAACATTATGAAATAGTGGGCTTACAGGTAGGTGACAAGTTTTTCAAAGGAACAAGAACATCAGGGTGCCTCAGTGGCAGCCCTGGTATGATTCCAGCTCGCTACCCATTGCTGCATGCCGTCCCTTCTCTCTTTTTCACTCTTTCCTGTCTCTCTATAGCTGTCACTGTCCAATAAAGGCCAACAAAAGACCCCAAGAAATCTTAGTAAGGCATTAGGTCACTCTTATCCTCAAAGGCGAGGATGTCATCCCACAAACCACCCCCTAAAAATTTCAAGTCCTCCAGCAGGGATGGTAATTTTGATCTTTGCCCATCAAGAGCAAAAGGAATGGTGGGAAGGGGTGACAAAACGTCGAAAACTACTACGATAACACACCCGAATCACTGACTGAAGGCACTGTAGGCAGTCAAGTTGCATTGAGGATAAGTAGACGGTTTTGACAAGGAGAAATGGAATGCATGGAATAATAGGGATGATATCTGCTGTTCTGCTGTATTGAATTTGTTCTTTTTTTAGACCCATCCACCATGGGTTGATCTGTTCAATTGGAAGTTTAAACATCCCTAAGACAGATGCTGGGGACCTGTGATACAGTCAAAAGTTTCAGAACAGCTACTAAATATCTTTTAGACTGTCTTGCAAAACATTTCGTTTCATGTAAACCTCAGTTAGATATGTTTTGTTCTAAATTGGAAAAAAATGAACACCATATTGTGTTATTCTATATTGTATTATGAAAGGACAACAACTCTGGATTTACACTTTGCTCATGAGGATGATTCATCCATTTGTGTTTTGCTGGTGTCTCTCAAAAAGAGCTCCTTTTAGATTTCCCTGCTAATGACAGAAATCAGAGCTGCTGTAACCATGCCATGTCTGTTTTAGTCAAGGTGTTCTTTACTTGACATACATTTTAATTTAAGTGAATTTGTGCTTAAGATATCTCACGTGCTTGACACTGAGTTCAGATTTTCTGTTGTATTTTTATGAAACGGTAAGCATACCATGGGAAATCAGCATAAATCCATGAACAACTCTATAAATGAGACCCCTGGTGTTAGTGCACCTACTGTAACACATTTAAGATCCAGTCTTCCAAACCTCCTGTGGAGATGATCAGAGAAACATTTGGCAGAATTTATGAGCAAAGTATAATTCCAATGCACCCCAAATCTACACGCCGGGATATACATAAATAGAAATCAAATTTCATGAGCAAACACAAAGATTCAGACAGGCGACGGCGGGAAGTGTAACAGGGAAGTGAAAAACAGATTGTGAGAGTACTCTGAAGACAAGGTACACGGTATGACTGTGGATTCTTAAGCACAAAAATAAAAGACTGAATGGAGGTGACTCGCATGGCATCTGTGACTTTGTGAGAAGTACAGAAATTGGATTTAAGCGTCCTTAAATCTGAATCGTGAAAATAATCCCTCTACATCTGGTCTTTATTCGAGAAGAATGCTAATAGCAGGTGCGCAGGGGACTTCCAATTTGTACGGTCGCCTCTGACTCATAACTCAGACAAATCCACCCTCTGTTTCCTTCTCACACATATCCATCTCATTGGCCCAGGCCTTCAAGAGGCCCTAAATCTTGATCAGCAAATCTCTTTTGAAATCCACGTTAACACCACATCTGTTCCCATCCCTCTTCCCCTGTCCGCCCTGACTCAACCTGCCTTCCAAGGGTCAAGTCTTCTAACAAGGCACACTGGAGTGTATTATATGTGCACCCTTTAATCACATCCTCCTGGTTTCCATCACAGATCCTGTGTACCCCTCCCCACCTCTGCGACTACCACCTACACACAGGAGAATTGTATTAATATATAATTTATCACCCATGTCTTTGGTGCAAAGCTGCTATACAGTAGATGGACCCACTTGGGGAGTAGGAAGCAGTCTCAGAGGAATAGATGGCCGACCACATTCTGCTAATTTTGCTGAAATATGATGCTCACCTTCACCAATGATTGGTGGAATGTATTTGTTGACTTTCGTGCTGCACGAACATGGTGACGGTAATTATAATAGTAACAGAATAACAATGAAGATGAGAGGTGAGTTAATAAACGCACATATATATCATTTCCTTGTAGTTGTCTTATTTCTTATGGTATATTTACACAACTATTACAGGCAGTGAAGCAAAGTACAAAGATAGTAGATGGAATGCAGGATAGAGTGAACATGGAGGAAGAAATAACAAGGCTAGAATATGAGGAGAATAATAAAATTCCAACCATATCTGGGGCCCTGCATTTTCAACTCCGTAAATAGCTGATATATGGAGAAAAACAGGAAATAGAGATGAGAGTGATGGGCGGAAGAGATAGGCTGTGTTTAAAATGAGAGAATTACGGTAGGTACACACACACATACATATACAGACACACACACACACACACACACACACACACTCATCTGTAATGATTTAGGTCCATGGCCTGGCATCTCTATGACTTTCAAAACAGGCAAGAGGCAGAAATGAAAAGATGATAACACATAAAATAATGCACACGCACAACAATGCGCATGCAATCACACACACACACACTTGTGTTAAATGTCACTCAGCTCTGGTTATATTGAAGTCTGGTTGTGTGTCACTTTCACAGCAGACTGCAATGATTGACAGAGTCTGACTTCCGCTGTGATTTACATGACAGCCTGAGACAACCCCCCACTGCATGAACTCACACTCACACTTTCACACTCACGTAAAAGGGCAATCTGTAATCGCTGATTACTTTTATTATTAAATGTGGGAAGATTTTGCCATTGTGGTCATGTGTGTGTATGTGCTGTGTGTGTCTGCATGTGTTTAATACATATGACATGACACGTGATGTCTCATTATCTCTGATTAGCATAAGACTTGCCTTACAGTAATAACCCTGAACACTGTTATTTTTGCCTCAGCTTGATCACAGGCCTTAAAGAGGGATTTTGGTTTGATGTCAGACTGGGACATTACAGTCTGATTTCATGTGAGTCAGTTTGCGTGTGTGTGTGTGCATGTGTGCGTGCGTCTGCTCCACTGGTAGCCGACTGGTAGGCACAGCATGTGGGCTAGCAGCATTTCAGGGAGGCATGAACATTGCTAATTACTGTCTGGATCAGTAGTATTGTTGGTTGGCATCTCTGTGTGTGTGTGTGTGTGTGTGTGTGTGTGTGTGTGTGTGTGTGTGTGTGTGTGTGTGTGTGTGTGTGTGTAAGAGAGAGAGAGCAAAAACAAAGACAATCTCTCTCTCCCTCTCTCTCTCAGTGATATAACTATATGGTGGTTAACAGTTAAGTCAGTTTCTGAACTTTGGAATTGAGATTGCGTGTGGGCTTGGTTGCTTGATATGCAGACAGGGTCAGGAGACAGGAGAGAGAGAGAGAATAATAATAGCACATATCATCAACCATGTGGTGCTGTGGAATTCATAGATCAGCTAACACAAACAACTCTCCAGAATGTGATAATGAGTGATGACCGCTTTCATGGTGTTAGCATCGCAGCAGGTGCATGGTGGCGACCTTTGTGGATGTGAAGTCAAGCCAATGTGGAAGTGTTTGGCAGCTGCAATTCCCCAAACATCCACTTGAGGCTGGCTGCAGAACGAGCAGATATAATCACGTTTAAAGCCCGGTACAAAATTTGGTTCATTACAACTGGCTCAAAGTTGCGTCGGAATAAAACAAGGTGCAATTCAGCCTGCCTCAGATCTGCCCATGCTCCCCTGGGCCACAGGCAGTACGATCACAACGGCTCTTTGGAAACCTATAAATAGCATCACAGAGGTGTAGTCTGTATACTGTGTTAGAAAAGTAGAATGCAGTATTTTGATTGTATGAGTCGTTAACAATCCCACCTTTGCCTACTCAATTAGAATGATGACCTAACCATAAGCTAAGGCTGTCACACAACTACTGTTCGAATGTCTGTTCAAGTTCTAAATCCACAATGTATAAGCACAATGAGCTGTGTCCTGTTCCTCTGTGTGAGGTGCTCTTAAAATGTACTGTCCACCTGATCCACAGCATGCCCTGTGGCAAAACCATCACACCAAACCATCTAATAAGATGTTCCCTGGGGCTCCAAGGACCAAGGAACTAAACCCATGCTCAGATGGTCTTTTTGTGTGTAATGTGCAAAAGGCACTTTTAGTTCCTGAGTTCTTCTGGTTTCATAGTTCCTGGACCTTCTTAGTTGAAAAGGATTTTGTAACTGGCTTGTTGCTGTGTGTTGTATTCTGCAATTTTCTGCTCTAACCTGCAGGAAAATCACAACACATGCCAATCTTGTGGATTTTATTTATCTATGATATCTGGTTATTAAAGCATGTCTAGGGGCAAAGCCTACGTTTCTGTATCTGTCAAGCTCTGACAGTTTGCGTGTTGTGAATTTAATCACGTGTATAACATATCCTTGTATGGAGTCATCTGTTGAGGTATGTATAGATCCACATGCACTGTGTTTGGCGATCACATTTGTTTTGGAGTGTGTCCTTGTTAAAAGTTAACACAAGTGAAGAAATAAAAATAAATCCGCCCTCTGTCACTCACCCACTTTGTTACTCCTACACATGAGACACACAAAAACCTTTGTACGGATCAGCTTCACCATCCCATCTCTTCACATTTCATGGAGAAAAAGTGGGAAGTTGTTATATTGGGCAGCATGGAGGAGGGTCGGATGACCAGAGAAAAGTGAGACAATATACTAGGTGAGGAGCAAAAAAAAGATTTTAAAAAAAAGTTAAGATCAGATGGCAAGAGAGAGAATAGTGGCCAAATAGTGGCTTCCACTCAGTCTCTCACACAGAGATTCAAACAGGTTGTTCCTGTGAGCTCCCCGAGTTATTTACACTCAGAATGTCTGTATTTGTCAAGGGAAGACTGGTGATATCCACCCAGGTCTGTTACTGCAGGGGAAATATGAAGAAGTCTATTGTAAAAACGTTTTGTTTGATATATTTTAAGCTTATTTATTTGCAAGGGCTATAAATGAAATAAGATCAGGGACTTCCACAGGCGAGCCCACTCTTAACAGCAGAAAACTGTCACAAAATACACGCTCTGTGCTTTTTACTGCAACATACAGGCTGGATCCAAAATTCCATACAATCACGCTATTTAGTGCTAATGCTAAAGCAGTAGGACATTATATAGTATGTGCCCTTAAACAAGGGGCACAGGGTTAGGGTTAGGGTAGTAGGAGAGGAATGAGAAAACAAGATGCAGCTCATTTCTTTTAGGCTGATCTATGTGCAAAAATGGGATATAACATTGCACAACTAGTGATATAGCATCACCTAAAAATGAATCTCATGTTTTGATTAGAATAAGCCTTTTCTATCTGTTCTATCTACATATGGAGCAGGTCCTCTTACACAGAGTCCGCCATCTTGTGCCGCCATGTTTGTTACAGTAGCCCAGAAGGGTCAAAGGGCTCTACAGAATGCATAGCAGAAAAAGAAGATGATGATGAAGAAGAAATGTTTGCTGCTTGTAGTTCACAGAATATCTAGCTAAATGTATGTATCTAAAGGAACCTCAACAGCCTCATAAGGCCACTCGTGCGGTTGTGATGATGACTTCTTATGGCACATGAAGGCCACCGTAGCTTTGTCTACGCACTTGGAATGGGAGTGGTAAGCAGGGGAGGATGTCCTTAGTAGATGCCACTAAATCCTACACACTGTGCCTTGAATTTTCTAACTTGTTAACTTAGCAATCCTAATTGCATATGAACTGTTTTCTTACTGTAATAACAAACACTTTAAATAAGACATAAAAACCTGACAGCACATATCAACAGTCGTTGGGCGGCTATGGCTCAGAAGCTGGAGTGGGGTCGTCCACTAAAAGATGATCAGTGGTTCGATCCCTGGCTACTCCAGTCTGCATGTTGAAGTGTCCTGAGGCAAGATACTGAACCACAAATTGCTGCCGAAGGCTGCACCATCAGTGTGTGAATGTGTGTGAACGATTTATTCCTCAATTGATGAGCTGATGAGATGCCTTAGCGTCTTGCATGGCAGTGTATGAATATGTATATGAATGGTTGATGAGATATGTAGTGCCTCGGGTGGTCAAAAGACTAGAAAGGTGCCACATAAGTACATTTATCATTACGATCACACTATGGCTATGAGGCCTCCAGCCACTCAATTACACATTGTGAGTTAACCAGAGACTCTTTCAAAAAAAGTATTATTAACATATGTTTATTAGTTTATTGCTAATTGCTGTAAACAAAGGGAATAGTAGTGGACAAAGATTGAGGAAACGACATACAGCTCATGCCTTCACTCCTCTGCTTTGAATGAGGAAGAGGAGCGCGATCCCCCTACTGGAGCCCCAAGGCTTTACAAACAGATCGATGAGCAATCAATCCGCACTAGGTAAGGATCTGCTTCACCTATCTGCCTTCCTCTTTTTGCATCATTAACTGCGTTTAACAGTGGCCAGTACTAACACGCATCTGTGGTCACAAATTAAATTTCATGTCCAGAAAATGGAGTACTGTCAAATAAATTCAAATGGGACTATCTCTGAAACACTCTTCCTGCCACACGAGCACTGGACGCTAACACAGACATAAAGCGCCTCTTATGTCGTGTATACCATGCTTGCAACTGTATTTTGTCACTGAAGAACTGCAGGTAAACAGGAGCAACCATTAATTTCTACTACAGATCCTTAAACAACCACTGTGAAAAGGTTAATAGTGTACTGTGAGTACTCTACATGTCCTCTGTGCCTAAAAAAAGCTTTTTACATCCACAAGACTATGTGAATTATTTTGCTGTTGTGCACATCCATCCATATTTCTGGCCATAAGTCTTACTACTTAAGTGTTTTTTCTAATGGTACAAAATACATCATAAATGCAGCTCATTCCAAACAAAGAGCGCAGTCTTTGTTCAATGCCATCAGGAAGTTTGAGGTCACCATACCCTCACTGCTCAGAGAGAGAAAATGAACACCCACTTCCCTGCAGTGACCAAAAAATAATGTTACCATAGCAACAGGACTGTCTCGAAAACATCCATGAGCTTACTAGTGTTCCACTGTTTGAGTCAAGATGACTTGTGTATTTGCTTTAACCAATTTATTTGAGTCAACTTTTGCTTTTGACCTTTTATTTCCTTCCTTACACAAAGTGAGCGTGAGCTACCAATCAGGGAGCAGCAAAAGGAAATATCACCTGCTGTGACTAAAGGAGGAGTTTTAATTGCATACGGTAAAACAGCGGCAGATCACGAGGCAGCTCACTGGACAAAACAAACACATGGGTGAGCACTAATGCAGTTTTGAAATAGTCAGTGATAGAGTGTTTAAAGATAGATACAGTAGAAGATACACATTTCATTCTCTACTCATTCAGGCAAGCTGTGTCACCCTGTTCGCATTGTTTCTGCTAAGCTCAGCTAAACATTTCTGGGCGTCGCTTCCAATTTCCTTCTCACCTCCCTGACTGCCTCACCGCCTGTTCCTCATTCACAATCTTCCTCCCAGACGCTGGCAGACTGTTCCTTATAACTACTGCTATGACCACATCTGTGTGTTCTTTGCTAACTTTGCTCTCTTGTAAGTTTTTGACTAATCAAGATTTTTGCCTGTGCCCTGGAAAAAAACCTGATCTGCTGGGGCAGCAGTAGCTCAGTCTAGGGGGATTTGGCTTTGGAACTAGAGGGTGAGCGGTTCAAGTTCAGTATGGACCAAAGTACAGAAGGTGGGCTGGTAGCTGGAGAGGTGCCAATTCACCTCCTGACCACTGCCGAGGTGCCCTTGAGCAACGTACCAACCCCCCAACTACTCCCACATCTGCATGTCGTCTATGAACCCTTTGTGATTGTGTGTGTGGTTGTATTTCAGATAGAAATTACCACCCTCCTGCCACGTCTACTCTGTTCCCACAACTACCACCTGCCACTGGATCACCTTCTCACCTGTACAATCTAAATTCAGTCTGGTTTGTGTTTATAATTGAGTCCGCTACAGTTCTTCTTAACAAACCCACTGCTAGCTGTCTTATATTTAATTGACAGACTTGAAGATGGCTTCTGTCTAACCCTTGAAAACAGTAAAAGAACAATTCCTGTAACAACAACAAAGATACATTTTCCTACTTTAAAAAACTACTAGAAATATATTTAAAATATTTTTAAGGCATGTACATATTTAACATGTACTGTTATTACAAATATTTACAAATCCACCGTATCAGAAAAGGTGTTCATATTCCTCAACATCAAATGGAAACGCGTGGCTGTGTGCTGCTGAAATGATGACTCGTTTCATCATTCATTATTTCATTTTCACAACTCCACCTAACAGCCACACTTTGTTTCGACTACAATATCTCTGAGAAACAACTTGACATTTGGCCCCAGCCTTCCTCCATCTCGTTTTTCAAGGACAAACCACTTGATTGGTTCTTGTTAAATCTGCAGAATCACACAATAAGACCAGTATCGGGGAGGAGGTGTGCATGCTGTTTGTTTTGAATTAGACAGTCTAGATATGTGCTGGGAGAGTCTATAGAATAACATAGCTCAAGTGTGATTTTTTTTTTTCCTAGTTTACATTTTCATGTCATTGAAACCTCTTTCTTTCCTTTTCTGGCTCTGTTTCAATAGATTGCTGACTTCTTTGAATATGCCTCTTTGATGCTGTCTCTCTGAGGAAACCGTTTTTTTCCTACCCTGTTGGATTCTGTACACTTGGTTGTGCGTTACTGATTGTCTTGCAATGATTGAGCAAGAGAAAGGCAGTAAGAGTTTTAATGAGAGTGAGGATCTGAGGATAAAACAGTGGATGTAGATGTTTCAGCCCTTGCTTTCTTGAAAAGGATTTCCTCTTTCATTTTTACCGCTGTGATCCTTTAAGTGTGCTTGCAACCTTCTCCCACACAGAAATACAGACATGGCCTTTGGAAATATTATTTCCATTTATTGTTTTGTTTACCGGTGTGAACAGGAGTGATCACTCTATTAGCATAATTATGGCCAGGACAGTGTTTCATCTTATTTTTAACCTCCCCATTTTCCTACTTCCCGTGAACTAATTTCCACCGAAGGAACAAATGTTAGTGTAACCTTTTTAAACTGATAAAACACGCTGACACACCCTGCCAGTTCATCAGACGTACTGATTGCCAACTCTAAATCTTGCTGCCATGAAGGATTTATAACCACCAGATGCTGCCTAACTAGCTGTAGGTGTGTGGATACTGTACAGTATTAACAGAGCAAGACAAACACTAAGCCTCTTAGCAAGTGCATCCAAGACTATTTGTGCCAGGAGTTAATACATCCAACAATGTGACTGTATATGGATCCCTTTGTGACTGGGATTGTATGTGACTCGAAATATTTCCATTCAATCATTGTTTATCTGAAATTTCAATGTCTTATGACATAAACTATAACATGACTATATAATTCTATGTTTACAATTAATTGTGTTACAGCCATATTATTGTACATAATGGCATCAGTGTTCCTTTTTATACAGATGATTACCAATTCTACCTTTTATTTACTGTAGTTCAAGTATTTTTTTAACCGGACTACACTTGAGGGTTTGTTACACAGAACTGTCTGGGAAGATTAAGTTAAGTCTAAAGCCAATGTGTCAATGCCAAAAACTGCAGTTCCTTTAATGGCCACTTGAGGCTTGCCACAGAACATGTAGGTCTCCATAAGTCCCCATATTAAAATGTCAAACTTCACAGCAGAAATAAGCATGTGTACAGCCTGGTACAAAAATAGATTTTGGGCCATTAATATCTTGGTTCATGGCAACTGAGTCTATATTTCAATTGAACTCAGCAGTTCAAATTGTATTAAGGATTAAAGTTATTCAGAATGAACAGCGTGGCTGCTTTGATCGACTTTTGGGTGCTGTTACAGGTGTCTTGTTTGAGCCTCAGGCCCACCAATGATCTACGTCTATACTCGGAGGTGGAAGAAGCAGGACTGACAAGATGATAATGGCCAGAGCCACCAAACTCTTCAGAAACCTGTGGGTGCCGCCATGCATTCTTTACACTGTCTATGGATGAACCGTCTATCACTGTCTATCATGGTTGAAGTTCAGCCAGTCAAGAAACATAACGTCGTCAAACTCTCATATTCAAAGTTAGCCAAAAGCATATTTTCAATGAGAAAATGCTCAAATCCTTATAGGTTGCTGATTGGTCTGAACCACTGTGGTTTGGAGACAAGCAGGATTGTTGTGTTATCTCGTCTTTCATCTTCAGCTGTCTCACGTATTTGACCAGACTTTAAAAATAATAGTCCTGTTCGCACCAGAGAGTCCATGCCTCAGAACTTCCTGCTGTTAAATGATGGTGTTTTTTGTCTCACATTGCATATGCAGTTCAATATTACCTGCACCTGTCCAGACAGTCCAGAAAGTCCCTCAGGAGTAACACAAAGTTATTAATGTTTTTTTGTCAAGACTTAGTCTAGATTATTGCAATAGAGATCTTGGAACTGTGTTATTCAGCTACCCTTGAATTGTCTGCCTTATTTAGAAGTATGCTGCCTCGCTCCCTAGAGTCACCAGTTTCATGTTAAGCTACAGCAAACACTCTTGAGCAACTACTTTGTCAGAAATACAAAAACAACCGGTGTAACTGTTCGCAGTGCGGCCAAACAGACTCACAGTGATATAATGAAGATGTCTGTGAAAAATAATTGCAACTGTGATTCATACTGCAAAACAGTGCTCATGGTGTTCAAAAGGACCAGGTAAGTTGTCTATCTTGCTGAGGATCAGAAGAGTGTATCCTGTCTGCAGCTGACTGTTCCATCACTCCCTTACAAAAGTTAAAAAGAAGAGAAAAATGATCTACTGATGAAACAGTGCTGAAAATCACTCCACTCCTGTTCTGTAGTCATATTCCTGATTAATGATCACGGCCAACTCTAAGAACGGTGACAAACACACTGCGTTTCCTGTGGCTGCTTTACAATAAAAGCCATGTTTACCAGCTGAATGCTTTTTATGTGAAGCAGTGGCGATATGCAATGCTCCATTTGCATTAGGAGTAATAATACAGCTCTGATGTGGTGTAAAGTGAACCTTGAGGCTGATGTCAGTGAGATTAAATTGTGTTGGGCTACATGCATGCATCGTTTTTCTGTGAACTCCTTCTGCTTAGTAAGGCAATCTGAATCCAGCACTGGAATGGTGGACTCCGCCACATATCAGTAAAATATGCTACAACTGTATAGAGAATATTAACTGGCTTGCGGAAAGAAGCAGACCATAAATATTTCCAAAATAGGGGCTGATCTCATGAAAATCTTAAGGATTATAACTTTAATGCTGCAAATCGCTGCAGAAAGACACACGAGCAAAAGTCTGGGGGAGAAAATGCAACACACTCAGGCATCTACATTCAGGTGTTTGTTTTCTTTATATCTTTCTCATTTCCCAATGACTTTTTTCTTTCATCCAAGAACGATTTGTCCCTTGTTTTCAAAAAAAAAACATTACCGCTTGCTTCTTTTGGGAAACAAATGATGAATCTACAAGCTTTTTCTTTCTTTTTTTCCTTATCTGAGCAACAAAATCTAACAAAAGTATTAATTTGCAGCAAGTGGAGCCCTGCAAAGAGAATAACCCTTTGCTTTTGAAACAAGTGTATAAATGGAAAACAGTAACATAAAACATGTACTGTAGATAAAGGACAGCTGGATTTAAGAAAAGTATCCTTCAGTCTAGTGTATTATTATGGCATTATTTCATTAAGGAACACTGTTTTTTTGTTAACCTGACTCCTACTTAACAATTAAATTTACATTCACCCTCTCAAAAACAAACAACATCCTTAAAACTGTTGATTTGTTTTTTTTTTAAAGAAATTATGGTGAGTTAAACCACCCCCACAATACTTCATATATTACATCTTCATTTTCTTTATCAAACCCAAGCTGTTGAGGAATCATGTGAAAAATAAATTGCTCAAATGTTAAATATTCCAGCTACCTAAATGAGGTTTCATCAGTAGATTCTATAGAATCATGCTATGTTTGGCATGTATTGAAGCATAATGACAAATGTTGTCAATGTAATTCATCAAACATTTGTATGCATTTGCATTATTTATGGCAGCAGTCCATGAAGGGAATGCATTAACAAAGCAATATGCCATTAGAAGGAGTGCTGTTTTATTAAATATCAGCATGATTCATAGCCATGCCAATATTCAGTACAACAGCACAACCTCAAGTGTAATATTGTTTTTATACAATAGTTCTACAAGCCCCATTTACTGTATTAGTTATCAGTAATAAGTCACAGCAGATTCACAGTTTTTGGCATATTTTATACTTTAATTAATTTTCTTATTTAACTTCATATTAAATATTTAAAATAAAAAAGTTCAACAACAATTTAACTGGGACTGCATTGTTACTACGCACCAAAACACACATTTCCTGAACACTAGCTTGCTAGCTACTGTACATATACATCCAGTGAAATAAGATTCACTTTGCTTTGGTGGAAATGAGCTGATAAAATCAAACATGTTTAGTATTATCAGACGGTATAGGTCTTTTCAGCACCAAACAGGAATCAGGAAATGAGGTAGTTACTTTGTTTTAAGTCAGTGATTAATTTGCTGTGAATGTGATCCATCGACTAGCTAGTTTCCTTATTTTAATGAGAAATCTTGTCTGGTCTCCCACTAAAATACTGCAACTAACTAATAGATACTGCTAGCAGGTTTTGGGTTCATGGAATGCCTCTGGTCCAATCAAATTGCTTTGTTGGAACTAAACGTTGTATGATAATAAACATTGTAGAAGTAATAGTCATTCCAAATCAAAGCTTATGTATAATTCATAACTTATACTTTGACGCAACTTCCATCAGTTTATCACCTACCTGAACATTTTCTTTGTGCTTCTCTCTCTCTCTCTAACTCGCCTTTCTCTCTCTCATACACACACTTTCTTTTCTCTCGCCTGAAGTCTCGCATTTATCTGCCTGTCAATCAAACGCTGACACTGAAGAAAAAAAAATTACAAATTAAAATATTTGCGCACCTTCACTCCCAGGCAAATTCAAACAGTATGTATCAAGCTCAGTGTTGAGAAACCACAAAAAGGAAAGTTCCATTGCAAATAACCCTGTCAGTACCAAAGAAAAAAAAAAAAAACAACAGAAAGATGTTGTGCTTATCAACATGTAGAAGTAGGCCTATGGAAGAGGAGTGCTGCAGGCGACAAATCTGATACAAGTGCACCCATGGAAACTTAAAGTGGGGGAAAATTTCAAAGAGTAAAAAGGGATGAAAATGAAACTTCAGATGAATAAGGGAAACAAAATAACTTTCATTTCCATGTATTTACTTTGAGCCATAGTGCTAATAAACCAAGACCATAAATCACTTTTCTGTTCCATATCACAGTGCTGTGTGATGGAGTTCAGTTTTAATGCATCATGCATTGTGGGATTTAGATGAACAGCCTCGTATTTAAAAGAATCCGGCATCAGCTACTTGCCTTTGCTTATGTCTCTGAAATTAAGGGAAGGAAATGTGGGCAAAATTAATTTGTTTTACGAAGCCTGTCATCTTAATTTTCCCTCTGTCTTTGTATTCATAGAAAACAGCTTGTAGGCTTTTGTTTCACTCCATGTTGTATCCAACTTAATGCATTGCTTTGATGGTGATTTAGGGCTAGCAAAAGATGGGAAGTGTTCTTTTTCAAAACCATAATGACCCCCCGTCATCTAACATACTGGAGAACTGCCTGCAAATTAAGTGAGCACATGAATCACAATTACTCAAGTTGTCTTTAATGTTGTGAAGTGTGCTGCCCGACAAGCTCGGGATCCCCACATGCATCGAGAGCATATTGTCATTGCTGCCGTTCTCAAGTGTGAAATTACTATCAAATTGAGGATGAGTTGTAAAAAGCCGCCCCGTCTTGTGTGTGCTGCTTGGCAGAGGTTCCAATGACTTCACATGTGTCATATCTCCCATGGAAATACAAGGCAAGCTTAAGGGATGAACCATCAAAATATGAAATCTGAGCCATAAAGCAAGAAAAGGCGCGATACAGTAGGTATGAATGAAGAAAGTAAGAAATAAGAAAGTAAGAAACTTTTATTATTGCCCCGTGCTACATCACCTACACGCCACATTGTTGGGGAGAAATTGCCGAAATCAAAGGTCAATGGTGAGGTCAGGAGGGAAGAAAGTGTTCAAGAGCCTCAGATGTTGTAGCTACCTATTATGTATAGGAAGACAACATTAGGTCTCTTCAACCCGGGTCACCACGATGTTGAGATAGGTTGGCACCTGCTGGCCTCAATCAAAGCCAAGCAACTATTCAAGGCCCAAGGATAGAAAATTCCATAACACACACACACATAACCTGAAAACTCTAATCTACATCACCTTTCATACTTTTTGTGTCTTATGGGTGTCTGCTTTCATATTACCACATTGTATTCTTTACTGTATCTACAAATTGTAATTGTTATCTTTGGCTAACCCCCAAAATTATAGACTAATAAACAATATGCAACTCATACAGTATACATTTATACTGTATATTATATATTTTTTGGCAATTCCCAGGATTTGACTAGTTCAGTCACCATTAACTTAACGGCTGCTCAAGTGATCAATAAAAATGATCACCTTTTATAAAGTTGATCAGAGCAAATGAATATGTTACCAAACAGTTTTCTATTTACAAATCCAGCAGACAGGAACCATATGGTGGGTAAGTCAATGGGGTTATTTTTATTTATTTATTACTCAATAAACAGCTGGCAAAGTAGTCAAAAACAATACCTGTGGGTAGTAAAACCAAAACAAGATGCTTAAAGACACTTAAAAATATTCCTTTTTTTGTTTAAGCTCCTCATTTATACATTACCTGTATAAATCACAGTATCTTAGAAACGTGTTTGCTCAATAAAATGATCACCTTTTATAAAGTTGAACAGAGCAAATGAATATGTTACCAAACAGTTTTCTATTTACAAATCCAGCAGACAGGACAATCAATGTTAACACTTATCTTCTGAGGAAGCATCTTTGGCAGCTAATTGTTCTCCTATGTCTACCAGCTAGTCACTAACTTTGCCTGTATGCTGACACTTGGTGGGTAAGTCAATGGGTTTATTTTTATTTATTTATTACTCAAAAACAGCTGGCAAAGTAGTCAAAAACAATACCTGTGGGTAGTAAAACCAAAACAAGATGCTTAAAGACACTTAAAAATATTCCTTCATTCATTAAAAACATTTATACATGAATGTTTGACCAATTCTTATTAAAAAATAATAATTAGTGCAGTTTTTTGGGTAAAACCTGCAATATAACCTGTATAAAACACAGTATCTTAGAAACGTGTTTGCTTAAAGTCAAACTTTTGGCACTAAATGTAAATCTTCCATATTCCTGCACTCAAGGCCAGCTTGGCTGCACACACTATTATGGGACTGATCAGCTGTTTGGATCAGCGTTAGAGTGGCACAGACAAAAACAAAAAACAAAACAAACATGCACCATCTTTGAAAGTTGGATTTCAGTCTCATTTCACAACTTTCAGACCCAAACAGCTGATCTGAGGTGTGATACAGTGGGTGGCACAGTTAGGAGTTCTACAGTTAGTGCCGAAGAAAAAGGCTGTCTGAAGACAAGGTAAAGCAATAAAAATATTGTTAATATACAGTATACACTCAAACAGATCTTGCATTTTTTTTTAATGTGGGCATTTTTCTGCTGACCCTGTGCAGTTCATAGCTTTGCTGCTCTGTCAGGATCAAGTCTGCTTCTTCAAATTTGGAGCACATTGACCACCATCCACTGGAGACAGCACACTTTTGTGTATACAGTACCTCATATAACCCCACATCAGAATACCCAAACTATCCCTGTAAAGTAATGCATTATTTAAACCAATGTTGGACACTGCCTGAAACGCCGTCTTGTGTTATGACTGTGAATACAAGTTGAATTTTAGAGGTAGCATGAATGCAAAAAACAAACAAGAAAAAAAAAATCAATGGGAAGACACAAGCAAATGTAAAAAAAAACATATAGAATGTGTTTACGAGTGCGTTCTAGTTGGGGAAATTGAGGCAGATACTTGACACTTGACAGAAATACTTCGCGTGCATCCTGAGGCTGTTTAACTCAAATACTATTGAAGTCCACAGACGAGAAGAGGAAAAGGACACAAACTAGAGGGAAGTGCAGGAAAGATCGTCTATTAAGTTTTGAGATAGATCAAGTCATTACAAACTTTTGTTCAGCTCTGGTTGCATTGTAGGACCAAATGTAAAAGGTTTCTTCATTCAAAATGAACCAAAAGAACTCCAAGCAATCCCACGAACACAATCTCTCACTCACAAACTGCCAGTTTCCATGGGGACCCATCAGCCAATGAACCTTCTTCCTGTAGCCTCAATGAATAAAACTAACTAACCTGAGTGACTTACTGAAGACACACAGCACGTCACTCTGTTATTAAGTGCGCTCTGAGTGTGTGTGTCCGTGTGTGTGTGTGTTTTGGCTGTTGTGTGTGTGCGTGTGTTCATACCGGAGAGGGCTGAGCCTGTAATGAAAGGCCTTTGTTTGAGTTAATGAGGACCAAAGTGCTTCAACAGATTCAACAGACATTTGCTTTAATTAATAATTAGCCCATGCTTTAGCAGTTGGGCAGGGAATTTTTTAACTTTGTGTGTGTAATATGTGTGTGTGTGTGTCTGTGGTGCATTTAAATGTCTCAAGCTTTGCTTTTTTTTTCATCTATTGCAGGGATTGTGACTGCACTGCGTTTGAATTTCATGCTGTGGGGATCGCAGTGAAGAGTGTTTTAGGCTCCATCAGTTCTTTTCTTCCTCTGAAAGTTCTGTTGAGATATGACTTCTTTTCTCAGGTCACATGCTTTACTGCTTGTGACAGGGCCAATCCATATCAATAGACAAACACACAAACAAACTCCGACTGTAGATGGACACACATTTCAGTCCTCTGTGCTGCAGAAGCAAGTAAAAAAAAACAAAAAAAAAACACACACACACACATGTATTGATATGAGTCATCCTCTCTTCTTTTCTCTTCTCTCCTCAGAGCACTTTAATCATAAAGCAGGCCATTCATTACTGTAACCACATCTTCAGTGTATATTTAACAGATTTACATCCAGATAATGCACACATTTAAACCCCTCAACAGACACACAAAGTGTGCACACACAGTTAACATATTTAACTCCATTAATAAGGCCACGGGCAGTTCCGTCTGTTCACCACGGGGGGTGAGGAAATAGGAAAAGACAGAGTAGGGGAAATGGCTTTGTGCAAACAATCTGTGCTGCTGCCTCCATATATTTATTAATGTACTGTATGGGGTTGCTTTCACTCATATATCATTTGTTTTCCTAAGTGTGTATTTGCATACAGCCTTGGGCAAAGCAAAGGATGTGAATTAAAACAAAGTATGCAGCGAGCGAGACTGTGAGCCTCACGCAAACATGCACAGGCGGCAGCACTCAGCACCCAAACATTCCCGCCTTTCTGTTCTCTAGCGCGTTAACACATTGGCATCAGCACATTCATTCACACGTTCACACACCAGTGCACGCACAGGCTCACTACCTGCCCTCAATACGGGCCATAGGGACATTCACCTATAGAGTGGCAAACTGTGGACATTTGTGAAAAAATGATAAATATATATATAAAAAAAGGATAAAATGTGAAAATAAATAAATAAATAAAAATATTTTCTTTTCTTTTTTTTGCTGTAGCTCTTGTAGCACTTGTCTGTCATGTGCAGGACTACTTGCTACATTTTTAATCAAAGTGCTGTGGCTCTGACCTTGGCTCTCCTTACTATTCTTTATTTCTTTGTCTAAGTGAGTTCCAAGGTGCAGTTGCTGAGACTCACTCATGAAATATGAACAAAATAAATGTGTGTGTACTACTGGAAGAGAGAGAAATTTACACTAATTTAACACTAACTTATCATTAAAAACTCATTTAAGCTTTCGTGATTACTTTCGCAGATGAAACCTGATGTTGCGTAGGCCTCAGAGCCCTAAAATAGTAATCCTTTATTAATGGCGCTTTTTTTTTCTCCAGTGATTAGAATAAAATGCAAAAAGCCAAATCCCACAAATCACGTGCGCTTTATCCCACAAGTCAGCCCACATTCTGACACGCCTTTGAGCGTTCAGGTGGTAAACACTTTCAGCGCTGTGCCTGATGTCACCGTGCCCACCTCAAACAATGCTGCACACATGGACAGCTATTTAAACGTGCAAAAGCTGTTCAGGATTTGGTCCAATCTCACGGCTCTCTGTTCACAAAAAAAAAAATAATAATAATAGTAAAAAGCTTTGATGAAGCCATTGTACGCTGCCTGTCCAGCAGCTCGGGCAGACAAAGTTAGCAACAAGCTGAACATTTCCTTAATTATCTGGGTTGCTTGTATTGCAGGCGCCCACCTTCATTTCAATGCCACCTGCCACCAGGCCCAGGTGCCCTTCTGCAGGGAATTATATGAGGATATTCTGATCTCAATCCATGGAGTCTAACTTTGTCTGGAGGTAGAAGTGAAAGTTAGTGCAATGTTGGTAACTGCACCTCATTGCACAGTCAAAGTCAAAGGCAGTTTATGGAATGAGGAAAGTTTGGCTAACCTCGTGCCTTGTTTATAACGTGTTTAACTGTGTGACTGCATTTCTTACTCCATCACACCTCTTAAGTTTCCAGATTTCATCAATTGGTGTATATTGGGTGAGTTCAATGTCATTAGGACTCACAGTAAGATGTGAGAATATGTGAATATGTGAGAACTGCGGTGTAGCGGCAGTTATCCTTTGATTTTGAAGCAAGATGTCCCAAGAAAGCTTCCATTGTTCACTGTAACCATTTGATTTCTAGTTTGGTTTTAACTTATAACTTCTTATCTGACCCAAAACATGCTGCTCACACACACACACGCGCACACACACACGCAGAGATGATGCGATAAGGCCCTGGTCCTGGACTACATTGTGAGGCCTTGTAGAGACAGGAGAGTTCCATTAGCTAAAGCAGCCAAGCATGGCCACTGCTGGCTCATCACTATCTGCCACCCCATCTAGTCCAAAAGTCTGGGGAGAGAAAGAGAGAGGATGAGGTGCAACGAGAATGAAAGGGAGGGGAAAAAAGAAGACAAAAAAAAAAAAACAGCAGCGGGAGATGTTCTGAGAGGGGGAAAGAAAAAGGGAGGGAGGGAGTGAAAAGAAAGGAAGACGGAAATAAATCAGTGAATATCACTTCACACATCACAGTCTATTTGGTCAGCAGATGATTAGTCAGCATACATGGTACAAAAGAGCTGAGGGACCAATATATTTACCATTAAAGCAGTGGTTTCATGTTTCACTGTGATTTACGAAGGTTTAAATAGCATATCATTCCCCAGTTACTCACCATATTGTTAACAATATATCAATGCTGCTGCACTCTTATTGGAATCTAACTAGACATATAGAACAATTACTCATGACGCTGCGGGGCTTATTCTCGAGATGCTCATCATGGTGGAGTTGATTAAGTTGGAGAATGTGTTTGCCTAACTGTTTGTCCATCTGCTTCCAAAACAATTAAGCACATGCCTTGGATTTCTCTCTCATCTCACCTCTCGTATTCTCTCCTCTCCTCTTGTATTCTCTCCTCTCCTCTCCTCTCCTCTCTTGCGTTGGGCTAACTTCTCTTCCTCCCTCCTCACTTCTCTCCCTCTCCTCCTCTCCTTTAATTCCCTGCCTGCGGAACACTGGAGGAAAGTGCTGATGAACAATTAAACATGGTCCTTCCCCAGGGAGGCAAGGTCACCCATTGTGTGTGTGTGTGTGTGTGTGTGTGTGCATGTGTGTGTGTGTGTGTGGGTGGTTAAGTGCAATGGAAGTGTGTGTGTGTGAGAGAGAGAGAGAGAGATAAATAGAGAGAGAGACTTGGCAGAGGTACAGATATAAGCCAGACAGAGGGTAAAAAGCTGAATAATGTTCTACAGTTTGTGTAGGCGTTAGAGCACTAGTGTTGAGAATATTTTCTGTCCATAACACTGACTGGGCAGTTCTCATGATGCACTGATTATAATTCATAATGTATGATAGAGAGAGAGAGAGAGAGTGTGTAAGCACAGAAGTTTCATCACTGATCATCTGTGTGAACATTACTGTACATCAGGAGCAAATGGACAATACTTCCAAGCACCACTACTGGATCACACACAGTTATTTCTTGTCTGTTCACCTACCTATTGACTTCTTCATGACATGGGGATACAACATCTCATGAAACATTGTTTGATGTTGAATTATAGTTGAGGGAGTTGAGACCAGAACATACAGCGCAGACTGAAAGGCTAGATGTTTTTACCCGTGCTAGCAGCACAGCTCTCTTGCAGACTGAAATATTTCAACAACTGTTTGAAAGATTGACATTAGATTTGGTGCCCAGAGGATAAATTTGATGATCCACAATTTGCACTTTTATATACATTTTTGGCTTTTAGTAAAATTTCCTGCAATCTGTCTGATAGATTGCAATCAAATTTGTTACAGACATTCATGGTGACCTGAGGATGACTGATTAACTGTGGTGATCTCCTTACTTTTCCTCATGATCACCATGAGGTTTACATTCAGTCTCAACTATACTTCAAATTTAGTCCTTACTAGCAAATGTTGGCATGCTAACTGGCTAGACAAAGAGGATGAACATGATACCTGCTTAGCCAAAGCTTATTAGGATTGTCGACCCAAAGATGGCATCGAACTGATTCCTATAAAAATTGCTCTCCTGGTGCAGATGCCTAAAAACGTTTCTAGCTCCAGGGTTTACTTCCTGGATGTGCGGCCCACTGAACACCAGTGAGTATTACTCCTGTGTGCACTGTGATTTCCTGCTCAGTCTATAGACTTTGATCATGTGTTCTTAAAACCATTTATCGGCTGACAAATCATCCATGGATCAAAAATCATGACAGAAAGAGCCATAATTTCTCTTCTGGATTTTGTACCCCGTCAACAGCTTTACAGACGTCTCTTTTACCGTGGTGATCTCAGTGCTTTTTGGGCCACTGGGCATCAGTGGAATAACGGCGGCGCTGTATCCAGGTCTTAATAATATATTCCTGACTGCTGTCCCCAAGCAAAGCTTGACAGAGCCACTAGTATGGCTGCACACGCTTAGTGTTTCATTGTATTACTCCATGCACACGGCACACGCAACATCTTGACAAGGGTGTTTGAAGGTAAATAAGGACTATCTTTCAGTATCATAGTAGGTATTATAGCCATTTTCAAACACAGTTTTATAATGCTGCAGAAAGTAACAGGACAATTCTGCCAAGAAGGCCACCAAGGACTTTTTTGAAGAAAAAAAAAACAAGGACTGTTGTATTGGGATGTTCAGTCACTTGACCTCACACTATAAGTATGTGTTTCACTTGAAGACAGAAGTAAAGGAGAACCCTCTAAAATAACCAAGTAGTGCAGATGACTGTAGTAAAGTCTAGCATATGGAGATACAAGTGTCTCCTGATGTCTAGATCAAGTCGCAAGGGATTCCTATCCAAACATCAAACAGAATTACTTAATTTACATCACCAGTCTACGCAAGCTGTTTTGAGCACCATGTCTACTCTACTATCATGTCATGGTTTATGTTTATTCATCAGTTTTGTCACACATTGGGTCACTGGAGAGCAGAACAAGAGCAGTCCAGTAACTAAGGATTACACTAGATGGCATTAACCTACCATGAACCAGTCTGACATTCACTCTTTTTCAGCTCTGTTTTTGGTTTCTACCAACTCCTGAGGGAAATATCTAGTTCCTTAGCTGCTAAATGTTCCCCTATGCTCACCAGTTAAATGCAAACTGTGAGAGTCTGCCGTTTGGTGATGGGCAGGTAGCGTGGGGTGGGGTTTTATTGCTTTTTTTTCAGCTGCCTGCTCCAGCCGAAAACAAGTCTATGAGAGCGCTGAGAGAGTGAATCAAATCAGCTTTGTCGAGGGAAGCTGCAGATTCGGGTGATAATTCTCTCAAGGTTGAACATTACAAGCCATCCCCGTCACACTGTTTTCACATGGTCATTTGATACATTAATAAACAGTATATGACAATATTCTGTTTATTTTTTTTATGATATTGATGTAAACACCATAGAATCGAAGTGTAGACAGTAATTTGAGCTACTGAAGTACAGATGTAACACAACCAAGAACAGTTTCCTTTAAATACCTATTCACTACACTGTAACTGTGTACAGCAACAGATACTGCACTGTATGTGCGACAGGTTTTCTCCTCCAATTCATCACACTCGAGTCGCGTTTCAAGATTGTTATAACATAACATTTGCCATAACAAATAGAAACAGATGGATTCATATTTAAACACTAAAGAATTTGAAACCACACTCAAACAGTTTCTGTCACGGATATATACATATGTGCACTCAGTCTCACTTGACAAATAAACAGCACATATGACATCACTCACAAACACCACGGAGACAATCATGACCATCTTGCAACGCCGCTCACCATCTCTCTTGGGAGTTTTTCAGCAGCAGGGGGGTGGGTGGAGTTCAAAGCCATGAAGAAAATAAAGAAACAAAATGTAAACTGGAGAACATGGCATTCTGGCAGTTTCCTCTCAATCACAGGCTGGCGAACCATTATTAGCTGTCTCTGTGTGTGGGGAATCATTAATTTTAGAAAAACAAAATATGTCAAGTTTATCCCTGGGGCCAGCGACTATTTCTGTGTGTTCAAGACAGGAAGTGTTGAATGCGATGATATCCTGAAGGCAATTTGTTATTTATTAATTTCCTCTCATGCATTTTATTTGAGCTGTGGGTTGAAGGGGGAGCTCTAATTTGTACACAAATGCATGGTCTATTCACAGCCGGGGCAGGGTAATACAAAAAGAAGTGCTTGCGGGAAGGGAAGATATTTAATATCACCGCTTTTTAAGTATATTAATTATGTGTGCTTTACAGTGTCGCTTCACATTCAGGATCACTCCAAGATATGTGATATCTGCAGCTCTATTTATATGCTTCCCATAGAGCCATGTGTATGTGTTTGTTTCCCTGACATTGCTAGCTGAATGTCAGCCCACCACCTTAAATCCAAACTTTATTCATGTCCGTCTGGAAAAACCTTGCCCTCAACAAGACCCCTCCATCACAGCTGACAAGACAATGGTGACTGCCACCCAGAATTCCAAAATTTGAGTCGCCCCCTGAACTCCTGATGCAGCCACAGGCTGGTACTATCAATACCACATCAGACCTTTCCCCACCAGAGACTGTGTCCAGCTCCATGTGCAAGTTTAGTTAACGCCTGTCTGGGCTACTGCAACTCCCTTTGCGGCCACACTCTTTCCAGCCCCTACAACTCATCCAGAACGCTGCAGCACGCCTCGTCTTCAACCTCCCCAGACCCTCCCATGTTATCCCCCTCATGCAGTCCCTTCACTGGCTGTTTGTGTCGAATACAAAATCCTGCGGCTGGCAAACAAAAAGGGATCCACACATGTACGCCACCAGGCCACTGTCCAGGTCTACACACACCAGCCTGCTCTCCTGCTTTATTTTTTTTTTTTTTTGCCACCACTGTCCATTCAGCTTGCCACTTCGATTCTTCCCCAGTCTGGCTGTTGTTCCAGAGGCTTCCTTACTTCTCCTCCATACCACAATTTCTGCACAAAAATCCAATCTATGTTTATTTCATAACTATTATAATTCTAGGCTCTTGGTAGGATTTTGCAAATTCAACTGTTGCACTCCAATTAAGTTCCTCAGAATGAGAGCGTCAGTCAAATTAATGAAATGTAAATGTCAGTCTTTTTGCCTGCCGCTGTTTTTCATTTTCTCCCCTCTTGTTCATGAACATTTTTGTCTCGTGGCAGTGCTGGAAGTACCTCTAAATATCAAACTCTCTGTTACATGAGCTCCCTAAGCCATCATGTTGCTAATTGTATGCTTCTGACACACAATATGGCATACATGCGAGTCCACAAGGCGCATGTAGAGTTTTAAATCTCATGCATTAACCCGGTGAACCACAAACGTGGGAAGTCTACCTAAGAGCTTGTTAAATGCGTGAAATATTGCGCGTGTGTATGGACTGGACACACGCATCATGGCATAGGTCAAAGCGCTATAAGGTAACCATAAAAAATGCGATGGTATAGCTTGTTAGCTCACAGCCTGCACAATAACCTTTAGATGGAGTTGGCAAGGAATAATTTGCTTCATTGAGCCATCTGTGCTATTTGCAGTCTCTTTCACAAGGTGTTATATTATTTATGTTTACAGGCTTTTGCTCAATCTGTGACCACTCTCACTCGGTGGTCTTTTTATTGATTAGTCTTATGTGATAACCCTTAAAAAATTTAAAATGTGGCATGCATACCGTTGTGTGTACTGTTATACATTCTAGTAGCATTGTTCTATGGATGTAGGTCAGTCAATCCACCTTCTTCAATCTGAAATATCTATATCTATTATAACTATAATAGATGATGGAAAACCAAGAAAAGACTCCATTAACTACTTAACTAACTTGATTTTTAGGATGCTGCCATTCCCATCAGTCTCAGCGGTGCTTTTAGTTAGTTTGTGCTAATTGGCTGTTATTCTGCACACATCTGCAAAATGTCCATAGAGGTTGGACAGTACTATGTGCTATTACACAGTGTCTTAATACACCATACACAGCTTTACTTGCACTTCTGCACTGCTGATGCACGTAGCAGCCATCTTGGTTTTGGAGTTTGGGGTTACTGTGTTTTTTCTGACTGTACCGAGCCAAAAGTCCAACTTCGGGGGCGATCCATTTGAAATTTCTAACTGGGGTCTTGGAAATTTTGACTTCGAAAATGCACAAAGAATCCAAAAGGTAATATCTAGAGCCAGTATTTAGTTTGACCTCTCTGGGATACTGTTTGTTCAACATGATGGACACTGTGGAAGCAGACTGCGGCATCTGTATTTTCAGGTGATTTGACACTAATGAAACATGTATGTTATATTTAATTTCTGCCACACTGGATCTTTAAGGGTGATACCACCAGCCTGAGATTCACATTCACTGTGATTAGAGTTAATTAGCCAATGTTAGCATGGTGAACATGGTAAATATGATGCCAACTTGGCATCAGCATGTTAGCATTGTCATTGCGAGCATATTAGCATGCTGACGTTAGCGGTTAGCTTAAATGATTGCAGTGTCTAAATACAGCCTCGCAAAGCTGCTAGCATGTTTGTAGACCATCACTCTTGTCAGAAAGAAGTGAAACTCTTTGTCGCTGAAAAATCATTTCCTCCCTACATCTGCCTTACCCCAATGCTGAGCAGCAAAACAACAAGACATCTCTCACTCTTCCCCTCCAACTATTTTCTTCCCGCCATGTTTCCTGAAAAGGAGCCAAAATACCGTATGGATAAATGAGGAAAGAAGTAACGATGAAGTCAGGTTTAGACGAAGAGACGGAGAGATGGATAGAAGATGAGGAGCGAGGTGAAAGGGGAAATGAAAAGATGGATAGAAAGATGGATGCATGATTAGGTGGGAGGGTGGGGAGGTAGTGGCATCTATAAATAGGTGAATGAATGGATGCATGGCTGGTTGCTGGCTGAATGAGTGGATGGATGGATGAATGGATGGATGGTTAGAGAGATGAAAAGCCTTGAGGTAAGGAGAGATATTAGAAGATGAATGAATACAGAGCAGCTACCTCTCTGCACTTCTCCATTTTCTCCCCCTCCCCAGGTCTCCCTCTTTTCTCTCTCCCCTTGGTCGTTGTCTCGCTCTGTCATTCTTTCTCTGTCTTTGTTATACACTCTCTCTCTCTCTCTCTCTCCCTCTCTCTCTCTCTCTCTCTTTCTCTCTCTCTCTCTCTCTCTCTTATTCTGACCAGATGAGTAATAGCTGTGGCGCTGCGGCTTGACTGATTAATGCACTCGAAGAGCCCAGGGAGGTGGAGCACAACAAACAGACGGAGGAGGGAGAAAAAAAAAAGAGTGAGAGGAAAGATTGGAGAGAGAAGAATGGAGAGTTGGAAAAAAATGAGTGTGTGTGTGTGTGTTTGCGTTCATGAGGTAGAAAACCCGGTGATGCCATTCGGGAGCTGCTGCATCAAGTGGTTGGAATCGTCAGAGGGGGGTAGCTTACCCTTCCCCTCATCAGTGAAAGTGTTCTCTCTTCTCCAGTTTAGAACAATCATGCACACTCATACTGTATGACCAATCAGCCAGCAGTGGGATGCCTGTGAGGGAACGGATAGACACACACACACACACACACACACACACAGATACAGAGTGACAAAAGAGAACAGACACAGAGAACGGTAAGACAAAGTGAAAGTGAAGGGAGTGTATTGTTTCACTCTCGGGTTGATGAGGTCCAAACTAACATTAGAAATGATCGCGGGGCACAATTCCCCCTCCCTGTCACCTCTTCCTTTCTATATCGCTTTGTCGCCTGTCCTCCATCTCCATCCCATCTCTGTTAGCTCTAATGGCTTTTTTTCTGCCTTTCTGTAATGATGTAGTAATGATGCATCACACTGAGACTCTGACCCCCACCCCCACCCTCCTCCTCCTCCACCCATTTGTTGATTGTTTTTTGCTTTCAGACCATGGAAGCAAGGCACTTCACCCTGAGTTTTAACATGAAATCTTGGAATTAACCCAATCCAGCCCTGAAGGTTAAACTAAGGATTAATGAACCATGACCAAGACTTATACGTTACCATTAGTTAGCCTGTCGCAAAGCTAATTTAGTCTACACATTCAGCAGTAAAAGTTATTTCCTCTGAATCAAGCCTGGTCCTTCTTTGTGTTTGTAAGGTAAATGCCACTCCGAAGCACTTTACAAGAGAAAAGCATGATGAAGCCATGGTGTGGTTTGTAACCTGGTGACTTTTATGCCTTATTGTTTTGTAATTTATGCATTTTAAAAAAGCAGAAACCTCTGTGGCTGCAAAATGAAGCCAATATCTGCAGTTACTCAGATGGCCACTTGAGGCTGGCTACAGTAGAAGTCAAGTCACGCTCCCATGTGTCCAAGTTCATAATGCATAATTAAGATAATCGCCACTTGACTGTCCAGTGGGTGTCGTCACTGGTTCTTAGTTTGAACCACCAAGATTCTTTCTGGCTGCCTCAGCCCAAGAATCCAGGACTGCCGAGATTGAGACGGCCAGAATCACCACTGTGATCTTCACAGCAAACTCTTGGAACTCTTGAGACATGGAGACATTGTCCTGTTTTACACAGACTATGATTTTTTACACAGATAAAGTGTTTTCCTTTTACCTCTTCTTACGATTGGAAGTCTGCACAGGATGTTTTATTTTGAAAACTGACCGGATTCTCTATGTCCATTTCTGTGTCAGCCTTTTGGGCCAGCTCAATCCGCTAATGCGGCCTCTCCAGGCATCTGTCAAAAATAGAACAATCACATATTATCCACGGAGCTGAGAGGAGAGGAGACGCGTCTGGGATGCTACTGGAACACACTGTAGCTCTTCTGGTGGAATCACAATCATTGTTTAGAGTGGCTGCAATCAGCTCCGGCCGAACGTAGCACAGCCAGAATGCATTGCAGCTGTGCCCCGTGGGATTGAGCCATTACTCTACTGCTGGCCGGTGAAGGGATGTAGACAGATGTGTCCTTCCTTAATAACGCAAGGAGTAGCCAAGTTTCTTTTTACCTTCACAAGGGTTTAACCATCGATACCTTAAACAGGATATTGTGTTCTAAGATGGTGCCTCATTCATTCCAATGAAAGTTGTGTACCTGGCCTAAATGACAATATGTTGTTATTGCTTTGACTTCTGCATTTTGAGGACCACTGCACCTCTAATGACTTCCTTTGACCAAGGCGAGAAACTGTCTGCTGACTCCTGCAGACATGAATGGCATGAGAATTACTTACCGATTCAGCTCTTGGAGACATTTCAAATATTATTGGTCTTAATGGATCAAAGCCTGATCATTAAAAGAGCTGTTTTGGCGTGTTTTTCATGTCCTGAAAAAAATGTATCCATCAATCTACAGCTGTTTCTTTTGTTACGATTATGAATGCGAAAAATCCTCGGGCAATGTGTGTCGCATGACATACAACACCAGTACACCAAAGTCACCACACAACTCAGCGCTGTTCCCTGGGGCTCTGTGCGATACGCTTTATTCCCTCAGTGCCACCAGAGGAGTCTCTGTGGTGCAGTGACGGGAATGGGAACTCTCACTAGCTTTGGCACACACATGACTAATTGCCACTGGACATCAAACCTTTACTTTCCGTGAGGTAGAGGAACTTTACCCCCGTGCTACCTGTGTGCCCTTGTGTATAGTCTTGTTCTCTTGTCAGGGTAGCTAAGCTCATCGCTGGCTAACTCAATTATCTAGCAAATGTTAGCAGGTGAGCATAGCTAGGCATTAGCCATTATCTACTAATGATGCAAGAGAAACCAATCTTAGGGTGGAATCATGATCATGATGTCTTAATGTACAAGTCAGTGTTTATTGCAGTTTATTCATTTGCCTTAATTTACAGTTAGTAAAAAGCCCCAATTACAAAGTTTTTGAAGTTTTTTTTCACATCTAATTTAATTTAATTACCTTACTTTCTGTTTTAATTTAATATAATTCTGAAAGTGCTTGTTCATTTAAAAAAGAGCAAAGGATGGCACCTTTTAGAAGTAACGTTATTGCAAAGCTAACTTGTCTAACTTAAGTAACACCTTTAATTTCCTCACTCTGATCCAAAATAGAAAAAAAAACTGTCTTCATCTTTTACAGGGCAGCAACTTAGTTATTGTTTCTTTCACAGAGATATCTCACTTTGAGGCAGCGAGTGATGGATGAGGATAAAGAAGAGTGAGGAAATGTCAGAAAGAAAAAAAAAACGTTGCTCTGTGTGATAAAGAATCACAGAAGTCAAGAAGATTATCTTGTGTGTGTGTGTGTGTGTGTGTGTGTGTGTGTGTGTGTGTGTGTGTGTTGGCCTTGTGATCCTGAGGCAGCTGTCGCTCTGGCGTTTTGAACCAAAGGCTACCTGACTAGACACACCATCGCCAAAGAAAGGCACAGACACAAACAAAGCGACAGCATTTAAGCGAGAATTTCTATGTCATTTTCTTCTAGTTTTCCTTTGTTGCCTTCATTTTTCTTCATCCTTCTGTTTCACTGATCCAACATTCCCCCAACTTCTCAGTCTTTCAGCCTCTTTCATCAGAGGTTTCACTCCGAGCACCCTTTAGCTGTTAACCTTCGTTCTGTAACTCCACAGATCCATCAGCACTCCGCTACGTGTGTGCAGATACAATAAGTGTATACAGTATACTGTTCCAAGGGCTGTTGTGATGTTTTCGACCACTTGGTGGCACTGTGGTATTTGGAGTTGGGCTGTAAGCAATTTTCTCAGTGTGTTTTTTTTTTTTTTTTCTTTCATTTTTGTATTTTTAATGAAGGGGCACACAATTAGTGGAAGGTGTGAGGGGGAGAAGGAAGGCAAAGGAGTGAAGAAGACAGGAAAATTGAGGTGGGGTGAGGAGGGATGGGAAAATAGAGGAATAGGGAGATTTGGTATGGAGGGCTCTGACATATCCAGAGACACAAAGAGGAAAAGAATGGGGAGACATCAGACATTTTGCCACATAGTCTTAACCTTCATTTCTATGCCTAAGCCTCGCTGCCTTTTTTTTTTTTACAGTACAAAGGATGCTGAAACCTGGAGTGATATAACATAAGAGCGTCACATAACCATGACTACCCGCTGCTTTCAAAATGCCAAGACTCTAATAAGAGCATGCACTAAAACTCCCTTTTATGGCAGATATTGCAGATATTCAGATGCAGTGCCCTGCAATTAGCTGTCATTTCTTCTGTCTCAATTCTAAAGAGATTGAAAATGGCGATAATGATCCTCCATTAATACTTATCACATCCGTGATCAGTGAGCGAGATTCGATGAAAAAAAAGAAAGAAGAGAAATTAAACTTTTTGCCTTTTTTTTTTTTTTAAAGCCTGTATTTATCTATGCGGAGCTGAGTGAAGATATGCTGCGTTGTTCAGTGATACGCGGCTTCAAACTCACTGTAAGAGTGTGCAGCTCACGCTCTAACTCGTTCACAGAAGGCAGCACTTTTAATTGTTGTGGGAGGGTTAGTTTTCTATTTCTTTAACCACTTGCAGACATCAGCCAAATGAGCCATTTATTAAATCCCCATCTCTATGGATTGCTAATACACACAAATTCACAATGACATCAACATTAACATGCAAGAATATAATGTCTGTACATGACCCGGAGCAACATTAGCATTCATTTGGGGGCGCGTCTCTGGTCATCCCATGACTGTAAGTTCAATATTTGCTGTACTTTTAGCTATCATTTGGCCTTCATTGGGGAAATATGTGGCTCGTTAACTGTGTTCACCAGCGTGTCGCTGGCTTTGTGTGGTGCCGAACAGGTTGCGTACAGTGGATTTATCAGAGCATTTGTGCTGAAAGCAACTGCCTGCAACTTCTGGAAATGAGGTTTATGAGAGCAGTGAGACTGAATCTCAATTGTAAAAATGATTAGCAGAAACCCGCTGAAATGCTGCGTAGAGCAAGGAGCTGCGCCGAGTGTTGAATCTCAGTGGGTTCATTACTACTACAAACATGTTGTTTATTAAAAGAATATTCAGTGCATTTTTTCCTCCACCTTCTGCCGTGATAAAGGTGCATAAGATAGGACATCCACGACAGTGTTGGGCACAAAAATTCCATCCAATTTGGTATAACGACAGAAGATCATATATTCATTTAAAGGAAGTTGTGTTATTTCCATCTGTACAGACAACACGACAGGATTACCCACTAAATGAGGTCACAGTCGACTCACTAAACACGAGAATTGTGCAAAAACATTACATTGCATTGCATTACATTACATTGAAACATAAGTGATCAGTGAAATCCTTTTTTTTTTTTATTGCATGTAACGTTTCTCCTGTTAGAAATGGATGCAACAGCCATTCAATCACTGCAGGCTGCAGAAAAGGAAGAAAAAGCTCCACGAGTTTGACATAGTGACCCTGCAGATCTTGTTGTTTGTGTCATACTGGCTCTCCGGCTACACTGCGGGGACGTCATGGGCTAACAAGAATAAAGCAGATGTCACAATGCAGCAAAATAGACAGCAAACAGAACTCAAACGTATACTGGTCTTGGGCTAAACGCTGTTTAAAAAAAAGACACATCAAGATAAGAAAACAAGTGTCGGGGCATGAACTTGACCAGCTGGTAGGGAGGAGGGCAGGACAAGGACTTTGCTGACTCAGGATAAAAGTTATGTACTGTAGCTTTTAGATTAATGATTGAGGATTCACAATAGCCAAACCCACTAAATTTGTCTAGCAGTGGAGGACAGCTTGAACTTTATTGTCCTCCTTAAAAATAATATCTTCTATTGACAGATAATAGATAAAACTGTCAGATTTGGCTGTAATATGTGGGGGAACCATTTACTGGTATATTTTGGAAAAGACTGTATCCTACAGGCTTCCATGGCCCCAAAATGTTTTCTCTCATAAACTGCAGAAAGTGATTGTTCAAAAGATTACATCTCTAATCAAGTTGAAATCAACAGACCTTTTAACAGATGATAAATAACACCGGTACATTAAAGCACAGTGGCAGGTCTGACAGCATCGGAGTATGAAGGCACAGCATTTATAGCAGCATTTGCCTTCTTTGTCCACAGTGTTTTAATAGAAATTGATTTGCAGTAAACTCTCACTGTTATTCATGTATTGAAAAGCCCCGTACGACTGAAAGGTGGGAGCTGGTGGGAACCGGGGCTGTACCAAATGCCATTTTTTCGACATTTCAAAGTTTTGAACAACTGCTGTCATATTTTATTAGTGAAACAAAATCCTCAGTTTGAATAGGTTTATTTTATATAATGACGCTCTAGACTCCATAGAGCACCAGAGGGCCTGTTCTATGTTTCACTGTAGCACCCGAGAGTGGCATCATTTCATGTACGTTGATTTGTTTGTTTGTTTTTTTTTTTACAGATTTCCACTGTAAATCCAAAAATGTCTCCTGTGTCCTCAGGTTTACAATGTTACGGAAGCTGTAAGATTGTCTTGTGAGGAACTCTCTGACCCACCGTGCATAGTGGAAAGTGATGAAGACATTGTTGGTTCAAGCGTTTTGCTCCCATCGCATCTCATAATCACCATCAGTAAACAGCGGGACTTTCCCGGCTCTGACTGCCGGAGCTGGATGCAGTTTTCTGGGGGGCAGTTGACCATAGAGTCAGAATGGAGGACTGATCAGATTGTAACGATTTTTTCACATTAATCTGAAGATTGTTTCTCATCTGTGTTGTCGAAGACACGACTACCACATTGCTGTGTTTTGGTGTAACAATGCGGGTTGCTCGAAATTTCATCACATAATCACCATAGGTAAACAGCGGCTGTGACTGCAGAGACGGAGGCTGTTTTCTGGGGACAGTTGGCCAATGAGTCGCCAGGGAGGACTGCCCAGGTCACGATGACTTTTCCGCATATAAATTGGGCGATTCCACCCCCATGTAGCTGTACTGTACAGGACAAAGCTATTTCAAGTGCTATGTGTTTATTCTTACACTAACAAATCAACCCTTGTAAGCATAGAGCTATTTCAGTACAATAGAAATGTGGTAGATCGTTTTAAATTTGAAACTTTAAGTTCAGTTAATGTCTGTAGCATGCCAGAAAATTAGATATTAATAATTTCTCTTACATGTAAAATTGAGTGTGAAAGTTTGAAATTGACACCTCAAATGACACCTCTGTACTCTTCATGCCTGCACAGCTCACTTGCAAAGATATGACTACTGATATTAAATATACAGTACACTCTTCAAACAATAGCCTAACACACACAACCGTCCTGAGTGTGTTCCATTGCAAGCTGCACTCATCCAATTTATCCCCCTCAATATACACCAATTACATATAAAACACTGATGAATCACATTAGGGCAATGTACACTGGAGCATTAATCATGTGTTAGGCAATCAGAGATAATTTATGGCTTCTCCTGTGTTTCTAAATGATCTCTCTCCTGTCCCTGATTGATCCATTATTTGGTCGTAAGCAGAAACATGTTTGCCACATCAATCAAATGATTAATCGCAAATAATTGCCTTGACAGCTGAACATAATATACTGTGTGTGTGGGGTTATGTGGGGTGCAATCGAGTGAAGAACAGTGCCGGTGCTTTTGTAGTTCGATTTTGACTCGCACACATCTTCGTATATTCACTACTATTGTAACGGTCTGTACTCCCTCTGAGCTCAATCATAGAGTCAGTATCTCTCTCCTCCATGCCACCCTCCTTCAAAGACGTCAAAGACAAAAACTGCACCTCTCAAATTGTATCTGGAAACAGTGGATTAAATGACAACATTTCATTTAATGAGTGTAAATTTGCAATGGTTGTGACCGTTTCTGCACATGCATTCACACGTCTAGGCATTTATACACACGCTATCTCAAGACCTGTTGAAAACTGTGGCCAACAAAGTGTGTGGAGAAATTTGTCTGACCGACCAACTGACAGAAGTATTCAGCTGCTGGTTGCAGTTATACAAGAATAACACATTGTGACAAGAATTGACAAGAAACAGTCATCACCCAGCCTACAGGGCGTTTTAGCATCTTTCAGGGTCAGTGTTTTGGTTTTACCTAAGGATGCCCAGATCGACTGGTTGATATTCAGTAAAGATATATGTGATTAAGAAGTCAGTCGCAGATTGCAAAATCCAATTGATGATGAGCATTGTATTTGTTTACTAGTGGATCTTCACCTTTCCCAATACGGTGACCGCATAGTCACAGTGGCAGTGGAGCTAAAGAAAAAAGGGCTCTGTTCGAACTCGTATTAGATAAAATAAAATGTGGAGTATGGAATTAAATTCAAGCTCAAACATTCTAGTGAGGAGTCAGCAGGCCTGTATAAAACAGTGCAGTCAAAAGCCAGTAGTATTAAGAAAAAATACAACTTAAGTCGTGACAGTTAATCATTTAGAACAAAAGTGAGTTCACTGGACCAACAATGACAACTAGCAACCAAGTCATTGGCCAAAAAAGTTGTGAGATTTGTTGGTAAGTCATTTTTTAGCCATTAAAGGAGTCTTAATAGCTATGTCTTCGTGAAAAAGTCGAGTTAGCTACACCAGCTCTGATATATGTGTTGTACACTGCCAACCCTTAAAAAAGAGACACTGGCAGTGTTAGCACCAGAACATGTAGCACTTAGCTGCTAAAGAAACTAATGAAGTCGGGTTGAACAAAACAGAACAGCAGAAAGAAGAGCAAATACGGAAACATGACTCCAACTGGATGCCAGTGCGGCTCTTTGCTGATGAAACTGCTCTGGACATAGACCATTCTTTGATAGCATGCTGATCAGATCAGCTATAGGCTAGATGATGAGTAACTCCAAATCACGTATTTGTGAAATGTAAAAGAGGCTGCTCATGCCTTTTAAGGTCAGTGTTTCAGTTGTACAGTTCATAAATTTACTGAATGTTTCTCTCACCAATCTCCAGTGGCAGGGGTCAAGTGAATGGCTATCATTTAGCTCTATACCTGGCATATAACTTGCTGGAGTCCAAAACAGAGTTAAAATGCTAGTGAATATAGAATTTACATTTGTCAGGTGGCCCAAATCTTGATTAATGCAACTTATTGTGGGAGCAACTGACAGCATTCCTCACATTATTCCTCCCTCTGTTTTCACTACCATCCCCACAGTTAACTGCCTAAGAATCCCACAGCAAACATGAATAGCTTCATCCCTCCTCTCTGCTGTTTTCTCTCTTGTCTCTCCCTCTCTCTCCTCCCTCCCCGATTCCTCGCTGCTCCTGCATATTCGTCCTCTTTCCTTCTTCTATCCATTCATGTCTGCCAGGCAATTACCACCTCCATTCCTCCTCTCCATTGATTTCCTCCTCTCCTCCTGTTCATCTCTTCCATACCCTCTCCGCTCTAACATCCATCCTCACTTCTCCTTTCACACCCCCCTTTCTCAGAGTGCTCCCTCTCTTTATCGTGTCTTTTGTGTTGTCTGTAAGCACCTCTGTTTGTCGTTCCTTCTTTTTCCATCTCTTCCTCTTTTCCACCTTCCATTTTTCGCCCCACCCTGCCCAGTGTCTGCTGCGAGGTCTCCGTAGACATTAGCTGTCTCCATTCTGCCTGACTGAGCTAAATTATTCCACAATAAGTCACTGGGCTAATTCACTGGCATAATCACCTCATGCATTTGAAATTTAAATGATTTCATGAGCGTCTGCACCGCTCCCTCATTACAGAATCCCTCTCAAGACTCAAACAAGCAGGTAGAGGCGAACAGGGAGGCAGAGTACAACTTTCACCTGTGGGTGCACGTGTGTGACGGCATCCTGCATTAAGTATGAGTGCTGTGTGTGTGCTGTGCGCGCGCGTGTGTGTGTCCTCATTTGCTGTCGAGCCTGAAGAAGGGATGTTTTTGAAATTGACAAGCATGTGTTTTCCCAGCATCACCGTCCCACCCCATCAATCGATCCATATGCTTCCTGATTAACTGGCAATGGCTGACTTTTGACCTTCAAGGTCAAAGTACTGCTGCATTATGAAGATGTCCTTCAGAGTAGTCGACACCCCACAGGGCTCCTGGTGACAGTTTGACTGGATGTAGACTCATGGGAGGTGTAGCATTGATTGGTGTGTTGATGTGGCGACAGGCATCCAGAAAGCCGGAGACTGGAGGAGTCACACACACACACATAGTACGTAAATTGTGTTTGTACACGTCCGAGCAGACATAAGCACATTTGGATCCAAAAAGATGAATGCCAGATAGACGAAAATCACAGAGGACTGGAAGTTGAGGCGGCAATCAATTTAGCAACCGTGTCATCATTTATATTTGAGTGTTTATGGGAGAGGCCAACAGACTGGAACCAGCCGGTGACGTACACAACCAAGAGTCACCCAAAAATATACAAAGAATCAGGTTTTACAGGCACACAACACACACACACACACACACAGCCTGCACCAGCTAAACCATTAGCCTGAACAGAAATCTATTTTGGGGGGATATCAAATTCCTGAACAGCAACCAGAGAGTCAGAGAGCATGAAGCCGTCAGAGACGGGCTGATGGGTTGAATGGAGGTTGGGACATATTGCCTCCGGCTCCATACCGATGCTGCATTTAACCCCTTTATATCTGTATAAGTTAAAAAAAGTGAGATCTTTAAGCACTAAAAGTTAGCTTTGAATAAACAGCATCACAATACAGTCAGCCGTGAGGACCACCAAATGAAGGAAGCAGCAATTTCCTTAAGTCGGTTTTTATTGCATATGCCAGAAATTCATGTTAGCATTTGCTGGGTGTCCTAATTGAACTGTGTTCATTATGCTTTTAAATGACAGAGAAATTTACTCCACTTGTTTTGAGGCACTGGTTAAACGCAATTTACCGGGTGCAAACTGGAACCTTAGTTTTAGATCTTTTAAGAAGTGAGACCTAAATAATGAAATTTCCAATTAGCCTTCACTTTGTCTTATAGAAAAAGCACCGTCCTCCTTGATCAGTTCTTAAAATCGTGAAACCAAAGCAGTGTGTTCAATATTTTAAGAAGTTTATCATAAATGATGTATCTTTGCCCGTGGAAGAGTTAGAACAGCCAAGATGGCGGTAGCCAGAGGCATCGCATTTTGAGCTTTAAAACGGCTCTTCAGAAACCGGCGGTGGCATCACAGATACAATGTCCTTAATACTGTCGGTGGGTGAACCTATTAAACTGGCAACTGAGTGTGTATACACAGACACAACATCCAGTAACTGGATAGTTACAATAAGACAACATCCAGATTAAAAGGAAAGGTCTTTTTTTCCATGACTCAAATAGCAAAACAAGACTACAATAGCAGCAATGCAACTTTCATACTGTATCAAACATATCATTTACACACCGCTTAAAATAGACTTATTGTACAGCATGGCCTAAAAGCAAAGCTAAGCTAGGTTGAAAAACTCTAACAAGCAGCCAGACCGGCAACATTTCAGCATTTATTCAAACCGTTAACGGTGCACAGCTAGGCTACAGCTAAGTCCTAGCAAACAAGGCCTATTACGTCTAAGCTATATGAAATCATCAGCATAACAACGCACAAGACAGTGCAAAGAGAGGGGAAGAACCATTCTCTTGTCCTAGATGCTCTCCAATAACTATAATTTCCCACTGGAACGTGTTTCTCCTGAGCACCACTTGTTCAACTTGCTACTTTTTTTCGTCTCCTTTAGCAGGTCCAGTTTCACACTATCTGGGTCAACCATTAGAGTCAAGGGTAATTTAGTGCAGATGTTTTTCACCAGCACTCAGGATTTCCACTCTCAGTCACTGCTAGCTAAATGGACTTACACAAACACCGTGGATAATATAATTAACAACACAAGGAAACTTCCTAACCTGGTTTTGTTTCATTATAATGACATTACCACCTGTCTGTAATTTCAGCGCGGTATATCAGTGTGTATTTCTTCACACTTTCACATTAACATGATGCAGTACATCTGAAGTGGTTGCTCTTATTTTCATTGCAGGATGTACAACCTTAACTTACTAAATTAAATCACAATAAAATGCTTTCTTTTAATTACTGACAAAAATGCAATTATGGCAGTAATTAACATCACATTGCAATTAAAAGTACATTAATTAAAATGTAATTCATAAACTGTTCAATGCAAGACATAAACAGTTGGAATAACAGACCCTGTGTGTGTGTGTGTGTGTGTGCCTGTGTGTGTGTGTGTGGATGTTTTACAGCAGCCTGGTGTCGGTTGTGCATGAGTTAATCATGGCATCCACAATGGGTCGTTGTGTGTAATGGCACAGTGCTTTCAAATTAGAGAGTACAGATGGAACAGGCATACAGTATCTGTCCTGCTGCCTTCACAACGCTGTAGGGGTTTAATCAAGTAGAAGGCCTTTACACAGGGTAAAATCAGATAATGGTAAGAATTACTCATTAATCCAGAGCACAGTGCAGACTGTTTCAGCAGACATTCTCGCTCTCATTGTATTTAGTCCCCTTTCATTCAATAGTGAATTGAAATTTTTCTGGTGATTATGTTTCTGTCCTACATTCCTTTGTCAAATGAGGAAACTTGGTCTGTGTTTGAACCATTTATGAAATCAGAAATAGCCTGCGCCAATCACGGTCCAAGTGCAGTCTGGAAGCCTGAAAGCTCCAGCTTCCATGCAGAAAACCGACAGTGAAAATAGAGTTATAACCTTCATCAAGTGATTACAGTAAAACAGAAGATTAGAACAGAAACATGATGATGATGATGATGATGGTGGTGGCTTTTGTAGCTTTGAGAAGAAAACGAGAGCTGACTTGTTTTTTTTGTATTTTAAATGGGTTTTGTTGATTGGAATTAATTGAACTGACTTGAATTGAATCTTGACTCAGTCTGCTTTGGCAACAACATGTTTTTGTTCATGCCAATAAAGCAGATTTAATTGATTTGCGTTGATTCTAAAGCTTGACTCTGTGCACATTTGTTAAGAGGCTTTTTTCATGGCATTAGCAATGTCAGTCTTTGTTGACAGCACTTCTTGTTGGCTCGCGGATGACTTTAAAGGATAACCTTGCAGTCTTTATGTCACCTTTTCTGAGTCTGTCTGATGATTCTTCTACTAACACAGTATATAACAGTACATCGGGTAAATTACTGTGACCGAGGTGTAATTGTTGTAGCCTCAGAAGCACATTGGTAGTGTCATTCTTCTGCTGAAACACCACTCCACACGTCTCTGTCACATTGTGTACATGCTACAGTTTTGATCCGTCCTGACGCAACTTCAAACGCCACCAGGAGCGTTTCAGAAACTAGCGTTTAGCCTGCCAGACTTTGTTTACTTGCTCTGATTTGGCCATTTTCCAGGTGTATGTTCTTCGAAATATGCTTCTACATGTGTCAATATGCTACGTAGTTAATCAGTGTCGCTTTCGTCTGTTTTTACGACCGGCAGTTTGCACAGGGCATTTTATTTTGAAAATCCACTGGGTTCTCTTTTCGCTTTTTCTGTGCCTGGCTTCCACCCACTCGAGGTGCTCTGTGTAGATTGACGCGTGCTTGCTCGTAGCGTAGAGACGCTTCTGGGACGCGTCTGAAACGGACCACGGCAGAGCTGCTGGGGTTTGATACGTTGACTAGAATGGCCACGTATTACTCGCGATGACGTGCCGGTGGGGGTTCGGCCGTTAGTTTACAGCAGATCGTTTTAGCTCAGGTGAAATCCATTCATTCAATCCATTCAATATTTCCAACAAACATCAACCATTTCTTTGAAGGATCATTTGGGATACAGTTGTTTTCCATTAGATACTCAAGTACCAATCAGATATCCGAAAACATATCAGCAAAATGGTTCCTATTAATGTTCTTCTTTCCTTTTTAATTGAAGAAATATCCTCCTGTGGAGGATTTGCAGTATGGTTACGCTGAGGAAACCAAAAGCATTCGGTGAATGTTAGTGTAACATGACAGTCGTGGAAACTATTTATGTTGAAAAGATGGCTGAGTGCAGACAGCTAGACCCATCTGATGTTGTTCAAGCCATTGCATCTCTGCTATTACCTGTCCACGACTCGTACTTGCTCGGCACGGAAAAAGCAAATTGACAGGCAGAGAGCAGTTCAAGGTCAGGGAAGTGCGCTTTCTATGCAGTCAGTACATGTGATGTTACAAAGAACATAATCATTCGTGCATTAATATGACAGCTGGTGTTTAAATATGGAACGCCTGCATTCCATTGGTTGCAGGAGAAATTGTGGCTGCATAAATCTCGTAGCCATGACAAACGAAGTACCAGACAGCCCTCACATCGGGGAAAAAAATAACACCTCCACCTTGTCCAACACAAATACAATTATTTTAATCCCTAAGTGAATTTTTGCTGCAATTGTGCAAGAAAGTGGGAGTCTTAATGCTTTTCTTTTGGATCTGTCACTAGAATTCTGGTCATCTGAGTGACAGCTTGCGTCAGAGGTATTGTCATTCCAACCTATTAGTCTGTCAAGGCTCGAAGGCAGTTGTTTCATCCCTTACACCATTACCGATTGCCATGAAGAAAAACAGTGGCAGCTTTGCAGATAATCCATTTTGCACTGTAGCACAGAGACAAATACACTTATACAACTGGCTTCTTATATAGCTACTGTATAAACATTACTGCACGTAATGAAGAGGAAATATTAAATATTTCATTAGAAGGGTTTAAAAGTTTAACCTTACACTCTCTATGTTGAGCTTATCTTGACGCCTGTAACAGTAACATCAAGTAAACGCCTGCAATTCAGATGTAATTGTTATTTCCACAAAAGCGCATTGGTACTTATATAAAAGCAGTAAAATGACAAAATCCATATATGCATGCTCACAAAGGGAGAAGGCCAAAGGGGGGGGAGGGAAAACAGAGGCAACAAGAGGAGACAAACAAAAACATCGACTCACTGGCATGCACCAGTCACCACTGAACCATGCTGAAACTGAGTGACATGTGTTTACTTTTTTTGTTCTTTCCTCAATACTCAAATTGCTCCATGGATGGAAACAGTAAGAGCTCCCCAAAGCACAGAGGCTGAATATGTGCATTTTTATTTTCCATAACCATCCCTCCTGACAGCCTGGAACACACCTATTTTCAGCATTTTTTATTTATTTTTTTTCATACAGTAGGTCATGTCAAACCTTGCCCACCCTGCTTTGCTTGTTGAAAGGCGACATGCAGGAATACAAAACAGCAACACTGAAAACAAGAAGTTCTTTTGATGCACTTGTTGCTGGTTATGTTTCTCTCTCTCCTCTGTTTACTGTTTGCAGAGTTGTTGTAAGTCTTGGAAGTTTGGGAATATTGATTTTGTTTCATTTTATTTCAAAGGGCCCGTGTACAATATTTGACATAAATGTTTGAACCCTTTGATGCACTGCACCTGAGTTAGCCTGAGGCTAACTCTCATGTGCAGTCCCCTGACAGGTCACAATTAAAACATCCACGCAGTGACGGAGCATCACTAAACAAACAAGGCAAAGGCACGCAATACACAGTTGTACACACGCACACCTGTCAGCACAATGTGTGCGTAGACATTAAAAGCATTATATGCGGATACCAAGCAAAGCTAAACACATTTCTCTTTTTCTTATTTGATATCAAATGTGTGTCTTTCTTCATCAAAAGCCAATAAAACTTTTCAAAAGATTACATCAACCGTAACCTGGACCTCCGAGAGAAACTTTCCAATGTATCAACTTTTTCCGCCCAGTCGAATGCAACCTTGCTTAACTTTTACAGCCAAACACTGACTGAAGGGTGTCAGAAGTTATCAAAAGCTGTCGTTGGCATGGTTAAAGGGGAGTTTTGATTTGGAAAAAAAGAAAAAAAAAAGTGACTGAAGTCCCTGGGAGAAGAGGAGAAGTGGATGAGAGGAGGAGGAGAAAAGAAGCATGAGAGGAACAGACTGATTCGTGAAACCCTACAGCAGCCCTCAAGCTAAAAATCCATAACTGTGCTGCTGTATGCTTGGCTGTCATAGCTCCGCAGTCAGTCACTCATCCAGTCACAGACATGCATGGGTGCCCGCTACACCCACAGTACACCCACAGCCACAGACGAACCTGCACACTTTATGTAGATACACTAATGTGGACACCAAATCACATTCACAGAAACAGCAATAAAGACTTATTAAAAAGCAACGTTTGCTACCCGTTTAATAAAGAACACAAAAAGTCACACTAAAAATAACCTATCAGTAAACACATTTCCCACCTCGCACACACTTATATGCATTAACACACATAATGGAACTAAATGCGCATATAATATGCAAGCATGCAGAGGCTCACAAACATAATTGAACACTTTAACATGAACATAATTGAACCGATGCATAAACTGGAAAGCTATCTCTACTTCACTTTTAATGTGAGGCAGAGATTGTGTGTACGTGTGTGTGTGTGTGTGTAGGTGTGCGCGTGTGTGTGTGCTGTCACTCTCTGTGCCACGGTCTAGCAAAGGCCTTCTAAACTCCTCAGGCCATGCCTCCAGCCAATCAAAGTTAAAAGTCCTCACCATGACAACCGCAGCAGTATCCCACTCTTCCGTCACATCACCCTAGCGACCACCCTGGATTTTGATTTCCTTTACGTAAAAAAAAAAAAGACTTCATCAGCACCTGCAGGACGGACAGCTGCAATGAACCCTGTGACTCGGGTATGTTTGCCTATAGAGTCTCAGATCGCCTGAAGAGTTTGCTTACAGTTACTGGGTGAAACAGATGACAGGTAAGTACTCACCGCATACCAAATCAGAGAGAAATTTGAAAAGAAAACGCAAGGACGCACACAGCATGTGAATGACTGCACGTCCTCTGAATAGACTTGTGTGAAATTCTGAAGATGGAGTGATTAAAGACTGAAGGAAGAGGGGATGAAAGCAAGGAAGAGAAACTGTCAGATCAAGGGGATGCTATGATTGGATAATGAGGCATTAGAAGTCAGTTTGTGTGTAGCCAGTTTTCACACTCTCTTCCCAGTTACAGAAACATAGCTGGGGTTCACACGTAAATGGGACACCACATGACACGACTTGCCAGTGTAGCACTTCCTTCAGTTCACACTAATAGCAAACACTGGGAACCACTGGTGCTGCTGACTGGAATAACACCATCTACCCATGTAATGAGATTTTTCACTTTCTGATTAATTCTATTTCTTCGGGAAATAAAGAAATGTATTTATAAAAGTTTGGTAGGTTTGGGGTGAGATCAGATTTGAGTTAAAATATGTAGAAAATAAAGTAATGTTTAGTTATGTCATGCATGTAGGATAGATATGAGGAAACTTTTGGATATAATGACAAGCTCTCTGCCTCCACTGTGGCTTTAGCCTGGATTAGGCTGATTTCAATCTAAAATAATAAAATAGTTAGATTAGGCCAATGTGGTGGAAACATGTAGGACGGCCTTGCTATTTAAGTTTACCAGCTGAGGTAGAGATTAATAGGAGAGTCAAGTGCATTTTCATTCACAATCCACACGAATCCATTAAAATATTAATCAGTTTACTGATGCATAAACATAGATTTTCATTTCTGGTGCTAAATGTGTGTCATTAAGGTATTTTCGGTTTATTTTGTGAGCTGGCCTCTGAGAAAAAAAAATGTTTTTAATGTCACACAACCTCGGTTCACTCGGTTCATTTCTCATCTGCTGCATTTTACCTCAACCTCATTCGCCTCAGATTTCACCAAACCAGCTATCCGACAGGTCATCAGAAATCCTTTTTTTTTCCAGATGACATCCATTCAGATCTTTGGCTGGGATTGAAATGTAAACATCTCATCGCTGCATCTCATATTTTTCATTACCTGTTCATCCTTTCTTTGACTGATGAATCATTTAGTATCGAGAATGAAAGAAAATCAGTGTGCCACATGAGGTTGAGAGCACAGAGCGCCTGTTCTGTACGCAACTGTAGGCGTTGTCGGAGCTCAATATTAGTGATGACCTGTGTGTACCTCATGCATGTTGTGAAAGACAGCAGGGTATGTTTTACCAGAGCCCAACATGTAGTCTTTCTGTCAAGTCACAGCAAGAATATATGACTCTCAGGCCACCTAATGTTTAAAGTCTTTCCCCAGCATAACCTTTTCAGTGCTACCGCTTATTATGCATTATACATTCACATAACAAGACAGCATCCGGCTTGTTATTTAGTGGTGCATTTTTTATGTCTGCTGGGAGTTGATAAATGTGGTCATACCAAGTTATCCTACTTGTGGTTGAAAGCTCGTGGCACTGCAGCAAGGGACTGTGACACCGTAGCTTCCCTGCTGGAAAGAAATGATTTGGAAGCAAAATGTTTACTTTTTCTTCAGCTTCTGGAAGGTGCGAGCCGAGGTTTAGTAACCAGACATTGAAAAACATGAGTTTTGTGTTCCACTTTGAGCCTATTCATGGCAACTTGAGTGGTCCTACAAGTGTAGGCTGCGGAGAGTGAAGGAAGGACGAGAGAAAGCTACCGCTGCAGCCCGATCGCACCTTTGAGGCTGATGTAAACATGTGCATGATGTGAATAATGAATGATGGTCTTTTTGGGTGTAGAAACTACTATATGCAGACGCAGTCGTTCGGGGGAACAATGTGAATAATAACAGTCTGAGCCAAAGAGCACAACTTGCAACTATGCTTGCAAAACACAACAAAACTAGTATTTTTGGCTGCTGTTAAGCACATCATACCATCATGCCCAATCATACACACACACACACACACACACACACACACACCGTGATGTTAGAGAAGGAACATCTGAGACACCCACCGCCTGCCACCATTTTCAAATTATTTACCACTACAAATGCAATCTCTGGCACTGATTGTCATTTCACCACGGCCCAATAAGAAATTAAATGGAAATGTCAAATGGTAAACAATCGGCAAACAACGCGAACACGCTCCCTTTCTCAAAAAAAAAAACAAAACAAAAAAAAACCCCACACATTACACACAGTGTAACCTCATGCATGGCGCCCTCATGCAATTTGAATTTCCATTTGTTTAGCTCACTTGGGAGCGTTTCCCAGGAGAAGTTTGGAGCGGCTAATGTTTTATTGATGGAAGGCGTGAGTTCACCTGGACGCGACGGTTTCCTTTTACACCCTGGACGGATGCGCAACAGTGGGGTAGATTTTTACAGCAGCAAGAAGGGATGCCTAATTCCTGTTGCTCGGGGTAAATGTATTTGTCTACGCTTGAAAGAATGCATTTATTGCTTATTTATTTCTCTATCTATTTTATATTTCTCGCCCTCCTTCCGACCCTCTGGCACCTGCAGTCATTTACCTGCATTCTCTTTCTCTATCTCCCCCCTTTTCTTCTCCCCTCTCACGCCACCACCACACAATCTCTCTCCCTCTGTCTCCAGCAGCAGTGCATGCATCCCAGCGATGGGATATTGCTTTTCTAATCTTGCTGACAGGGGACAATATTTATGTATTGTTTTTCAATATCCATTTCTCATGCTCACATTGGGCCCCGGTTTGGCCCGGACACAAAAGCACGGCACAAACACACGGGCTCCCTCTCTCCTCCCGTCCCTGACGTGTGTGTGTGTGCGTGTGAGTGTTTAATGTGTTCTCTACATTTTCCCTCCACCAACACCTATTATTACTGTTCTTTTATTTATTTATTTCTTGGAGGGCAAATAAGGGTCAGGGAGTAAGATATACGGGAGTCCATGAAATTAAAATTTGGGTGGAAAAGAAAGCTGTTTTAGGAGGAAGCCAAGAGCGTTGGTGGTCGGGGCAGTTCACATGGAGACAGGGCTTAACAACAACATGATTGGAGCTTGGAGACTGGACTGCGGGCCCTGTATACAGACAGCACCGGTTTCCCGCACTATACTGCAGGGAAGGAACTTCTCCTTGGTATTCAAGAGCCCTCTGCTTCCAGGGTCTGGGTTTCTTTAAAGCCTCTCCTTCACTCTCTCCCTCTCTCTTTCTCCCTCTCTGTCTGTCTTCCTCGCACTGCCGAAGGCCATTGTAAGTCCTCTCACAGTGTCTGTCTGTACAGTTCACCAGTGTCCCTCCAGACCTCTCACCCCCCCCACCACTCCTCCCTCCACACCACCCTGCTCCCCCATCTCACTCCCCTGGGCTCTGACCCTGGCCAAATGTCTGACAGCTCACTAAACAGAACGGCCTCGTGATCCGCATTGGAGATAAACATACGCGTGCAACACACACACACACACACACACACACACACAGACGAATAAGGCTAACCACACAGTATGTGTATTGCTTAGTAATTTTTGGGCGTGAGCTGTTCTGTTTGCTGCAGTGTATTTTCTGTGATTAGGTGAGTTCAGAATAGTTTTCCAAAAGCAACAACGCTCGGCAGCTTATTGATCTTACAAAAGACACACATTGTCTGTGAAAGACAGAAGTGTTATGAATTATAGCACTGTATGTGTGTGTGTGTGTGTGTGTGTGTGTGTGAGGGGGCGGGGGGGTCTGTCCCTGATCAGTGTTGCATTCTTGCATGACTTCTGTGTATTCCATGCCATTGTGTAAGCAACACAAGCTCCTCCTTGACAAAATGCTTTTTTGTCTCACACACAGGCGCGTACAGCAGTCACAAACTAAATGATCCATAAACAATGATTTATGAGATGAGGAGGGGAATGTCAGAAGTAGGATGTGAAATATTCAGCAGTCATTCCATATTCAAGGCAGACTTAGAGGCTCACGGATCCGCTACACAGCAGCAGGTTATACACACACTGATGCACTCTATCACCCTGGAGATCGAAGCGTGCATGTTAGCTTGTCAAACACTGGCTGGGAGGGGGGGCCGGGGTGGAGGCTCATATGTTACCGCTGCATTATGGGCAGCGTCATCAGTTTTTCACGCAAGTCTAATCACCCTTGTCTGGCCCGGTGTAGGTTGTTCAGGTTTTGGGGCAAAATAGCGAAAAGTAAAACCCGCACATGCATACAGAAACACAAACACAACACATCTCCCTGTGCATAATGAAGTAAACAGACTTACAGAAAGTGATGCATGCGCCGCAGATGTGCAGACCGCACGCGCACACAGAGTCGCGCACATGCTCTACTTCATCTGATGAAATTGAAGTGAAGGCTGGTAACCGCGTTTTTAAATTGTATTAAGTATTGAAGAGTTGGGTTTCCTCTCTGGGACTAGAGGCCTTCCACAATCTTTTACTTTTATATCCTCAACTGCCAAGTTTGATTTTCACTACAGCTCGATTGTACTGACATGACAAATTTACACACACACACACACACACACACACACACGCGCTTGCCCTCTGCCTGCCCCTTTCTCCCATATTATACTCATTTTTCAAATCTTTCATTTTTGTCACATTTGTCAAAACTCTAAACCGTGTGACTGCTGCTTGTGGTAGCAGTTGTTTGCCTCAGTTTTACGGTTGGTTGTTCCAGAGTGAAATGGCTCAACAACTTTGGATGCATTGCCTTGAAATTTTGAGGAGATGTTCATGTTCCCCAGAGGATGAGCCACACTGATGTTGGAGATTCAACAATTAATCTTTCTTAACCTAACCATTCTTATAGCACCACCATTGAGTAGTTACTTATTACAATTACTTGCAATACTAATGTCATAAGTCCCAGATACAGAGATGTGACTCAAGTCATTTAATCCTTGGGCAAGTTAGTTACAATTTGTGTTCAGTCAAATCGTTCAAGTAAAGTCATCCATTTCCCTCCAAAGATACTGCAGTCTCACTTGCGTGATATGCTATAATAATATTAATATTTATAACTATATAAGGAGATTTATTTCTGCATTTACTGGCTAGCACAGGGATGATGATGATGATCTGATCTGATCTGATCCATGGTCCATCCAGGTATGAGGAGCTTAACTGACATGATAGACCAGTCGTGGCAATATTCTTGGGTTGAGTCCACATACTGGGTAAATATTTGTATTGTTTTATATTTCAACTGAAAAAACAAAGGGTCTTAAGTCAAGTCCAGTCTCAAGTCATTCATTTAAGCTACAAGTGACTTGAGTCGACTGGAGTCACAAAGAAGGAGTCTACATCACTAAACTAAGATGGTGAACATGATAAACATTATACCTGCTAAATATCAGCACTTATGTGAAAACATTGTTGTACCCAAGAACAGCATGACTCTGGTCTTGTTAGACGATAATTTTATTATAAGTCACAAGTATTTGTATGGAATGAGACCATTAACATTTCTGTGGGAGGAGAGCCACACCCACTGCTTCGCTGTGAACATTTCTGGTACCAAAGTAGGAAAAGAAATGCACCCACAGCTTGAATGCAACAAGGAGCACCGCAGCTCTTTAGCAAACCAGCCAAAGGCCGGGTCCAGGCTGGCCGCTGTACTGCTTTGACTTGTCTGTGAGTGTGGTTGTCTGGTGAACCTGTGCCCTTGGTCAGTATGAATACAGATCCAGTCTCCAAACAGTGCAGTGTGTGTCTGAGATTCATTCATCATCCTCTGTAATGCTCTGTTAAACAGCAGAATGGCTCCACCAAATTCCCCACCACTGCTGCTGTATCTTACTGCCACAGTTTGACTGCTTTATGGGTGTTTGATTTCTGTTCCCTTCTTTTAAGAATCGGTATGGTAACACTTGATTTAGTTTTTGCAACAATTTCCCCTAATTTTGTACTAATCCATTAGTATCAGCGCGAAAATAAGTAACATTTTTTCCTTAATAAACTCAAAGAGCAGTTTGTCAAATTTAATGGTCTGTCTGAGCTTTAAGACATACGCCAACAGTCCATTGTCAAGTGTATCGGTAGAGCCATAAGCAGAAGTGATGTGTTGACTGTAGACGTGCCAGGTAATCGGAATTCATGACCAGTAAGAGGAGATCCATCACAAAGCCCGAGAGTGAAAAGCACTTGTGTGACTCAGCTTTTCTGTAGAGCATCTCGGTACTTCATTATGTCAAACTGTAGCAATGTACACACATAAACATAACGCACTGAAAGTGCCATAAAGTAACACACCCGGACAGAACTTTGTTGTGGCTGATGAAACAACTTCCAACTTCACATGTGCAAAGCATGTTTACTTGCTGCTAACTGTGTAAACAGATGTTCTGTGTGATTAAAAGAGAGCCAGCAAATCCTCCCATAGGTTCCACTTGACCAGCCGCCGTCTGTCTGCTCTGAAAGTGACCGCTGCTAATTGGAAAGCGGTGAGAAATAGGGGTCAGATGTCTTATTGCTACGATTGCTGGATCAGGGGGTAAGATATTAGCTTTCTCTGGAGTGGCATGCAACAGCATATCATATTTAAGTCAATGAGGCTGGCTTAAGTGTTGGTGAAATTTACTATGTTGATTCAATACAGCCATGTCAATTATTTTCTATCTGCCATGCATAATTTAAAAAAAGCATTAATCCACAAAATACTTTATTTTGTCCCACTAAATCAGATTAATTTCAGGGTTAAACAGCATCTATTTTTATGTATGCATGAAACATTATATATTTGCTTTTTAAATAATAAAAACACCCCGTGCAAATAAATATGCAACCCCCAAAGCCAGGCTCTTAATTTCACAACGTTCCTAAATCCTTGCTGGTTTACTGTTTACCCTTTGATTAATTACAGAAATTATTAATGAAAGGACAGAACTGCTTTAAGGAAGTAGGTTCACATTTTTCTACCAGTGCTACTTGAAAAGTTTGCTAAATTTGCTAATTGGTCACCAGGGATTTCTGCAGCGCAGAAGGTGTCTGAAGGTCTCTGCTGTTTCTTTGCCAAACCGAATCTGTCCACGTTTATTGGTAAATATTATAACTATGATGTTCACACAATTAGCAGAAAGTCTGACACTTCCATGCCCGCTGTGCCTTGAGTGTTAATCACGCAACTAGAAATCCACCAGTTGTCAGCTACATGGAGATGCCACGGTCGACAGTGCCTGGTACATCACATGCAGCTGCAGTGTGATATGACTTTTCATGCTTAGCATTCGGACACATTCTTCAGAGTCAGAGCGGGTCAGATGTGTCCAACATAAAAGCTCAAGCTGATGTGTAGGATTTCTGTTGGACCCTTGACCTGATATCTGCCTGTACGTCTCTTCATTAAATGAAAGCTGGTGCAGGGGTGATCCTGGTTCAGTCGGTGTCACTCCTGGTCTGTACAACCACCATCTCTCCTTGCTTTGGGCAAGGACATGTAGGGGTCAGGCAGGCACAGCTGCTTACACAGTGGCTACTGAGCTAGAATCTACCAAGGTGGCTGAAACAGGTCGTGGCGTCTGAAATCGCCAGTTCACGTGTTTCTGATTCAGAATCAGCTAGAGTGCTTGGCACTTTTCCCACATTCGACATAGACTGCATAAAAAGAAACACTTCACTTTTTTTTTTTCTTTTATACAGAGCCGTGTGTTGGGGTCCAGGAAAAACTATGTAAAAGGGGAGACATTGTGACACTACCACCATTTTCATTTTAAATGAAATGTTTGACCTCATTCTACTGATTTAGACCTCTTAGTGTGAGAGTCTGAAGAGTGAAAATATAAAAACCTTTTTGGAGTAAGAGGGTATTTAAATGGCCTTTTCTTCTCAGGGGTCTAATGTGCTCGATGCCACTGTATCTCACAGAGGCCACTGGGTGATTTGCTTCTGTGAAAATGCACTGACACCGGGCTATGCCAGTCACGGGTCCAGATGCAATTCATCTCAGTACTGATGAACTGCATCTGGACCCGAGAGCAGCTATCCCGGTTTTTAGTGCTCTTTGTTTTTTTTTTCATATACGGTATATATGCTCAGCCACAAGAGAATTACATAAGATACATAACTTTTCTTCTGGAACACAAACTCATGCCTTTTACTTACCCTTTTTTTAAATGAAGCTGTTCTCTGATAGGGCACCTCAGTCTTGTACATGTAATATCCACTCTCCTGGTACCATGTAATGTAATTACTAATTACATTTTGCTTACTGAGCGAGTAATTACCTCAATTTACCATGAAACTGCTCGTTGATATACTGAACAGAAGAAGTAATTAGTTACTTGTTACTTTATCTTAGTCCAATTCTGACATGACACACCTTTATTTAAAGGTAGGGTCAGACACTTTGAGTTGTTAGCTTGATGATCCCAGCACAAAAGACAAGTTATTGTGCTGAATGACTTTCCAAATGACTTTGTGGTTTTTATGTTGGTCTCCAACTTGTAGTGGTTTAACAAGCAGCCAGCCTAATGTATAAACGTATTATGAATTATGTACTGGAGGTATACTGGCTAGCTTAGTACTCTATGTTGGGGCTGTAGGGCTCACCCTCCTGACTCCAAACAAAACCCTGGTGACTTCTAATGAGGTTCACCTGTGGCTCATTTTAGCAGGTGTCATGGCACAGGTGGTTCAGGTAAGATGCTTTTCTGTTAGGTCCAGGGGATTTAATTACCACTAATCCTGAAAACCTTCCGCAACAACAAGAGAGGGTGCAGGCCTTACCTGAACCCTGCTGAGCTTGACCACCTTTCCACAGCTGCTCTGCTAGCACGAGCTGCATCACCGACAAGTAAACGCGAACAAATGGATGCTGATAGAAATCAACTGAAATACTTGGATGAAGGATGAGGGATCAATCATTAGTCCATCGTGGTCTCATTGAAAAAAACATACTTGCTAATGTCTGTAAGACAGAAAGAAGCTAAAACCAACGATCATATCATTGCACTTTGCAACACAGCATATCGCATTGCATTACAGATACGTTCATGAGTTGAAGTTGAAGAAGACTCTTGTTGCAGTTGTGTGTTAAAGTGTGAGTGAAGTTAGAGCCATTATGCAGCTGGTGCAGACGGCTGTAGTTATTAAAACTGATACAAACTCAGACTTTGTGAGCTGGGCAAGGTTCAGGAAGCTCCAAATGGGCGGTATCATTATGGTACCACCATGTAAGTCGAGTCAAGTTGAGTGTTAAGGATACAGGTTCTGAATGGTCCCTCAAACTCTATCTGTATTTGTACGGAAAGCCCTGCAGGGAGATGCTAAAACTAAGCTTGTACTAGCAACAGACACTGATGTACACAGCGACTTAAGGAGTACGGAGTGAGTTTGCAACAGTGAATTAGGGTCTCATTGCTTTTGCAAACACTGGCAGTGTGTATTTATCTCAGTAATGTTCAGCAGTCATGAGTGGGCGGGGGAAGGCAACTAGCTTGGAAGAGCTGTGGTTTGGGGCGAGAGGCTGGAAGCAGTGCATACAACGCTACGGATATGTATCAAACTGGAAAAAAAAAACGAATCAGTGCAGATGATTGTGTTGTAATATTCTAACCAGCACTGAATGTTGGAGGACATTTGGATTCATACAAGAGGAAACATTTCAGCATTTCATTAATTTGAGAACTTGGAAACAGTGAGAGGAAAGAGGAAATACAGCTGTAGCAGGGATTTGATGTGAAGCCAGCAAAGGCACACATGAGGCTCCAAAGACAGAGACCTTTACCACTGTACTGCTGTTGGGCATTGAATTTGCTTTTTAAAATCCCTTGCAGAGTTTTCATTGAAACATGCACAGCATTGGAATAAACACAGTGGCACACATTCCCGCTGGAAATAAAATGGCAATTTTCCACAGACGGACATGTTGTTTTTAAAGGGAGGATGTGATAGCATAACAGAGACCAAGCACAAACAACACACACGCCTCTGTCCTCCATCCATGCATGCATCCATGCTCCTTTAATACCACCTGAGAGCAGCCATCCTCAATTAATCCTCAAGCTGCATGAATTATTAAGACTTTTACCATCAACCCCTGTGTTGCCTCAACATGTCATGATTCTGTCATGAGCCCAGCGTTACTAACCTGAATTAAAAATGTCAGCAGTTGACCTTAATAAAACAAGGTGACACATTAACTTCTAACCCCTTAGGTACACATTGTGAGTTTGCCGCATGAGGTCACGTCTGATTCATGACGGAGAGGAGTCAGGGTGTTTTAAATAGATCCGAAGTTTGTTAATTATGATTTGGAACAATACAGTTTGTATTTGTACCAACTGCCATAGCCGTAGCACGAGCTTGTACTTCGGTCTAATGGTGAGGATGAGGCTGTATGAGCTTCAGAATGCACACAGAAAAGGCCCATCATGAGTCCCGCAACTCTTGTTATATGAGAATTATAGTCAGAAAGCATTCACATGAACAATGTCATTAACAGAATAAGATTGAGGAGGAGGAAAATGCTTCTTTTGGCATGCCACTCCACATCTTGCAGAGTTACATTCAAGACGATAAAAAATGACGAGGGAACACGAAAATGAAGATGAGGAAACCTTGAGAGGTTTTTGTAGTGATATACAGTATCGTCTGGTTCAAAGCCAGTATTTACTCCTGCTTGTTTACATTCCAGTTAGTTGAGTTACAGCTTTGAGCTCCTGCCAAACTCATAAAAGTAAGGTGTTCTAAAAATATGTCTTTGCAAATGCAGCAGATGAGTCGTGTAAAATTCTATTGCTGCGGCTTATTTTGCAGCCAGCTTTGAATTTTAAAAGATGTCTTCTTTTTTAAATTTTGAGCGAAAGACGGACAATATTCTGCTCCTCTTGCATCATTGTGTTATTGTGATCAGAAATGATGAGTTATTATTGTGACTTCTACAACTGAATGTTCTGTATTTCAAGATTAGGAAAGTTTTTAATAAAAAAAATAATTCTCGCCGACCTCTCGTGGTAGCTTTGGTTTTGCTGTGATATCTGCCTCAGAGATCAACACAATGGAGTTTGTGATGCTTACTGAACTTTCAATACAGCCTCTCTTCAGAAAAGTGTCAGTGTCCGTGTCCCTGCAGAACAGAGTGTGACCAGTGTTTATATGAGCTACATCTTTTAGAGGATGTAGTTCCATTAAAAACCCGAGATAATAGGGCACTGCTTTTAGAGAGCCGCGTTCTTGTTGACAGCAAATTCTCATTTTTATTCTTTGGTTTTGTGCAGATTAAACAAACACGATCTACCGAGTTAATTAGCGAGCTTTAGAGGTGCTTGCAGGAGGATTTTGTTGTTACCTTGGGACAGAGCCAGGCCAATCTCAGAACCCATTGGCTATCGTCTAATGATGATTTTGTTAAGTGGAGTTTGTCCGCCTCCTTCCTTCTTAATGTTTTACCCTCCGGTTGTGTTTCTGTCTGTCTCTCTGTGTTTGTGAGTCTCTGGGCGTGGTCATGCCTGATTACCGCACCACCTGCGCCTCATCAACCAATCAACATTTACTGCATAAAGCCGTCCAGCCTCTGCCAGATCATTCAGTCTCCCTACTGGTAACAGCATCAGGGCTGGCTCTGTTTTTGTAGCATTGCGCCTCTATGACGGTCGACTTTTGCGACTAATCAAGCTCTGCTTGTGCTGTAGGAACACCCCTTTACACCTTTCTGCTACGTCCACTTTGTCTCCATGTCTGCACTTTAGGGTTACAGCCCTGCACCACCCAGGACACCCTTCCACTGGCTCCACCACCTGCACCCCACCTTTCCCCTTTTGTGTCAAATAAACTGTTTAACTTAACACTGTTAAGACATTCAATCTCCTGTTGTTGTTTGCATCTGAGTCCGCTTCTGTTTTCACTAACAGATTTAGCCTTTTGGAGTGACAGCCAGTGTTTTGGGGCTTCCAGTTTAGCTGGCAAAAGCACACTGAGTACTTCCTCTGCAATTTGATATCCGAGAATTAGTGGGAAGCTGTATTCGTGCTAACCTCTATAAACATATCTGCATATGAATTTGTTTTTAAAAAGCTAATTCAACCATCAGACAATAGCTGTTGGGTACTGAAATTGTATTTTGCCCAAAGGCTCTGCAAATCTAATCCACATAAAACTTTCTTTCTTTCTTTCTTTCTTTCTTTCTTTCTTTCTTTCTTTCCTTTGTTTAAAAAGATGCCAGATGCTACACAATAAAATATGCTAATGACCACGCCCAGTGAGTGGAAAAAAAAACCCAAAACAACTTCACGAGTGGACAAATGAGCCCTTTACACACCTAGTGCATTAATATATCACACGCAATACGAAACTAACTACGACATTTCACTTCTTACAGTAAAAACAAAGAAACGGCGGAACATCTAAAAAACACTGCATGTTGTATCACAGTGGACTGAGGTCCAGAATTTAAAAGAGGACTGAAAATGGTGCAAGTGAAAAGTTAATCATTTCGGTAATTAGAGATGGCGAGGGGTGGTCACTGACCATGTTGGTCACACATACTGAATTGATTCAGCTCAATTATAGAGTTGTTTAGCAAACAGCTCGAAGACCTTTTTTTTTTTTTTTTTTTGCCAATTTGTCACCCTTTTTTTTTTTTTTTAAGTAGACAGCAGGTGTCATGGCAGAAACTCTAATTAAGGATGAATACCTTCTGGTTGCTTTTGTTTGATTTTCTGCAGCTCTGTGTTGGTGTCAGTTCGTGTCAAGTTCAATATCTCAAATTACTGTCGGCAGGTGAAGGAAACACTAACAAATATAAGTGTTTTGCTGTCCTCCTTCAAACTTTCTCAACTTCCTTTTCTCTCTCCCTTAACATACAATCTTCTGTCTCTCAGTAAGGGGTATATTGTTAAATATTGATTGCTTGAGAGATAGAGGAAGGTGCGGGGGGGGCTAGAGAGACACAAAGAAAGAGTGAAACAGCTAGCCTGCAGCCAACATAGAAAGTAGCAGCCTTCTGTCTGGGCCTAGCCACAGATGTTTGCAACAGAGCACCATTGCAAATAGAGAAAGCTCTCTACAAGTCACACACAGGCGTACACACACACACACACACACACGGCTGCACCCTCCAAACAGTGTGAGAGCGATAGTGAATCAGTCTCTTTCACATTAGGCTATAATTGGCAGGAGGCTGGACGAGGCTATCACTTATCTTGTCACTGAGCAATTGTTATGGGTAATGGAAGCTGTGTGCATGTGTGTGCGTGCGTGTGTGTCTGTGTGTGAGCATGTACGTGTGTCTGTGTGAGAAAGAGTATTTGTATTTTTGTGCTGATGCCGGAGTGAGTGTGTGTGTGTTTGTGTCTGTGTGTGTGTGTGTGTGTGTGTGTGTGTGTGTGTGTGTGTGTGTGTGTGTGTGTCACTCCAGGCAGCAGATGGAACTCCATGCTAATTGGGTGGAGATCAGTGGGGGAGTTTGGAGCAGACTGACCCGGGGCTGGGCTGCCGCTCCTGGGCTTGGCTCGCTCCCACCCCTGGCTCCACGGCTGGTTCTCTGGCTGCTGGTACCAGGCTGCTTTCCATCACTTCATCTGCCCATCCATCCGTGGATAACCCCTTCTGACCAAGAACACAAACGGCAGCTTGTTTGTTCATTTGTATGTTTCCTTCTTCCCCTTGTTCATTTGTTTGCTTTAGCCTTCCGTCTTTCCTTCCCCTTCTGCACTTCAGATATTCTTTTTATGTTTAACTTAATTAATAACCCTCTTCCCTGTTTTTGTTTTTTTTTCCATGAACTTGCCAGAATGCAACCGATTTTTATTCTAGTCCAAAAACTGGTTTCCTCCTCTGCAACTGGGAGAACTGAAAAGTGCCATGCAATTAGAATCCATGGCATAAATAAATATAATTGTCTTTTGTTTGGTTTCGAAATGAGACTCTGAATGAAGGCTAGACAAGGAGTTTTCTCAAGCTCCAGTTCACAACATGGCCTCATCACACAGGAACGGACGTGGCTGTCAATAATAAAATATTAACTCATTGCCTCTGCAGCACCAAGAAATCAGGGAGCAAGAGCAAGCAATTCTTATGAGCCCATGGCTAATCAAACCATTGACTCTTCCCCTCCATAAGGAACGTGCACGGGCTGGGGAAATTGCATCATGCATAATCCACAGCGTACGCATGTCATTTGCACATTTGCTAGAAGCTTTGGACCTGATACATCTGCTGGAAACACACCAACTTATAGGACCTTAAAAGGCTGGTTGGTAAGGATAGGAAGTGCCATCCAGAAAAATGACAGTGTTCAGTGTTTTGATCATGTGATCATAATATTTTCTCTCTCCCTCAGTTTGAGTTGCAAGAAAGTTTACATCCATTTTTTTTTTTTTTTACTTTATAGAGCGGTAGTTTATACCAGCCTGTGAGTACGGCTCTCTTGGAAAGACTTGTTTTTTGTTGACAGACCTTCATATGGTTTCCCGCATTGCCCCACCCGCCCACTTTGCGATTAAATAATCCTGCAAAAACAGAATTATTCAACTCTGGCATTTTGCACTCGTGGCTCGCCCCCCCAACAACCCCCTCCCCACATAGCGGGAGTTCACGGCTGGGGGCTCTTATGTGTATGTGCCGTGCGGGGGTGAGTGGGTGGTTCTGTACTTGGGTACGTCGGAGTACTCTGTTATTATTTGATGGCACCCAGTGCGCATTTATCCATTATTCATGCCATGCCGAAGGGGCAACTTTGGGCCAAGGCTTTGGCAAAAGCATGCCTGAACCCCTCATTATATCTACAGGCTAGAGTGCATGTGTGCGGAGGTGTGAGCTTGTGTGCGCATGTCTCTCTCTGTGTGTGTGTGTGTGTGTGTGTGTGTGTGTGTGTATGTGTGTGTTTTACTCCAGAAGAGACTCATTTCCTGATACTGGCAGTACCAAGCTGGTCACAGTGACACTAGCAGAAAATCATGGAGGACAAGAGAGCAGCTGGGAAAATGGTATGTATGAGAGAGAAAGGGTGGGTGGGTGTGTGTGTGTGGGTGTGGGTGTGGGTGTGTGTGTGTGCGCGCTGGATGACTGGAGGCCAGAGTTGGATCTTTTTTCCGTCAATGAAGAGGGATTTAAACATGCACTGACTGCCTCGGTCCCTCAGAGGCCTCACTTCTCAGCAGTGTCCCAACAGCAGCGTGAAAACATTGGCATGATACGCACGGTATATATTTCATCTGTCGTTTTCTGGAGACACTGGGATACAGACTTCATCTGAGAGACAAATACAGCTTCATGTTCTTATGAGATTAACTCAGCATGGTGCCGTGCTACTGTAAAATCACATAAAGGCTGACTGACTTGACTTAAGAAGCACACACACGCGGTACACTGCAAAACATCCCCATCTTAATAAGCAATCTAATCTGGTAATCAGCCTTTTATAACATCACACACCCAGCACAATGGCCTCCAAAATGCGCATCCTTACTATTTTCAATTATATATTATACATTCACTGGGCTTCCAGCTGAAGGGTGTGATGTGAATATGACTGGGTTTCTTTGCGTAACCTCGAGGGAAATAGAGGTACAATTTAAATCTTAACAATGTCATTTCTATTCCTCTGCAGAAAACAGTAATGCCTTTGACTATGGATCACCTGTCCTCAGGGGACAGCGAGAGGTCTGGGAGTCTTTTTGGGTAAGCATGCAATATTGGTTAAAACCTGTTGCTGCTCGTTCTTATTTTCTGCTCTGATTTGCATTAAGGGTACTCACCGAGGAGATGAAGAGTCAGGAACGGGGATCTATTAAAGATGTTATACCTGAAGTTATGCCAGTTTTTTATTAATTGAGTTCAAGCATGTTTCTAAAAATGAAACACACCTCATTGGAATTCTATCATGCGGCTTTTCAAATTCACAACCGTGCAGTTGCTTGAAATTGAGTCAAATGTGTTGATTTGCAATTCTACACCGTGGCGAGATCCCCTCCAATACATTTAATTTGATGATTTTAATTATCTGCCGTGGGCAGTTCATCTACATTGAGTATAATAGGTTGATTTCTATTGGAGCTTAAAGCATAATGTCGAGACCACACCTCAACCACTTCCTGCAGTCCTATAAATACTCTCCTTACCCTTTAGTTCCCTTTGCGCTCATATTCCGCACACCCTTCCCGCCCACCCCATTTCTTTCACCTTTTTTCTCCTCTCTTTCCTAGGGCCTGTCAGGGTGGGGGGTCCGTCATGCCACGGGTGGTATGGCGGACTCCCTACCGAAGCTTCCCCACGCTGCAGCACCAGACCCAAGAACTTCACGGGATCATCCATCATAATTCATTTTGTCAATAAATAATTTGATGGTGGGTTCCATACTAGTGAAGTCCAGGGCCAACACTTTCACTACACTGTAATGTATCTGTTTAGTTCTAAATAGCCATCTTTAAAGTTCACTTTAGCATTGTGCTAGTGCTGAAAGGTCTGTCTGAGGCTATTATCATTTTGATTAGATAGTGAGAAGATAGATAGATAGATAGATAGATAGATAGATAGATAGATAGATAGATAGATAGATAGATAGATAGAAGATAGGAATAGATAGATAGATAGATAGGTGTGTTTATTTCTAATGAGGGCCCACAGACAGTTCCACCATAATGTGGCACTGTTAAAAGAGTTTCATTGTAATGCCTCCGATGTTAACTGTTTTTATAGCAGGTCCACGACAATGTGTTTAATTTGGTGAATTTAGGATCAGATTAGCTGTATAATGTGTTTGACTTCACTGCACCTTGTTTAACATGTTGATTTGATTTCAGGACCATGAGCACATTTTGAATGCGAAGATTCTCTGGACAGCAGGAGCACTCCCGTGTTTGATCCACCATACGGTGTCCAATGCACATATACAAACAGAAGACACGCTAATGCACATTAATGCAAAGGCGTGATTACATGTATGCACAGTTACTTCAACAAAAGCAGCCAAAAACATCCATAAACAACAAACAAGCATACTTCATATGCATATGCACATCCTCCCAAACAGTCATGCATCCACACACATTAAGCGCGCACATTTTCAACATGTCAGCAGAAACTGGCAGGACAGGCAGGAGACATATGTAGGTAGCAGACTGCGAAGCACAATGTGACAGTAACACACGCGCAGCACTGCCTACCATGGGCATGTACCGAGGGTCATTCAAACGCATCTGTCTCTACTTAAATGAAGAGCAGCAATAATATATTAGAATATGTAGAAGCAATCTGGTTCAGTGTCACTGGCTCGGCTTTTCAGCTCGTATAAATGCACATGTACGATTCATCAAATGACACACAGCGGCAGTTAGACTGTTTTTTTTTTCCTTTCTTTTCCTTTAAATTAAATGAATAAACATTTGAGGTTTGTTTAAACAAACATATGACGCTGTTTATTTGATTCTATTATACTTCTCCACATGTATCTGGATGGAATAGAGGTTATTGTCAACTCACGGTGAATTAATTAAATGTAAAATATAAATGGAAACTTCATTACTTCTATCATTACAATCATCCTTCATTCCACTGATTCGATTACAGATTAGATATGAGTCATTTTTAGAATTAATTTCAAGCTCTGTTTGCCACTATAAGTTTCATATTTTTTACAACACGTGTCATTATTCATTCTGTCCCTTACCGATATACGGCAGAACAAACTGCAACAACTTACTCTTTCTGAATGTTGTTGTCTGAGCTTCAGCTCCATCTGTTTACATACCACTGGGGGGTGTCAATGGTATGTGTGTGTCTGTGTGTGTATGCGTGTCTCTTTATGTGCTATGGATCTTACAACGAGCTCATCTGGTGGCAATGTGTCAGTGCCATTGACCCCTGTGTTCCCCATCTGGTTGGTACACACACTCAGCCAGCAGTGACAGCTGTTCAATCAAGGGACCATCACGCACAAGAGACACACAGGCATACCGACCACACACACACACACACAAATACACAAAAAAAGCATGAAGCATAATCAAAACACCAACTCCAATGTGCGTTCTAACACACACACACATACACACACTAGAAATTTTACACACAGAGCGTGAAAATGGATTCCACCACTCTCACAAGCTTTGCATAGTTTAATCACATCTCAGTGTTACTTACACTGGCTGTAAGATTACAGTCAGGACAGATTTCTTTAATTCAAACTGAAGAATCAGTGGCCAGGATCTTTTATTTCTCGGGATAAGAGAAAAATATGTGCTTGCTAAATGTTACAAATACGCCATGCACAGATAAAGCAGCTCAGACCAGGCAGTTAACTTAATCACAGTCGTCTTTTTATCTATTATTGAGCAGAGAAGGGGAAGGTGTGGAGGTTAGGAGAAGCAGAAGGTGAGCAGCTAGAAAGCAGCTATCACAACTGTGCTCATTTTCAATGGAAAAGTTAAATCTGTGTGTCATGTTGTACATTGAATTATTGAGGAGCAGACGTTGTGTGTTGGAGCGGATAGGTCCCACACCAGGCACCTGGGCCCGAACAAGGATCCTCACACACACACACACACACCTCTACCCCACGGCATCAACAGCACTGTCTTATCCACTTTGAAGATTTTGTTGTTCTTTTTGTTGTAACTGTGTATGTGTGTGAGTGTTGGGGAGGGATCTATGCATTGTTAATGTCTTATGAAAACCTCTTTGCTCAGATTTGGGTGAAGATTATGTTTTAAAGCAATGACAGCCAGGGGGTCTCTAGACAAATGTGAGGGGTTGCATGCAAAATGATTTGCTTTTGAAAATCCTATTTATCTTTTGACTTTTGTCTAAACTTTTCTCTTCTCTTTGTGAAAGTCTGGCTCCTCTGCAGGCTTTTTTTTTTTTTTTTAAAACAACTCAAATGAAGTGGTTTTGTATTCATTCAGCTCTTTTCTGGTCTACTGACCACTCAAAGTGCTTTTACAACACTTGTCACATTCATACTCTGATGGAGGCTGCCACGCAAGGTGCCAAATGCTCATCAGTAGTGATAAAGCTTTTTATCCAAAGTGCTCACAGTAATACTAAGCTAACCCACACCCACGGCAGCACACTGTCGATCAGTATTTTGGAGGACACTTTGACTGAAATGGGGTAGCTGGGAATCAAACCAGCAACTCTTCACTTACTAGGCCACTTACTAGGCCCCCCCGAATGAGATTCTTTTACTTTGCAACTGCAATGTCTGCAATTTATAGATGTATGCAACCCGTGCCATGTGGTCTTATGTGAGTGATGCTTTGCTTTAAAGCATCAGGAACCAAAAATATTGAACGCTAATTTTTTGACAAGGGCACTCTGAAAATGGAGTGTGAGATGGATCGGCGGGTTGGTGCGGTGTTGCCAGTTTTGCGGATCATGTGCAGGACCGTTGTGGGTGAGAGAGAGCTGAGCCGGAAGGCAAAGCTCTCGATTTTCCAGTTCAGCTGCGTTCCAACCCTCACCTATGGTTATGAGCTTCGGGTAGTGACCGAAAGGATGGGGTCGCAGATACAAGCGGCTGAAATGAGTTGCTTCCATAGTGTGGCTCAGCTAAGCCTTAGAGATAGACCGTGGAGCTTGGACATCCGAAAGGAGCTTGGAGTAGAGCCGCTGCAGTTTTTGCGTCGGAAGGAGCCAGCTGAGGTGGATCAAGCATCTGATCAGGATGCTTCCTGGGTACCTTCCTTTGGAGGTAGGAGACCCGGGGGCAGAACCTGCTGAAGGGACTATATAGTCCATCTGGTCTGGGAATGCCTCAGGATCTCCTAGTAGGAGCTGGAATGTGTTGCTGTGGAAAGGGATGTCTGGAACACCCCGTTTAACCCTCTGCCACTGTGACCCGACCCCAGATAAGTGGAAGGAAATGGATGAATGAACTGCTCCAATTTAGTAGTTTTGTTGTGGTGTAGTTTTAGAGGGAATTTTCTAACATCTGAGAAAATCACCCTGATGCATCATCATATACACTGACAACACACTGACCAAAGGACATACAGACAAAGGTAAACAAAACAAAAGGGATGCACATATATGAACATTAAATGTTGTAATTAATATTTACTCAAAACGTTATGTATTTCTACTTTGTCTTGATTTGTTGCAATGTTTTTTTCTAAAAGAAATTGGCTTCACACTTAATTTCAAAAAATAAATAAATTCTTTTTTGATTGGGCCTTAAATATAAATATTTTTCCCAAAAGAATAATTGTATTCACAACCTGTGGGCAATTTGCATCAAGCACTCCCAACAAAACAATTCAAAGTTAATATGTATGGGTCTTAGCCAATCTGACTACATGTGGGCGGTAAAAAAATAAATGGAACCGATCCTCCACTTCTTCATTGCCAAATTTACATAATGGAGAGTGGTCTCTGTTAAAAAAGTTAAGTTGTTTATTTGTAGCCGTAATTCTGTAGATTCGATTGATATTGATTGATTGGATCTAAAATAATCTTTCCAGGGGGTCAAAGTATTAAACTTGTAAAAACTTGTAAATATACATGGTTTTATTTATCCTAATTTTTGATAGCCATTTAAGAGTGTTTATTTTTATTTTTTATGATGCTTCTTGGAAAACAATGGTGGCCTAGAACTCTGGAACAATACGTCAAAAATATAAATAAGTTGATTGTAGATCTAAACTAGATCCAGACGTAGATAGAGGTCTGAAAAGTAAAACTGGACATTAGGTAAAGCTAGGATAGCAATGTCAGAAGCATCCAAACAGCAATGAATTGATCAAATGCTCTAAAAAAAAGAAGAAAGAAATCAGGTACCTTTGTCTGTCTGTAATGAGCCCAGCTATCATTTCAAACGGGCAAATGAAATAATTGACTGGCCTATCTCCTTGTCTACCTGCCTACCTGGGTAACTCATGAACATGTTTTTGGAGAGTGGCTTTGCAGGAAGGCCCGGAAGGAGAGGTTGAATTTTTTACTTTCAGAGTCTAGCTGTCTCATGCTACTTTCTCCAACCTTGCCTCCCTTGGCTTCAATTAGCTAAAACCTTCAATATGATTCTCTAGCTTCGGCCTGGGAATTACAAGTGTTGGGTTCAGAACAGCCCTTCATCTTAGCAACAGCTACACGAGTCAATTTCAACCATTTCACCCATTGCCATATTAAAGTCAACCTATGTTGCTGGTTGAACACTGACTGTCCCTTTCAATCCGTCTCATGGTGCCTGACTATCACTCGGTGTCTCTTTCAGATCTGTGACCTACAGATACCAAGAGAATTTGCACAGTGCTTAATTTGATGCCTGCCAAAACTATGTCTGAGCTCATGCCAAGGCAAGGTGCCACTTTTCAGCACATGCCAGTGACATGTATCTCTGCAATCACACACACCATTGAGTGGCCGGTACAGTGCAGAGTATGTTTGTGAAGCAGGAGAGTCGCTGGCAGGACCGTGTTTTGAGTGTTAGGAGTAGACAATGAATTATGTATTTTTTTCAGAAGCAGGTAGGGAATGTTTGTCTGTGTCATAAAATGTGACATGTGTTATGATATTACCTTGATTCATCATCAGGACTTCTGACATTCTCGTGAAAAGTTGGCAGGTTTACAAATATATAGGCTGGTATACATGTCAGAATGAGAAAAAATATTCATTTGTGCTGGATTTGTTCTTCTCAGGACACGCTGGAATGAGAGGAGAACATAAGTGCAGTACATACAAACACTACAAAAGGACACTTTATTTTATTCATTCTATTATCATTTTTAATTATTTTTGCTCTTACACAAGGAGCAGAAGACAGATGTGAGAGGGGACATCAAGAATTGATGCTTTAGTACAACACAAAAGAAATAAATGATTCAAACAGAAATACTCCAAAAACAGACTAATGCAGAGCAAAGCAGGTGACCATGATCGTACAAAGAGTTCAAATTCACTTTAAGCTTGAGAAGACTGATTTATTTATGGTGAAGTAAATGTAATAACACTGTCAGAATTGGCTTTGCTGCCAATAGAAACTGCTCAAGTGATGATTTTATGTTTGAACAAGTTTTCAAGTAGCCCTCTTTTTTAACTCACAGTCTTGTACTTTTGTATTTGCATGTTAACAAATGCTAACATGTGAAGTAGCACTAAACAAGGTAAAGTTGAGGCTGATGGGACCGTTATTTACAGTATTTGGGGGTCCAAAATTGGCACCCACCATTTCAACACCTCCAATGTACTATATAACAATGAGTTGATGCATTCCCTGTATTATAATCGCTGCTATGGTTATGCTTATTTACGTTTTTTACATTGACATTGTATCTTATGCAGTTTTATGGCTACTTGTAAAAAACAAGTAAACACGTTTTTCAGTTTAACAGCCATTGGAATATAAGACCAAAAGGTTCATTTTGGACCCTGGTCATTAATCAAAATAAGTATCGGACATAATGATTGTGCTTGATGAAAAGGCAGAGGCAGATCACTAATGTTTACAAAGACCATGAACATCTGCTCCATGGTAATCCATCTAACAGGTATGAACACCAATTACAACATCATGGTGACACAAGGGGGGAAGGTAAGGGCGGCACCAAAGTCAGAGGAATGACTTGTGTGTGGGACATTTATATATCGACCAAAATTTGTGCCAATTTATCTTGTAGATAAATGAAGCAACATACTGTATAAGTGGCAACTTTGAGCTGCTGGTGGTGCTAGATGAAAAGTCACCAAAGTCAGTGGGATCCATCCTCTGGGCACCGTGGATATTTGCACCAAATGTCATGGCAATCCATCCAGTAGTTGCTGAGATATTTCAGTCTGCCACCCCTAGAGTCATGCTTCTAAGGATTCCATGTCTGTGCACTTATCACAATATCTCACCAGATATTAACTGTGACTTCCCTCATGAACATATTTATTAAAAAGGAAGTAAAACATTTTATTTTTTTTTAGAAAATCCTTTAATTCCACATGCAGACACGCAGTCCTACAACCTCTGCGATTCGTTCTCAGTGCAAGCTTTGTCCACCATCTCAAACGAGCCCAAAAAACATGAATCCTGCATGCTCATCTACACTGTTTCTCCTCCGATCTCTTTTCTCACTCCCACTCACTCCCACAGGAGCCCTGACATGAGAGCACAGAGGAATGAGAGACTTTTTTTTTCTAGTAAAATATGAATTAATACCTTCTCTTCTGTAAATATTTAACACCACTTAAACTTACAGGCCCCCACCGGGCCTAAGCACAGAAATATCTAGGGACTGTGGGAATGGTGAGGTATGGGGGGGGGGGGTAACAGGGGAAAGGCACGGATTAAGACCAGATTCAATTAACTTAGCACGCTAGCTCTGCTGTGTCCAGGGAAATCATTTTGAGCGAATAAACACATCATGCTGGATGTCTCTTCTTGCTGTTTGGTAAATAATGTGCAATATACATATATATGTGTGTGTGGAGAGAGAGAGTGAGTAAGAGAGGAAGAAGGGAAGAAGAGGTGAAGGAAAAAAGCACTCTGGATGCATCCCCAGGTGGGAGCCTTAGAGCGAACTGGGCTGTGATGTGTGATTTGCAGATGGATGAGGGTGACAGCCTCCATCTTCACTCCTCATTACTTGATAATGCTAATTGGAGAAGGAGTGGATTTTATGCCACAAATTGGTTTTAATTACCCATAAGTTGCATATGGAAAAATGTGTTTTTTAAACTCCGCTTTCACACCTGTTTGACGCAAACGATCACAAACGTGCACTGTCACATAGGAACACACCCGTTTGATCTCGCCGGGAGATGTGATGTCAGGTGGCACTAACTTAATGGGGGAAAAAAAAAAAAAAAATCAAAAGTTCTCCTGTGTGCTAATAAGGATTTTATTCAGTTAAGTTGTGGAAGGCAAAAGCAAACTGTTATCTATTGAAACAATGTCTCAAAATAACCTGTGGAAACAGCATGCAGGGGAAAAGAGGTCACAAACTGTAAGGGAGTGACAGCTAACAAGCAAACAGCTGGATTGTATCTCGCAACTCACCATAAAAATCACCTTCGATTGACATTAATTTCTGTCACCGTCAGTGAATTCTAACAGTATGTTGACACCTGAGTTTGCTTCACTCTCATTCAGAACTGAAGCAAACTAAAGCAAATAATGAAGTTAGCTAAACTTCAAAATGACTGTAATCTGTTTTTAGTAACTGGATTGTGACTGTGTGTAGTGCTAGCATGTTCATACAATTATAAAAGATCACTAGCATGATGAGCCTGTCAGCCAGTAAACAAGCCAACAATAGCTGCTGGTTAGTGTCATTTTCCAGGCTTGTATGTTGACATATAAGAGGTGAGCATTGGCCAACAGTAAACTCAAACAGATACCAAACAGTCTGCTGTCAGTCTGCGAAACTATACTGTTATCTACAGTAACATTAACTCCAAAGAGGAGACTGATTGATTTAGATTATATTTAATAGCTCACGCTATTTCGGAGGACTCTGCATTGTCTCCGTCTCAGGATTTTATTTCAAGACCAGTCAAGACCACAACTGCATTGCCTGTGCATTGTCTGGTTTATCCGTTAGCATAATCACTGTGCTCGTATGTAAACTTTGCTTGGAACAAGACACCAATGAGTTGACTCTGGATTGAATTCTTTGTTAGTGTTAAGGGCTGCTAGCTAAGTAGCTAACATCTTAGGATATACATACTGTCTGGTCCAGGTGGGCTGTTGCAGAACTATTTGCGAAGTCATCAATGGCAAGTCGTCACTGGCGAACTTCAACCAATCAAATCAACAAATCAAGTCAAACAGGTGTTTTCACTCTCACCCGGTGTTAATCCACGCCTGTGGTCACGCTGTTGCTGTCAGTAGACACAAAGTTGAACCTGGCAAGATGGCTTCTTACAAGATCATAAAATCATGAGATCGGGCAAGTCCAGCTGCCTCGCAAGTTTAAAATATAGCAAGTTGTGAATGTAATGTTTACAGAAATGAAAATCAGATCATATGGTTTGATAAAGTTATTTGTAGTATAAGTATAGGTTCTAACTTGTATGAAGTCCGATAATAGTTATCACTAGCACTACAATAAATCACTAACTACAATAAATTGGTCTCACTTTTCAGATACGGGTGAAAGTGAATCATTTTTTTATGATTTTATTATTGGAACTGAAAACAAAATAAATGATGTCTCATATAATATGTCTTATATTAATGATTATTTGTGGTATTTTGTTGTGTGCTGTACAGTTTTCATTGTATTATACTGTAATTTCATATCCCCCTTGGATGGAGCTGTACCCCGGAGCAAAATATGAAACTGCCCCTCCCAGACAACCCCGATATCGGGTCCTACGAAGGACCATAAATTATATAAATATATATACAGTATCACAGCACCGTCCCATCATGATCCAAGTCTCTGTATCCACTTCTCAAAGGTTAAGAGCTCTAACTTGGGACAGTGGGTCACGCTCAGTTTTCCTCAAGGCCTAGTGGATCGTTTTGGAGAGACAAAAGTAGAATAAAGTGTAAGGGAGCTGGGCAGAAAGCCGCTGGAAGCCATTCTACTGGAGTGGAACTTGAAGAGATCCCATTATCAGAGGCACAATTCAGCTACGTGTCAAAGATCTCTGCTGCCCTCTCTTACAATCAATACTTTGTTTTTACGGCCATCCTGCAGTCAAAGAACCTGAGAAGTTGAGCATGTGTTTCTCTGTGTGTGAATGTGGAAGTGTGTTTGTGTTTGTGTTTGTGTGTGTATACGCCTGCCGGTCCATTGATGTGAGAGTATTTTCTTGTACTTCAGAGAGTGTAAGACCTTATCTTTAATGTATGGCGATATAGTAAGCCTGTAAAATAATGTAAGATTTTAAGGATTGGCGCCCCAAACTGCTTACAAGCCTCAGGTCGTCACAAAGAACAGAATATTGTAGGGATGTTTTTTTGGCTCCAGCCATCTTTGGTATAAACAGACGCTGTAAAGATTAAAGTCGGTCCCTGGGAGATCAGGCAGGCCTCCAACTGTAGCTTGAAGATTCGCTTTTTGATGTTTTGATGTTTCGAAAAGCACAGATCTCAAACGGTATTTGCAGTGATGCTGACATTAAATGCAAGAGGCGCTGGTATTGAATTTGAGTGCAGTGTCTGCGAGGCAGCAGGCCCGTGCTTCTTTTCCTCATTTTCTTTGTGCGTCGGGCACACATGCATAGCTGCGGCCGTAGCCCCTCCTTTTAAATTCTTCCCACTAATGGAAGAATCTCCGGACTACTCTCATTTATAAAGAAATCACCTTCAGAAGATTACAGATCATTAATAAGGCTTTCATTCCTTTCCATTTCATTAACGATACAGCCCTCCACCGCTGGGCCACTCAAAATTAACATAAACATCCTTGGACAGATGCCAGAGCGTTCCTCCCATGCCCGCTCTTCCTCCCTCTCTCTCTGTCTCTCTCTCTTCTCTCTCTCTCTCTGTGTTGTAAACGAGACTGTGATATTCCAAGAGGAGCTCAGCACTGTTCCCTCATCGATCGGCTGGGCAGATTAATATCAATCGTTATTTTTTGCCTTTTTCGGTGGCAGCGGGGAGTCAGAGGAAAGTTTTAGTATGCCTTTCATGCTCGCTGTGACTTCTTTGATAAGTCAGGCGGTAATAACCACGACTGGGGACACTCGGTTTAAACTAAACAAAACGTATATATTATGAAGCAGCTGCAGGTTTAGATAATGTGAGGTCAGGGACCGGGAGCACACTGACATAATTACAGATGGATTCAGAAATTGTGGTCATTGTTTCTCTTTTGTATTCAACGCTGTGCAGAATGGGAATATTCGAGCACATTTATAGAATTTTGTGACATTACTATAGCAGTTATTTTATTATGTATTACCTCTTTTTTTTCCCAGAGAATGAGAAGCTGATTTACAAAAGGGAGGCGGTGAATGATGGTAAAAGTACGATGTAATACATACTCAATGTAAATACTTTGTTACAGCTGAGCCAAGCAGTCTCTGCTCCTCTATGACTTGTGGTATTTTTTCTGCTTCTGTTGCCAAATGAAAGCTGGGCCAAACTCCTATCAACTGGCACAATCTTTGAAAGTCATCCAGAAGAAAAAGGTGAATATGCATCCCACGTACTGTACATTCGCACATACACACTACGCATACACACTGGTGTCTGCATGCGCACTTTGTCACACCAGCACTCAAAGCGGCGTAATTGAAGTAAATCTGCAGAAGGTTTTGATGACGAACTCAACATCGTTGAACTTAACGCACAAATTCGCACCAAATAGAGCTAATTAGCTTACAATGTCTGCTTTCATTTAACCCGAGTATAAACTCTTTCATGAAATAATGGTTTGCTCCCAAGCAGGCGATGGTACGAACACTTCTTCTGAATGAACTTTTTGAACTTCACAGTTAACTTGGCAAACTCGCTAACTACTGTATAGGCAGGTTGGCAAACAGCTACAGACAGTTGGCAAGCTCATAAATAACAATATAACCACTGAACTGAAATGAAATGAAACGCCCGTAAACAGAGAAAATAGTCTACAGAGAGAATTAGAAAAATAAGCTCAAGGAGCTAAAGGTCTTTTTCGTCTCAACTCTCCGCTTACCGACTTGCATGTTCTCACTGTGCAACTCGAGTATAGATGAGCAGACAAGCGTTCTGAATATATGGTAATCATGGAGATGACAGAGGTATGAATATTGACGGTGTTAAAGAGATTAATCCAGCTGACTGTGGCGACGTCACATGGCAGGTCGTTTTGTTGACACCGGTGACAATATAAAGAATGGACAGAGCCTGAGTGACGTCACCCGAAGGATCCTGAAGCGCTGTTTTGAAGCTGAAAATATGCACCGTTGGCTGCCGCCATGTTGGATGTACTGCTTCTTCACGGTTAATCTAAATATCGGCAAAGACGTGGATCATCAGCGGACCTAAGATGGGCGAATGACGCCTGGGAGCTCCAATAAGCCATCCTGTAACGGCACTTACCTGTCAATCAAGATAACGCTCCCTCACAGTTGTCATTAGCTACAGCTAATGACTATGTTAGCAGCGTGTTTATTTCTGCTGTGAAATTGAGCATATTCATACGGCGGCTTCGCCAGGCACTCTATATGTGGTAACCATGGAAATGACAGAGATATGAATATTGACTAGTGTTCAGTGAGGAGTTCAATGAAATAACATTAATCCAGTTGACAGTGGTGTGATTCACATCACACACACAGGATCAATCAACAGTCTTACTGCACATCATGCAGTCGCCACTCATTGAAAATTACCTTTTACTTATTACGAGGCATGTCAAAAGTCTAATGTCAAATGTCACCAAAACACTACAGTGTCCATTCGGGCTGGCCTGCTACCAATTAGCTCACAACCTATGGTGCATTAGAATTGGCTTTTAAGAGTAATCCTGATGTCACAGCTTCTAGAATAAAGCATTTCCCAAAGACACTCCATCAATTTATCTGTTCCTTGTTTGTAGTGGACACGTCCATGGAAGCGTGTAACATTTTACTGCACACTTTTATACCCTGCAATCGCACAGACGCAAAACCGAAAACGAGGCATAAAAACAGGTCTGTGCCTGCGTTTGATTTCAGGTTCGCCTCGCCACGCATGTGTGTCTACATCGCCAGTGGCTCATGCGAGCTGTGTTTTATTAGGTTCATTGCCAGTGTGACCCTGGCCTGTCTCTACCAGGAATCACCTGACACGAGTAGAAATATGAGCCGCCTTCTTGACCAAACACACACACACACACACAGCGCGCGCACGCACACTGTCAGCTAAGCTTGGCAAAGAAGTTTTGGATAATACTAATAGCTTAGGGAGGGAGCAGTGGATTTAGGATGGAGAGAACAGGGTGTGTGTTAAGGTCTGTAATTACGCGGGGACACCAGGGAGAGGAGAAAAGATGGAGGAAAGACGCAGTGATATGGAAGGAAATACAGATCTGAGGAACAGAAAAAGTGACCACAGAGGGCAGGGAGGGAGGGAGGGGGGGAGGGTGAGTAGAAGTAGAAGGCTAATTGAGGAAATTGGAGTTCGAGTAAGGGAAATGAGGAAAGAAAATAATGAAACGGGAAGTACAGCACGGATGAAAATTAAGATCAAGATTACCTTTGTTAACCAATTTGCAAGCAGTGGATGAAATCTGTCTTTTTGCATATTTTTCCGGACATAACATTATGCATTTAATTTAGAGTTTCAGTTCAGCGCTTCTGTAAAAGGGTTCACTGCAACCTCTGGGAGCCTTCTGCATGTCTGAAGATATAATGTAATGTGTATAGTTGCTGTGAATCCAAACAGTAAATTGTTGTTTAATAGCTTCATCCAACCATTTTTTTTTTTTTTTACAGTTTGGGAAGAACAAACCACTGGTTAAAAAATGGAGGCAGGACGCAGGAACGGTGCAGCTGAGTTGAAAAAGGGAGATTGAAGCTGAGTGAAAAGATGGAACGCGGGCGAGAGGAGCCGCTGTGTTTTTTTGCAGGTAGCGCTTTTTCAGCTGCGATTGATCACCTCCAGAACTCTGGCAATGAAATTCTGCCTGTGATGTGAACACAGCCACTGGCCTGAAGCCACTATACTGCACAAGCACTCATACACGCACAGGTGTATGCTCAGACAGACCACAGACGTATACACACCTGTGCTGATGAACACACACACACACACACACACTCAGTGATATATGCTGAGAGTTGCCAAGGTCCTGCTGGGCAGCTGAAGTTAACACTGCAGAGTCACATGTGAGAGAGCTCACCTGGCGTACAGCCCAGATCTGACATACTGCAGTGAGGCTATCACCATCCCTCTTTCTCTCTCTTTCTTTCTCCCCCTTTCTCCCTCTCTCTCTCTCTTTCATTCTGTCTGTCTGTCTCTCTCTCTCTCTGTCTGTCTCTCTGTTTGGAGATATGCCAAGGTTGATGGTTGGCCTGCACCGCTCCCCTTTGTATCTCTGATCTCATCCGTTCACCTAAAGATCAACTCGAGCCCGGGTGTGTGCTGCACATGACAAAACGTTGATGTCTGATTGTGTATGCAGAACAATGTGTGTGTTACATACAGTAGCCCTCATCCTTTCAACTCCCTCAGTGGCTTGTTCCCAGCTTTGATTTGCAAAGATGTACGCGTGAAACTTTCAGCTGCAGAGTCTCAGGCTACACACTATGAATGTCAACATTAAAGCTGTTGTTATACAACCATACCAGTGTTTTTGCACTTTTGCTCTGATTTAGCATTCTTTATGAGCTAATGAATCTCAGACCTTTCAAATCAGATTTTGTTTAAACCTCAGCTCTGTGCAACAGGAATGTAACTTTGACTGGAATGAATCACCGTTCAGTGTTCGCTGTGATGAATGACTTAACTCGAGCAAGTTTCGGGAGTCTGAAACTGTTAATTGGTTTTCGTACAGCACAGCCATGCATGGAATGAAATAGCAATGTCTGGGCCAAGGAGAAAAATCTAAAATTCCCTCACATTCTATCAAAATTGGTAAGAAACAAACATGTAACCTTTTAGGATACATGTTGCACACTGAAACCGGTCTTAGCATAGCATAAAAACTGGAAACTGGGAAACAGCTAGCCTAGCCCTTTCTAAAAATAACACAATCCACACACTAGCACCTCTGAAACTCACAAATTAACACTTTATGTCTTACTTTCTTTAATCCCCACAAAGACAAAGTGTAAAAACATCAATCTGAGCTAATCGGCTGCCGGTGCTAGCTTAATATTTACCCTGCAGATATGAGAGTGGAATCTAACGCAAAAGAGTGAGTGTTGGGAAACGCTTCGACTGTGTGAATTTATGCTGCTAATCTTCTGAGAGGGGAAATTATGGCAAAAAAAATGCACACCTCTCATTCACGAGTCTGTGCCATTCTTCTTCAATTAAGAGTGTTTTGACCTACAGCGGTACTCAACTCTCTACAAAACTGCATATTAAGAAAGGTACTTGAACCCATGTGACTTTATGAGCCTGTCACTGTGCAGTGTGAACCCAATTAAACCAAACACACACACAAAAAAAACAAAGTAAACAGACCCACAATGCTTGTGAATGCTTCTTCTGTTTTTTTTTTTCTTCCAAATATAAAACTGTAAGTGTGCAATCTGATACACGATACATCATGAACATCAGCATGGATTGAGCCGTTTTCTACGTGGTCCCTTGCAATCAGCGTTGACAAGGCAGCTACTGACGGTGTGTGTGTATTCTGCCATCGATCCTATAATTCACACTCACCTGTCATATAGATGCATACATTTCTCCACTGCAGAATGGCTCCAGTACAGCCATTTATAATGTCAGAGGGGTTGTAAATATCACTGTGCAGCAAAAAAAAAAAAAAAAGTTAAACAATACGCAGCTAGGATGAAAGTCCTTGGAGGGAGCGGGACAGGTATTATTCCATGTTTTCTGTATAAAATGAGCCAGCAGCAGCCGGTGAACAACAATGCTCTTCATGCACAATAAGCATTACAATATGCCAGCTTTTGTGTGCACACAAAGGAATTACTTATATTAGAAACATAAATTAAACACATTTAGTCTCTCCAAATATTTTGGAATGTCCGCGCGCACGCGCTGGTAAACATTTGAATCCAAGAGAGCCACTCAACAAAGTTACCTTGTAGCTTTGAGCCACGCTCGCTGCTTTATCCTTGCCTCGGTGTGCGGGGGTGTGAGTGAGTGTGTGTGCGTGCGCCTGTGCGCGTGCGCTCTCGCGAGTGTTACTATAATTAATCACAATTATCAGGTTGACTAATGCAGGTGCAGTCTCACTGGGAGAGGCCATTTACAAGCTCAGCAGCACAAAATACAACCTGGAGACAAAATGGTGGAGAATCGGAGCACAAATATCCAAATCAACACAAAGAGGAGAGTTTAAATGGTGGGTTACCTGCTGCATAAGAATTATTATTTCACGCATACTGTACCACGCATGGCCAGAGTGTAGCATAACCTCCTTTAAAAGTGAAACCAGTGACTTGATTTCCACTTAAATTAAGCACATATGTTAAGCATGGCAAACGACGAGAGTTTATTTATGACACCACATGTTAATAACATGCATAAAGTGCTGGAAGATGACAATGTAGGTCCCACTTCAAAGTGACACTTCATCTTTTTTTCTTTTTTTTTTGTAGTTTCTGGCAGTTTATCAAGCACAGACACAAACTGGCACACGTCCCTTCTTCCTCGGTAGGAAAAAAGCCAAACTTTTCATCAAAGCAAAAAGGGAACAAGTTAAAGTTCAGGACAACCAATCAAGGCCTGGCTTATCCTGCCTTGAGAGGCAGACAGGAGGAGGAAGGGAGAGAGAGGGAGAAGGTGGAGGAAGAGGAAGAAGGATGAAAAGTGGAGGTGGAGGGGCGAAGAGGAGTACACTGGCAGAATAAGAACGAAGGCATCCCTCGCTCCTGCTGAAACGCTAATGAGAGTCCAAATCCACTACTGGCTAATTAAGCATGATACCCTGTGACATATCGGGTGGGAGAAGGGGAGGGAAAGCTGAAAGATGGGGGTTAGGAGGGAGGGGTGTAAAGCAGGAATGTTGAGGTAGGAAGGTGAAAGGGAGGGAAAGGAATGAGGGATGAAGAAGGAATGAGGAAAAAGGAAAGGACAAGTAAGTGAAATGAGTGAAGGAGAAGAGAAATGAGGCCGAGCGGAGAAGAGCTGGATAAACCGCAGAAGAATTGGAGGGAGGAGAGAAAATGAGAAGAAGCATGGAGGGAGGGAGAGGGGCTGAAACTTTTATCAGGTCAGAGAGACGATGAGGGCAGTGAAAAGGAGGGAAAGTGAAGGAAGTGGATGGGAGGGGAGTCAAGGAATCATTCTTTTCCATTTGGAGAATAATGAGGGGTCTATGCATTTATCAGGAGTCGCGGCGTTAACAGCTCCTCACCGCTTTCATCTCCTCTCTCCCTCGCTATCCGTCCGTTTACATGTGGAGCATGTTAATCGATTTGCACACAGCACGGGTAAACACACGGCAAAGAAACGGATGGTGAATGAATCATGCAGAGATGCATTGAGCTGGTGTATGTGTGTGTGTGTGTGTGTGTGTGTGTGTGTGTGTGTGTGTGTGTGTGTGTGTGTGTGTGTGTTGTTTGTGTGTAACAAAAAAAAAAAAAAAAGAGAGTCTGAGCTTCTTTCTTTGCCTTGCACACAGTTGAAAGTACACACACTTCACTTGGTATAGTAAACAGGCATTAGAGGCAGTAGGTGTCCACACACACGCACAGACTGCATGATGGCAGAGGAGGATCTTTGGTATTCTGTAGTGCTGTTGGCTCTATGAACTTGGCTGTTTTTCTGACAGCTTGACCTTTTGTTATATATTCCTCCAATCACACTGCACTAAATACTGTATTCATCACACACATACTGTACACACACACACACACACACACAGGCATGTGGGCACACAACGTGAAGTTTGGTCTGCGCAAAAGAACCCTGGAAGACAACTCTTGACGGGTGATAGTGTAGCCTGACAAAACAGAAAACAGTGTGTGTGTGTGTGTGTGTGTGCGTGTGCTTTCCTGACAGCCAGTACACAGTGTAATCCAACCAGGTGGCCAGAGGATTGCATGTATGTTGACCATGGAAGAATGCTTTATGGGTTATGGATTCATTTTGTCCTCTTAGTCTGCCTATTTGTCAGCTTGCCTGTCCGTCTATCTGTTTGTCAGCCTGTCTGTTCATCTGCCTGTCTTCCTCTGTTTGTCCATGTGCCTATTGGACGTCTATGTTCCATCTGGCTCTGTGAGTGTTTTTTTTTTGTTTTGTTTTGTTTAGTTTTTTCTGTCTTTATCTGTCTCATCTTTATCTGTCTCATTTTTGTCCTCTCCATCTTAATATCTGTCTAACGCTCTGTCCAGCTGTCTCTCTCACAGTCTGCCTGCCTATCAGTTGCTCAGTTGTCAGTCTTTATTAGCTATTTGTCTTTGCTGTCTGTCTTCTTCATTTGTTGCAGTCAGTCACGGTCTCTGACATGTACCTCATTTTCCTCCACTCCTTCCCTTCCTCTCTCCTTTCCCTCCTCTTTTCTCTTCCCAGTACTCCTAGTAACAAACCACCATAATGCCTGTGAACCGCCTCAGGGGTTTCTGGTCGTCTGATAATGTGTGTAATAATGCCTTTGCGTTTCCTTAGCAACACCATGGCGACGCCTCGCTACATTCGTGGTTTGATTCGTTGCATGAGAAATGAATCGCTGTCAATGGGGTGGCTCTAAATTCTGCTGTTTCATCCCTGCAGTACCAGAGATTGGTCAATGGAGGGCGCTAGAATGCAAGGCAAAGACAGGGGCTGAGAGCTGGATGGGGCAGCAAAACAAACCATGGGTCTCTCACAATGACTGAGCAACATTACAGCTCTCACACTGTGCTGCCGCTGGAATCTGCTGGAAATTGAAATAAACTTCTATAGAATGGATTCCCGTTTCTTCTTCTTCTTCTTCTTCTCCTTCTTCTTCTTCTTCTTCTTCTTCTTCTTCTTCTTCTTCTTTCTCTGTCTCTCTCGATATCCATCTATCAGTTCCCTCTGTTCTGTTATTTAGAGCATGTTAGCGCCGACAGAAGTTTGCGACCCATAAGTCAATGCAGACTCCAGTGAATTGTTGTGATGGAGAGGCCCGGACTGCACAGAGAGAATTATGATCAACAATCAATAGCCATTGACGTGCACACACTTCACACACACACAGTGTAAGCCACACATGCACACAAGGCTTCCATCACTTTGATGCGATTGTCACTGCACCTGTTTTTAATCAACTTCCAAGGCCACACACGCACACGCACACACACACACACACACACACACATATCAGACTTCCTTCATCCTCTCTTTCTCTCTCTGCAGACTCGAAAGGACGGGATAAAAAAAAAAGAAAGAAAGAAAGTTACCAATAAATTATTATTGATCTCCAGTGTTGGCTGCTGGGCTCAGGATGGATCTCACTAGTAATTTTCACAGTCTCACCGTTTATCACCCAAACGGTTTGTGTGTGTTTTTCTGTGTACAGTATATGACTCCTCCGTGTGTGTTTGCGTGGCCGTGTGTGTCCATCTTTCATCCCGTTTCTCTGTACTGTATGTGTGTATTTCTCTGGGCCCATTTGTGTGCACGCAGTCTTTCAGATAACCTGATTAGAAGGGGCGACAGATACCGGCGGAAGTTTGAATTAGACTCCTTGGCCTCAATTGAGTTGTAGATTTAGATTAATTCTCTGGCACTGCTCTTAAAAGCGTTGCACCGCCTTTTCAAGCCCTGATGACACTACACTAGACATCATACATACAGACACAAGGTAGACATAATAACAAGAACACCTGTGTGTGTTTATCCATCTCCGGGTAACACCATTTACAACAGGAAGGGATTATTTATTAAATATAAAGATGAATAACTAATTAGAGAATCTCAGAAAAGTGAACTGTTTGTTCATTGAAAACAAACCAAATACTTCATGACAGCGAAGTAAACACAAAGAAACATTCATACTCTGAAAACCAACAAGAGCTTTGTGGTAATAATTAATTTGCATCGACTCTCTTGAAATGAAAAACTGAAGTAATTTGCTCGTGTCATGTCACTTTTGTTTTTGTTTAGTTCTCTGATAAATTGTCCAAGCTTCCTTTTGTGGATTTGTGGATTTGCAGCGTATGACAGAGAAACTTAATGTGCTCAGAGGATTTTCTGTAACCCGTCTTCAGACTTCAGCTACTTTTTTTGTGTTTTTTTTTGTTTTACCTGTCAAGAGCACTCGTCAGGTACAATCCAGTTGAATATCCATGCAAAAAATTCACCACCAGAAACTGGAGTACATACCTCTGTGAAAGTTTGCCGCGGTCGTGTCAGGGCGGTATAGCAGCTTGGTAATTTTTGACAAGGTCATCGTTTTTTTTTGGTCCACAGGGTAGATGAAACAACACGAACACCTGCAAACATAGAGTTGTACCTTCTCCACACTGTGTACACAAAAAAAAAAAGTCTTTAACCCTTTAATGTCCAAGCGCCAGTTTGACATTCTCCATTTGACCGGAGGGAAGTATAGTTCAAATCCTTGAAATGCATTCGTTTTTGTTCATTGACAACCATCTGCTTAGATTCTACGTTTGAACGCAAGGATGTGTTTTTGTATCCAGAATTGATGCCATGGGTCATTTTGACCTGCAGACTTCTGTTGATTGATTTTATTCAAAATGCTGCTTCTGCTGCCTCCGGATTCATGTTGATAGATTTTATACCAGGGATACAAAATGCTACTGATGAGTCAAGTGTGTGCGTGTGTATGTGGTGGGTCAGAAACAGGTCAAATTTTGATTCAAGTAGGTGCATAAAAACCCAGTTTTACATTCTCTCGTGGGAGAATATGATCAATACACTTACCAGCAAGCCGGCAATACTAACTAGTTTTGAAAGAAGCCAGATGCAGGCATACTGTGTGGGCAGGTGTTTGTGTCTGTATGGTTTAGTAAAGGAGAATGAATCTGAACAATGAGCTTGAGATGATTCACCAGGTAATAACCACCGCTGTTTACTCTGGACAGATTTGTAGAGGAAGGTGATTTAGAGCGAGCTCTATACCGCATTTGGTACAAAAGCAAAAGCCCATTCACAAGACATAAAAAAAAAAAACACACACACACCGATATGTAAAAAAAGGTGGTTTTAATGAGTCGCCACCATCATCACAAAGCAGAGGCAGACTGTCAGCTCTCAGTGCAACATGTAATCAGAATGGATCCTGAGCTTAAAAGCTTTGCCACAATTCATGACATCCACATTTGAGCTCTTCATATCGCAACCCAGAGACAAAATTGTACTGGACATAACCAATATGGCAACCTGCCAACCTGCAGACACTCTTTGGCTAGTTGAACCGATGTCTGTTCGGAGGAGAGGGGGGATTTGACAAAACACTCATTGACAGAGCACTCGTAGACGTCCAGAGAAGAGAAATCGCTCTAGTTTCAGCTGCTGCTGTGCAAATGTTCAGACCCGAACCAGCTAGACCAGAAAAGCCCACCGACGGCAGCAAGAAACACAAAAGATGTACTTGTAGATGTACATATTTGCGAGACAAAGCTGATGTTTGTCACCAGTATTTCAGATCCTTCTGCGATTCGTGCGTGACAGCGTTGAATCTACAGGCTGTTTTTGCAGACACATCTCTGAAGACGGAATAACGGGAAAGTTTGGTGCTTTAAAACACACGAATGTACAACAAAGAAGTGAGTTATGCGTCTTGTAGAGTTTAATGAAAGTCTTATGATTTCACTTTTCAGCGTGATGTGGGTTGCCAGACAAGAGTCTGAAATTAAGTTAAGAATTAAGTATGTTCGTCACGTGTTTTGAACACTTAATGCGACTCTTGTCCCAGTTGTTTTCCCTTCATGTGTTTCAAAAAGGCAGTCATTGTTGAAATATAGTGTCTCCTCCCCTTCATTGGACTTTGATTTAGAGCAACAAACGGCACAGTGTAAAGTAATGACTCCCTCCCTGTCTTCATTTGACTTCTTCCCATCGGTCTTTGATTGAATTTGCAGGCAGCCCGCCTCTCCACCTTTATTTCAGCGCTCCTGAACCTGTATAACAATAAATGATGCCCGTGTTTGTTACTTTTTCTTGCACCCCTACCTCTTCCTTTGACTTGATTTTGAACAAACAGACAATAAATCTGCAATAGAGCCATGCGACCCTGCACACACACACACACACACACACACACACACACTGTTCCTTCATTTAATCATGTTTCCAACCTCCCTTTCGACTTTACTTTTGGTTGAACTGCACCTTTAAGACAATAAAGTCATGGCTCCGATTGTGTTTCCTCATACAGAATTGCTGTTGGCGGACTTCCTTCCTTTAATATCTGTCAAAGGGCCGCAGCAGCCCTCAGGCAGCCAGCAGCCAATATGAATGGTGACCGATTCAGGGGCATGGTCTGAAATAGTCCTCGGTGTATTACAGCCCGGAGAGGGTTACACACACACACACACACACACACACACACAGGTCCACTCATACAATGGAACACAGGATTGAAGCTAACAAACGCACACACCAACAAAGATAGACACAGGTATTAGAGCCCTAGGAGAAGCTTGCGCTCTCTCCAACCTCATTACATCCACAGGCCACAGGTGTGTATAGTGTCTCTTATATCCGAAGGGATAGAGAGGCCTAAGAATGTGTGTGTGTGTGTGTGTGTGTGTGTGTGTGTGTGTGTGTGAGAGAGAGAGAGAGAGGGAGAGAGAGAGAGTAAAAGTGTGTGTGAGAGCTTGAGTTCTACGTGGCAGAGCTCATCAGCCATATGTATATATACACTATCATCATTCCTAAACTCTGCGAGTCATGGGAAATCCAGGAGAAACGTCAAGCTGCACAAGACCATCTCAGCACCCCTGTTGACATTCTGTATCTGCCCGCTACATGTTGGCCTCAGCTATTTGATTCTCTCTTTCATTTCTTCCTCTCCACTTCACTTTTTTCCCTCTTCTCTCAGGTTTGCTTAAGCTGACTCAGGGTCACTTCAATTTAGCTTTTTGGCCCCGGGCATCTGAGAGCTACACTGCTAAGGTAAATGGAGCCAGTGCTTCTCCCTCCATAGAAATGTGGGTGTTGTTTGTGCGCGCGCGTGTGTCCGGGTGTTTGCGAATGTGGCTGATATTTATTAGGTAATATTGGACTCGGTGGTTGGCGGCCAAATGGAAGTCAAAAGTCAAAAGCTCTTTGTTTGAGTTGTGAGTGAGAATATTTGAGTGAACGAGAGGGGAAAGGATGGAGGGAGAGAGAGAGAGAGAGAGAGGTTCCAATCTCAAATTCGGCCTCTTGGCACATGATTAAGAGCCCAATTGGTTTATACTTTGAAAAGTGGATACTTGTGCTGCCGTCACGGTTGGCTGTCCATGAGAACTGAGACAGGGTGGGTTTGAATCTCTATTTCAGCAACCTTCCATATTTTGCAACTGTTGCTAAACAACAATTGGTGTTGCTAGGTTACGCCATTAAGGCGGTAGTTGATGGATTTGCCTCCCGTGCATCTCAACTACAAGTTAGGATGCACGTTGTGTTCTTCACCCCGCAGAGGAGTCATCGATAAGCAAAGTGGCTGGTTTGAGGGCTAACCGGAAGGAGGCGAAAAGCAGTGCGGAAAAAAAATCCCACTGCAAATAATTTGAGGTGTTTTTTGTTGCTTGTTTCCTCTTTCTCCACTCCAATTTGGTTCAATGAGGAATAGACTGTCCTGCTCAAACAAGACCATCAATGTCTCGCTCACTCTCTTTCCCTTTAACACTGATATGGTTCTCTGGCTCCCAATCAAATGCTCACTTCATTATCCCTCTTCCCTTTTCTCATTGGCCCTTGGAAAAGAAGAGCAGAGACACAAGCAGGCAGTCAGATGGGCAGATACACATCCACGCACACACACACACACACACACACACACACCCACACACACACAGTGGCAAACACACAGAGCAGTTCTGACTTTAAATAATGAGAGAGCTGTCACATCAGATCAGTGTCTGTGCCGCGGCATGGACTGGTGGTCAGCAGGCAGGACGGGAGTAACCGCCGGCGGCTGACACCCTCTGGACACGTAGGGAAGGAAGAAGAAGAGGGGTAGAGAGGGATGGAGGAGGACAGGAAGCGGGGGGGGAGTGAGGTGGTGTAGTGCCTGGAGAGAGAGCAGAGATGGAGATGGACGGAGGCTTCGGTCTGCCATATCCCTTAGCATCTGATGCCTGGAGGGTTAAAGGGAGGGGAGGGAATGGGAGAAGGGTGGGGGCGCGCAGAGAAAGGATCAAGGTGTATGAGGAGAAGAGCAAACACGAGAGGAGAGGGCGAGAAAGAAGAGGAGAAGGAAAAACAACAGGAAATATGAGTACAGGAGAAAACAAGGGGACAGAGATTATAAGAGAGCCAACGAGAAAAGAGGGAAAGAAAGCAAAGGAAAGGGGGAGAGGAAATGAAATCAAAGGAGAAAACACGAGGATATGACAACAGGATATGAGAGGAGAGGGGGAGAAGAATGGAGAGAATAAAAGAGCAGATAAGAGGAGAAAAGTGAAGAAAGGAGTGGGGAAAGAGAAAGGAGAAAATAAGACAGGGCAAAAAAAAAAGAAGAAGCAGTAGGGAAGTGATAACAGAGCAGAGGTGAGGCGAGGCAAATAGAGGGAAGATGGTGGTAAAAGCTAATTCCACCCAAATAATGGCGTGAAGCAATGCCCTCGAGACAACGGAAGGAGAAGAGATAGAAGAGAGGAACACAGAGGATTGGAAATCTGGCTGTTTGTCCGGTAGAGGTCAGAAATCATTAGTGTCAGTGCAGCCCACTGAGGCCTCAAGTCTTCTTCTCTTCCTCCCATCTCTCTCTTTTTTTATTTTACTGTATTGCTTTTTTGTGTTGATAATGAAGACAGACAAAAGAATAAGTAGGAGTAAATTAACATCCGACTTGAATTAATTATCTGAATAACTAATAGCGCTCCACTTTACAGGCCGTGCCATCTCCATCGGCCTCGGCGAACTTTTCTATAGTGTCACGAGGTTGTCCTGTGCTTCTGAAAGGCGAGTAAATATATTATCTTATATTCCTAAGTGCTTTCATGAGCGCCTACAGCGCAGAGATTTGTATACCCCACTTCTCACCTTGTCCCTAGTGTAACCCTTTCCCCACACAGCCTCCAGTTCAGCCCCCTCCCACCAACCCCACCACCTAGCTAAACCCATCATCTTTATTCAATATGGCCCCTGGTAAGCATTTAAAGTCGGCTTAGTGTCTCAGAAAACTTCCATTTGGAGTGTTGACTATCTCTCTCTCTCTTCTCTCTTTATCCAGTGCCCACCCCCACATTACACACAAACCAAGACGCACAGAAGCCAAGACACACACACACACACACACACATACAAACACAGTCATGCTTCCTTAAGGCTTGGCTACATGAAGAGCATCTGAATAACTAGAGTAATATTCAGCCATGTCAATTTGTCTGGCAAATCAATCTCCATAAATCCAACAGAGAGACAGGAATTACCTATATCTACCTAACTACAACACAGACACACATACCCACACACACACACACACACACACACACACACACACACACACACAGACATACAGGTGCATCTATCCCTGCAACCCCAGGGGGCTGTGAGACGGTGCCAATAATGGAAATGGAGGACACCGTTTTCTCCAATAAAATCACAAATAAGCATATTCCCCTGACAGTCTGGATGGGCTCTGAGAGAGATGTTCTGTAATATTACCATGACTGTGTGCATGCACTGTGTGTGTGTGTGTGTGTGTGTGTGTGCGCGCGTCAGTGTGTGTATGTGACCATAAATACATTTCCGCTCATGGATGGATGGGGGATCTCCACGGTGATTTGTTTGCTTGGATTAAATGTCAGTTTTGGAAATGTGTTGTTATACCTGAACTCCTGAGAGAGAGAGAGGAAAGAGAGGAGCGAGGCCGAGACAGACTCACCTGAGAGATTTGTCCGCGTGCGTGCATCGCGGCACGATCGTTAGCAAGATAAAAAGTAGAAATAGAAAGTAATTTGCCATGAATATACGCTTGCAGATATTTGATTGGCTTTGATATTTATTCTATAAAAAGACAAAGTGAGAATTACCTGCCTACAACTCAATGCTGCTCTGCATACCGTAGTTAAAAGTGGCGATTTGATTAGTTACCAATTAACAACATGAGCAACACGCAACAATCAGCATTTGCACTAATCAGAAGCCTAGACGACGGTTCCATCAGGAGACACTTAATTGAAACAGAGACTTAAACAATGATCACATTCATTTATTTAACATGCTAATAATGAAAGTAAAGTCATGAATGTGATGAGTGCTTGGTGATTAAACCCTCCTCCTCCTCTCGTGGAGTCTAGAGGAGAGAGAACCTAAATAATGAGCGAGTATGAAAATAGTCCTGATTCTGCTTCATTTTCAGGAGTAGGTGTGTGAGGCTCTGGCCTTTTTTAGTGGTCAGTCCCTGCTGCTCTTCCCAGTGCCCTGAGACAGATTAGTGCCTGATTATTAAGAGTCCAGAACTCCAGTGGAGGTGACTTAAACCAGATATTATAGTCTACATATTATATATATAGTATAATCTAAGCTTTAGGCTAGGCAGGCACATTTTTTTTTTTATATTCGATTTGTGCCTTGCTTTAACTCACACTACACTGCTTTACTGCACCTGCTACTTTTATTCTCTCCCTCTACAGATCAAGCACGACGTGGGTGCTCGCACCGAGCATAAGCATGTAAGCGGTTTTTGTCCATTGACAAGAAAAATGGAGTTCATTTAAGCAAGACAACTGTGCCCTGAACAATGTTGACACACAGAGGAAGGTGTTACATCTACTATGAACAGAAAGTGCAGTGACAAAAAAAAGAAAAATATGGAGCCGCAGATGGCTTCAAGATGCACACAATATGGTGCCTGTTCTGCGGCAAAGTTCAGTTTTATATCACAGCCGCTGTGTCCAAGCAGTTTTAGCCACAACATGTGAAATACTTCTACTCACCACAGTTTATTATGAATCTTTTACAGTCGGCGCGTAAAAAAAAAACGGGACATCTTTCGCACAAATCACCCAGACTGTAATCAGGCGTGATGACCTCTTAACTGCACATCAAACATCAACTAATCTGAAATTTAAATTAGTTGGGGTGGAATTAGAAATTAGTTGGAGCCGATCAATCCATGGTTAAAATACAGCTTAATCCGTACAGTGTTTGCCTGGCTTTACCTCTGAATAACCTCTGCTGAGTTACTGATCCAGGTTGAGCCAGCATCATCTAAGCTAGGTCCTAATGCCACGTGAAACAATAACCATCTGGAGCTATAGAAATGTCAGAGACAGACTCAGTTCTGATACTGTGAAGCAGTTGCATCACTTAGATAGAAACATGTACAGCACGCCCTGAGGCAACACCAGGTTCGCAAATATGTCCATCCCTGAGGGAAGAACATCATTCATCCGCCACCCCCACCCCCCCCCAAAAAATGTATTCAGTCTGGATGCAAATAGCTTGGGCTATCTGCCAGTCGAACCAACGACAGAGCCGTGTCACTCTGTCGAAATGGAGCTGCCACTCATCTCAACGAGACCCTCCCCTGGACATTATGTCAGGCGCGGTGTTGAGGAAACAGAGATGTGCTTCCTTCCAAAGACTAAGTGGGCATTCAAACCGAAAAACAGCGACGGGTGTGGGCATGTTGCTTCAGGTAGCCGTGAGATAATGAAATACAATTCGGGAGGTCTGGACAGAGAAAGAGACCCGCGAGTTTGAATCCTCTTTCAGATGCAAAAGCACTGCAGGACAGTAAGCATTTCCAAGGAAAACATTCAGTCTGCAGAGTAATTTAGCAGAAATATGCATATCCTGGCACTGGCTTTCTGCACAAAGCAGCCTCGTTCAAATGAATGAGGTGGTTGTGTTGTTCTGAGCTGTTCTGAGACTCTGTTTGTCTAATCTACATACGATATCATGGCAACACTTCATTTGGACAGTCTGCCTATACTGTAGATGTGGTTGAGGTTCGATTAGAGTTCAGGACATTGGTATGTTCATGGAGTACATACAGTTAAAATAGCATCTACACAACAATATTTTGTACATTGTATACTATAAACTATTTGTAGGCAGCCTATCCAAATAAAGTCTCACTGATATCACTGCACTGACTGTCCTTGTTAACTTTCAAAGTGAAGCAGAATCTTCTGAACTGCTCTGAGCTCTAGGAGGACGCGGTGGACCACACCCTTCTGATCACCTACCTCAGCCCATCAGTAAGCACTTGTAGAGAGTGCGAGACACATGTCCAATTGCCCTCCCTCCTGAAGGTGGCGAGGGCAGTCCCGCAAAGCTCACATCGATTGTAGCCCGCGCAGGCAGATGGAGTCTTTGTTGCCTGCAGCGTGCTGGGTGCAGTTTCAGCTGCTCAACCATCACTGAAGTCTTCTCCGCGCTCTTGGAGAAGTTTGTCTCAACAAAAAGTGAGGCGGCATACGTGCTCCAGCAAGAACTTCACATGTCTCGTCGTCTTGCATTGGCTCACATTAAGTAGTCAGAACTTTTTTTTTTCTTATGTACTGTGGAGAACTGAAAGTGGAGTTGTTTTGCGCACTAAGTTTAAAACTCAGAGAGGCTCAACTCACAGAGAGTTAAACTCAAAGAGTAACTCAGTGCACTTATCAAAGGGTTTCCTGCTGTTCACTGGCAACCGGCTACAAGAGGCTTTGTTCCCTGATTTTCTCACTTCAAAAGATCTTTTATAGCGGCATAACATACACACATCCCTAGCAACGCTGCATATGAGTTTATCTGTTAATTAAAGGAAATATCAGAATTACATCTCTGACCCTCACCTCTATGTTTGTACCTTATATTTATACAATATCGCATGCATTTGTTTATTAGTTTACAAACACAGAGGAACTGTTAAAGCTGCACTGTGCATGTGCTACTGAATTATTGCAAGCTCAATTACAGAAAACTGTGTGCAGCATTCCAGGACGCCGCTAACTTCTCTCTAAATAAATAAATAAGGAAATAAACTAAAGTAACATGATGTACATGATTGCTTGTATGATTGCTGTTTTTTAAAAGTGTGTGCGTGTATTTGTTGTTATTGTGTATTTAAGCATGAATGTATGTAGCACAGAGTATCTGCAATTTACAGTTTTTCTCATTTGCCTTGGCTCACTTGTCACAGCTTTCAGCAAGACCAAACTGACACTCTTAACTCAGTGTCAAAAAAATAAAAAAACAAAAATCAGACAAAACAGAGATTTTGTATGAAATAAACATTTTCAGGGTTGACTGCCAGGGTGAAAACATTAATTTTTTATTTTTTTGACCAGTGCAATGACAACAACTTTTTTTATTGTATTTATTTTTTTTATTTTGGTGGCATTGGCCAGTTTACTGACACAATAACTAGGTTTTGGAGGGTTTAATGAGTTGCTTCCTTTTTCCGATATACGAAAGAGTTGTATGAGCCAAAGTGAATCAGAAAACCAGAAAATACTTTTTATATTTCCTGTGTATTTCATCCCTCACCTTGGTGATAACAAGGTTTGATATCCGACAAGGATATCATTCCGGTGATGTAGCATAGTTCAAATGGGTATATGTTGACATCAACAATTTTCTCATGAAAACTGCAAACTGGGGAATCAATACCAAACTGTCATTCCAAATTACAGTTCATGCCAAGTGCAGAGACTGCTTTGTGGATTCATTAATGGTAATCTCGGCTATTACCGCCAAATGAGCTTTTTATTACCACGAAACAACTGGGATTTAACCAGAAATATCCCTGTCACATTCTCTCGCCATCCCAATTATGTCTGCATGGCTTTACCTCTCTTCAGCTGCAACTTTCCTGCTACGGTATGTTGCTTCGATTCACAGAGTAATTGACCCAAAATTGGTTGACTGACTGACTATATGCAGTCCTGTGCTACAGCTATTATAACATTCTGTATTAAGCTGTGTGTGTGCTTTCCCCATTGGCACTGTCTTATCTTTGTTAATGTGTTTGATTAAACGGATGTTTGCAATTACTCCAGTCCATGTAATGCATTGGTTCACTGACAAATTATTGCAAAGATATGATAATTCTGACTTTGGTTCCGACACTGTGTATTTTTATGGCACCATTCATTATGGATTGAACTGGATATATTCAGAAAAGTAAAACCAGAAATCCTCACTAGCGCAGACCAAACTGCCCTGGAGCGTACCGATAGCTCTCTTAACACCCATTCACCGCTATTATCCTTCAGTATTCACATTCATTTTCTCTGATTTGGTAAAGAGGAGAGCCAGAGAAAGGTAGAGACGGATGTGATGGCTACAGTCTGTTTTCTCTTGTAATTCTGGAACCTGATAAAGTGGGAGATACATTCACAGAATATGATTGTGTCTGCATCTGTGCCGGGGCTCACTTTCACCAGCATTCATTAAAATTGAGATTGAGCCATTGACCATTTGCAAAAAAACAATATCATCTGTGTCACAGCATTAAAGGTTCAGTTCACAACTTCCCAAATCTGTCACATATACAATGAAACAGTTTTTTTTTGTAATAGTTTCTCCTGTTCATACTGCATGCTTTTGAGAGATGCCGTTTCTTTTTATGAAGCTTTGTTTCACAGATTGCCTTATTTTTCACCTAGGTTTAATAATAAGTTTAATAAGGAACTTGGCACAAACTGTTGCCCATAAAGTTGGAATATCCTCTTTTTATTCTTATTTATACACATCAGGATTGGCAACAGTGTATTTATATTACTCTGCTTAATTTAGAAAAGGGGCTTATTTGTTATGGTACATATTGCCTGTAATGTTAAGACTGGCAGAGTAATATGAGGTAGAACGGAGAGGCGATCATATTTGTTGTCAGTGTTCAGTTGTTCTACGTCTGAAGTGGACATTAAAGTGGCCAGGTTACACAGAGGAAGCTGTCCTTGTGTTTTTGCTTTAACCACAGCCCAAAAGTCATTTCATTCAGTTTATAGTTAACGCTAAGAGTAACATCATTACACCTCTGTTGGAAAAAGAAGAGAATTTTCCGCTGAAAAGATTTTGGGAGATGGCCACTTCAATTAGATGAATTCAATATGAACGTCAGATACATCTTAGGATACATTTTGCACAGAATGAGGATGGTCTATAAGATGTTTTATTATGAAGAAACTAGTCAATGGTAGCCACTGCATGACCCACGAGCAACACAGTACACAAGGTCTGTAAAAAATCAATTCTAATAACTTCCCCGATATCCTGAAGTGCCACAGTCACACCATCACCAGGTCGAAATTTAAATCTGTAAAGCACTTTGGTTTATGAACAAATAGCAGCGAGCAGTGCAGCACAGCAGCACAAAGCAAAGCTGAAGTCAGTATAAAGAGCTACAGCATGTTCCGTTTGTGTGTATGGAGGAGGGGCGAGAAGTGTGATTTGAGGGCGCTGTTAAGGTCTACTTAAAGGAACCCAAACACTGTCTCGTGGTACGTGAGGGGAAACAGCTTCCTCTCCTGATATCTGAGGCCAGGAACCCATAGCTGTGGAGCGCTGGCCTCAGGTGCTCCAACCTCAGTCTGATGAGTAACACACCAGGAGCCTATTAGGAGGACAGAGACAAACAACAAGCAGGCCAGAACAGGCAGAGCCAGCGCAACATCACAAGAGTGTCTTTCTGTCATGCTCTTAGCGTCAACTGGAATAGGCTGCAGCTCCACACATGACACTACACACTGCATGGGTAAAGAAAATGACAGGATGAATAAATGAACACGGTTAGAGATGAAACCACCTACAGCATCACCTTGACATCTCAAAGGAAATGCCTCCTGCACAACACCTACAGTACTGCCTCACTTATCTATGTTGTAAGCCATTGTTTGGGTCTGTATGTGTGGAATAGGAGGAGGGAATCTTGTGAAGAATAAGATGGTGAACAGTACGAGTTCTATAATGGCTTTCTCCTCCATTTTGGCTTCTTCGGATTTATCATTTGTTTTCTTCCTCATGCCCTGACCCGAGATCTTTCCTTCCACTCACCTCTGTTATTATCACAACGTCAGACAGCTCTCCGGCTGTGCTCTATTACCATACAACAACCTTCAAATATATATATATTTTTTTCCCAAATCACCAGTTCTCTCTGCTGTTCTCTGATTCACTCTTTTCTCCTTTTGCTTTATACTCCCCCTTCACCTGCATCTCCAACTGTCCATCAAAAGTTTACCTCAGCCGACTCTACAAATCCATTTGAGCGCCAAAAGAGGAGAAAATGCAGCAAGGACATGTAGCTACTGCTGTTCTGATCGACAGCAGAGTGAGTCAATTTGCTCAGGAAACGATGTTCAAATTGTAGCACATCATTCCTAACATATACCCGCTTCTAACTTTTGTCAGGTTAGATGACAGAAGCTGCATTTAGTCGGTAACAAGAGTATGTAACTCTTTCAATTATGGAAACACTTTTGTGGCTTCTATTTCAATTTCTATTTATTCCCTTCCTTTTGTTGTTGTTGCTTATTAACATTAAACCCATGCATTTTGGTAGAATGATATGTGATGGGCAGGTAGAACTCATAGAACTATAACAGGTAACAGAGGCAAAGTGACACAGTCACAGTGGTAAGAATTAAAGTTTAAATTTGCACTAGCTTGCAAGTAGTAGCTGTAACTACCATCAAACCCTCTACTACTGTAGTATATTTACTACAGCTGCTCTGTCCCGCAGTCTTTCAAATTCCATACAGATTATTTATTTATTTATCCTGAAGGAAATCAGGATCAGCAGATATTGTCCTAAAGTAAATTAAAGTTATTTAAATGTAGTCACCACAAGTTACTGACACCAGAGCAAGTGAGGCTTAAATTGGACACATGTTGCACACATTGTGTCATTTCCTCTTCCTCCTTCCTCCCGGTTGCAGGCTGGTTGTCCCAAGCCGCTAGAGAATCCTGGTTTTCAAGATTCACTCTCACCGAGAGTGTCCCGTCACAATTAAAATAATAAGTAAGATAATATACTTGTTTGCAGTGCTTACATAGTGTGTACGTGTGTCAATCAATGTCATTGCCAAGGCTGAGTCATAGATTGCTTGCAGCTCCTTCTGACGTTACAGTTAGCTGTCATGCTGGACTCAGTCTTTTTGTAAATAGCTCCAAGGAGAGGCTTGCTCCTTCGCAAAAGTGCCCAAGAACGAAACTGCTGCATTCATGGCGCATGCACATGCTACTGTAGGTGTGCTAGACACCGGAGAAAACTGTGAAAACGCCCATGTTTGTGCATACAAGCGGCACATCTTGGGGTCGTAGTCTGGTGGTTTGAAAATATGCTACATGTGTTGGGAGAGTAGCCCATTCATTGGCTTATCTGACAAAACACGTAGACTTTGGTATTAGCGTTATGTTGTCTAATTAAAGACAGAAGTAAAGTATTTTTAAAAACCTGTATGGGCATGATAAGCTGTTATTCTTCTGTTTTGTTTTTGCTCTTTTATTAATATTGCTCATTTGTTTGCTGGCAGTCCGATATGGTTTTTGAATTTTGCCAACTCAGCTCCAAACATTAATGCAGTCAGCAGCACAGGTATTGCTCGGATTATAGCTGACTGTTTTGTTTTCTTCTTGCATTTTGCAGCATGTTTGAACTATTACTACTTTCTGCAAAGGAAAAAAAAGAAAAAGAAAAGCTTCTGTACAGATGTAGTCATATTCATTACTAATCAATATATGTCCGAACATGATGTTAGAAGTGTGAAATTGCAAACAGGGCTTTGAAATCATTTCATTAGTCTGTTTCACTGCTGTGAAATCTAAGATATAATTTATGAATCAGCCACAGATGCTCCCTTACATGCCTATTATGTGTTTGCATGGACATTAAGGCATACGGACATTAAGAATGTATAGACGTTCTACTCTTCATGCATACATAATGTGCATCTGCGTGGATTTTGCGCACAGGTGTTCTAACAAACACAGTCTTTGTTTTTTTTTGTCACCTGCCTCAATCTCTCAGCCACTCTTACCCTCTCTCGCTCTCCCTCCCTCCCTCTCTCTCTCTCTCTCTCTCTCTTACGCCAACATGCCAAGTGCCTTGTCTGCCCATCCATCATGCAGGGAGGCAGATGATTGGCCGCCTTGGACTTCTCCTCATAACAACAGACTCTGCATGGTAACTGTTACTGAGGAGAGAAAATTACCAAGCCCACGAGATACAACCTACTAAAAATAGCTGCCATCAAAAATCCCCGCTGCTTGTTACACCCTGTGTGTGTGTGTGTGTAGATGGGTTGGTGTGTTTGAGTATAGGGTAGGGAGGGAGACAGAAATATGGAGAGTGAGACAGAGGGAGGGAGAGAGACAGAGGTAATACATGACAATGGGAATGATTGACTGACGGACGAACTGACACTCTAAAATGGCTGACTGATTGTATGATTGATTTACTTACCGCCTCCTGTCTTCACTAAGTAAGTAGCATAAATCAGCACTGCAGCCAGGAGCAACGCCGCAGACTCCACCAGGCCGCCGCCTATTCCTGGAAGTTACCGACACATTACCAAAACCCAAACACATGATGTGAACTCAACATCAAAAAAAAAAAAAAAAAACCGAGCTAAAAGTCAAGCTGGGAGTGTGTGAATAGATGTATATGTGTGGGTGTGAGTGTGAGACAGGGAGCCCAGTGGCCATACTGATGTGTCTAGTTGGATGAACTCCTTTGATGTGCTCGCATTTACAGATATAACCCAGGGGCCAATATTGTATTTAGGTACCTGCAACTATGTTAAGCTGGGAGGAATGCTCAAATATAATATTTCTGTGTGTGCGTGCATGTGTGTGTGTGCGTGCCCGTGCCCGTCCGCTGGTGTATTTGTCCGTGTCCAAACTCAACAGCCTGGCTTTAAGCTCTTCTTGCTTTCAGTAGCAGATAGTGAAGGTACTGGGCTCCAAAAGTCAGTTTGCTGTTGTGGAAAATAACTTAGCAGTCCAGCTTTTGAGGGCCAAACTCTTCATATTGGAAGGCATATGGTGCTTACGACTAAACTGTTATTTTAGCACGTCGTGCTGCACTGATAATCAGCATTTTGGATGACAGCTGCAACTTGTTGCACTGCAGAGTGCGTTGATGAAGATAAACCAAAGGAGGGTAAAAAAAATTGACCTGATGTTAAGGGAAAGCAGCGGGAGTGCGATGTAAGAATTGCAAATGATTACATCAGATTGAAGATACGATATTGAGTTTAAGTTCAAATTCAGTTTTTTTTTTTTTTTTTTTCTTTGCTTCGCTTGAAGACACACGATGACAGAAAACTGTACAAGCAGAGAAAAAAATCTGAAGTCAATTCACGCACACACAAATTTTTCTAAGGACGGAGGTCCGCGCTGTCTGATTGTCCTGTTGGAATGAATGAATCTTTCACAGTCCATGGAAGCCTTGAAAACTTCATCAAAACTGGCTGCCAATAAAAATAGGCCTCTTCAAATGAAGTATGACATACTAACAATTCCCCACTCCACTTTCCCTGAGTGCACACACAGGCAAACAAGCACAAACACATTTTGTCAGCACAATATCAATACATATTGGCATGCTGCTGTTGTGTCCTGCCATCCCTGCTATATTCCCTCCTCTCAGAAAAACTGCAGCATATTCTGCCAGCTGGAAGCCTTAGTGATTATTTAACTGCTCTGGGCTTAGCTTGGCAGCCCGCGAAGGGAGGATGAGGGAGGAGAGGAGACGAAAAAGGGAGGAGAAAGGAATTAGCAAGGGATGAGGTGCTCGGGAGTATGTATGTGTGTGTGTGTGTGTATGTGTTCGTGTGGATTTTTGTGTATTATGTGCAAGCACGTGTGTGTGTGTTGTGTATGTTTGTGGATGCTCTAAAAGCATTAATGTGCGGAAAAATCACTAAGAGCATCCCTGAGCCGGTTTTAGAGTGTCAGATCCGCTTCCCGGCCGTGTGTGTGCAAGTTCTCCTTCAATTGGGAATGCTATGACAGTGAATCCAGCTATATGGATCAGTCCGTAACATGCTGGATTCTTTTTTATTTTCCCACCAGCTCTCAAGCAGCCTTTCCCCCCACCTCTCTAGTTCACATTTCCTGAAGGATAATACCACAAATAATTAGCAGAGATGTTGCACTGCACAGAGAGCGAGAGAGAGAGAGAGACTCTGCAAAGTAAACATGAACGAATCCTCTCAATATGCTGAGAATAGTAACAATTGAATTCCTCCAACGGTAGAATAACATATCATAATCCTGTAATTGATATCCAATTTGGGTGCTGCATACACTATTGATGTGTTATTGCTCTAATTCTCTGGAAGATATGTCAATGATTGACATGCTACATTGATCCAAAAGCATGTTGTGAAATCATACACATAAGACACCGCAAAGATGTAGTGGAACCATAAAAATAATAAACTAGTTACTGACAACGCATGTAGATCGTTTGAGAAATAGGAATTGTGTGTGAATTTCGGTACACACTTCCAAAAAAAAAAAAAAAAAAAAAAAAGTCATAGCAGAAGCATTTCTCTTGCTTGTTCTGCCACATAAGCAGCTTCACTGGTGTGAGTGTGAGTAATTTCCACTCTTGAAGGGGAAGATGGAAAGTCTGGAATTTCTAAGGCAAATAGGTCAAATTTTATTCTAGGTTTTTCATATGCAGAGCATCCTGAGAGAAAACGGTGTTCGTGTTGTTTTTTTTGTCTCCATCCATGATTTTCCAGGGTTACTCAATCTTGGTAAGTCCAGAGTCCAAGTCTAGATAAGTCATTACTTAATTTGTATGTTTGCAGTTTATCGCAAAACCACTGTCGTAAGTATGGACAGCTGTCACACCTGTATTTGTTGTATGCGTATTTGTTAACTTTGCCAACAGCCAAACATCAAGCAAGTGCAATGACACAAGACATAGCAGCCCATGTTACTTACTAGTCCAACAGCAAGAAGCCCAGCTGGACATCTGTCTTTCAGCCTTGTATTTTTTTCAAAGCCCACCGTCATTATATCCATAGAGGCTGCTGAGTCCAGTTTCTTGCTCACCTGCCCAGCAAAACATCTGTGGTACAAACACTAGCCCTCCTCCGTTGCTCTGAGCTCTCTCCAGCTACTAAACTGAGCTAGTTATAGCAAGTGAAATGGTTGTTGGTGTGTGTCGGTGATGGTATCCAGAGTACGAAGTTATGCAAGAACAGACGTACAAAATAATTGTGTTATTTTTGTAGAATTGTTACACAATGTTTGAAGGTCTGCACAATTTATTTCAGAATTTCTATTTCTGCTACTTTATACTCCTACTACAATTCAGAGGGAAATATTGTACTTTTTACTCCACTACATTTATTACTATTTGGGTGATTGGGCTCATCTATCATAGATGTCTGAGCTCAGGGTGAGGAGCTCAGACATCCAGAGGGAGTTTGAAGTAAAGCCATTGCTCCTTCATATTTTGGGAGGCCAGCTGAGGTGATTCCGGCATCTGATCAGCATCCTCCTGGGCACCGTCCCTTGGATGCTTTCTGGGCATGTTCAAGTGGTAGGAAATCCCAGGGTAGACTCCCAACACGCTCATCTGATTTGGAAAAGCCTCAGGAGGACCTGGAAAATGTTCGTAGGGAGAGGGATGTCTGGACTTCCTTGCTTAGCCGGCTTCTACCATGACCCGGCCCCGGATAAGCCGAAGGATATGAACGGATGCATTACGTAGTCATGCCTGACGATGTGTGTCTCTCACAATATAGGCAATCATTAGTATAGATAAATATCATGTGATTATATATATATATATATATATATATATATATATATATATATATATATATATATGTGTGTGTGTGTGTGTGTGTGTGTGTGTGTGTAAAGGTCATTAGCTTTCACATCTTTTTATATATATAAAAATATATATATAAGTTAATGAAGCATAATTTGAATATATGCAGAAAGTCATGCCGTAGAATATAACAAAAAAAGGGTAAGCACTATTCTGCAAGTAAAATGGTAGCAAATTATAGCCTCATACCACCAGGGATATGAATGTGTGTGTGTGTGTGTGTGTGTGTGTGTGTGTGTGTGTGTGTGTGGTGTGTGTGTGTGTGTGTGTGTGTGTGTGTGTGTGTGTGTGTGTGTGTTGGGTTGGGCTACAGCATCCTTTTGTTATTGTGAGAGTATTTTGGATTGTGAGAACTTTGTTTTGGCCCGTCCTCACAGTGACCCTTCATAGCTGATTTTAGGGTTAGTGGTTGAGATGGTAAGCCTCAAAGGAATGACCAACTCCATTCTGTGTCCTCAAAAGTAACAAAAGCCACTGTGTCTGTGTGTGTTTGTGTGTGCGCGTGTGTCTTTGTTTTTCTGTGCATGGGTGTGTATGTCCGTGTCTGACGATATAAAACAGTAAATAGAACATTTAAACCTCAATGGGAATGGCTGTAAGTACCTTCTTGCTGATTCAGGGCCACTGAGTAAAGATGTTGCATTTGTGTGTGTTGGCACCTGTGTGTGCATGTGTGTATTTGTGTCAGAACAGCCTCAGCGGACCTCAGTCTTTGAACTCAGCTCAGGCAGCATATGCGTATACGTGTGTGTGCACACTCGGGAGGGGGGCGGGGGGGGGTGTACTAAAAGCAGTGAGCATTCCTTTGACACGCATAAACACGTGTGCTTATGCTTCAATGAAGCATTTAACAAAGTACACAGAACAATGTCACTTTGCTGAATCAACAATGTACCAAAAAGAGAAAAGAGTCCCATCCCTCTCACTTTTTTTTTTTTGTCTGTCGCTTTGCCTCATTTTGCCTTTATTTCCCAATAGGTCCAAAGCCTCATTCATATTCATAACCACCCGGAATTGAATTTTCTTCATCATATATTTAAACAACATACAGCTGTGAAAACTGCTGTATTTTACAATCTGATGACCTGCTCTCTAAGGTCAACGGTCACCGTTATGATTTTATGTCATGTAACGAAGAGAATCTTGTATATACAGATCACATACTGATGACCATATCATGGGATATACCCATAACCTTATTATGCAATCCATTACTGCATCACTTAATGACCCCAGGCACTATTAAAAAAACTAAATTGGTCTCAGCAGAAGTCAATTCTGGCATGAAGTCACTTTCTGCAGACAGACAGACAGACAGGCGGGCAGATGAAAAGTTCCACCGTCATAGGAGAAGTGAGAGATGAATGCACCAACACTTCATTTAAATCTGGGCTCTGATTTGATTCCTTTCCGCATGGTCCATTATTTTTTTCTCCCTCGCTTCCAGCTTTTTAATGAGTGTCTTCATTCTGCATGTTACTGTCTGAAGCTGTGCTCCGAGCGACAGATATCTTTGCACTCCGCTACACATTATAGAGCCAACGCCCTCTGTCCTCATTCTCTCTCGTTCTTCACTTTCTCAGACAGTTGCCGAGTCCATGTCCGTCCAATTTGCGGACCACTTTAAGTGATGCGTTCCCGCCTCTCGCCAGTGTTCAATATTTCCCTCTCAGCGAGGCCGTCTGCTCCTCTCTTCTGACGCCCACTCCACCTTCTCTCATGTCTCCTTTCTGTCTACACTTTTCATCTTAATTCTACCCTTCTCCGTATCTGCTTTTGGTGCTTCTGTGGATGCTTTCTTATTCTCAGTGTGGATTCCTGTTATGAATGGCTGCACGTTCCCACAAACGTTTCCTGCATTTCAGAAATTTTGTTTTCTGAAGCTTTCAACTTAACGGTGCTGCAAGAAACGTGTCGAGAGAGACTCTCAAAGTAAGAAAATTCTGTGCTCACACTGAGCGCTTTCTCTCCATCCAGCAGGTTTATAGTAAAAGATGTAACCTGCTCAGGTTATTCAAATCTTGATTACAATTGAATCCTATTACAATATCATTATCATTAAATTTTACCCTGCAGCCATTGAAAAAATATCTAGAAAGGTCAGCAGAAAAGGGAGCCAGGCTGAACTGAGATGTGGAAAGTGTGTGTTGTCAGATGAATCTGCCAAGAGAAACCATACACAGCAAAAAATATGATCAGAAAGTATCACTTCCAGTCTGAAGCAACCAATGTGGCAGGAAATAAAGAACTCGATAAAATATCCACAAGGGTTTCTTGTCTCCAAACACTCTTCTTGGCACATTTTCATTCCGTCTATCGATGAAACAAACTGCCATATGCACTTATGGATCTTACTTACACGAGGACTGTTTTCTAAAGATTGATTAAAACGTGTGTAATTCAGTTTGTCTGGGAAAAGTTGCTGTAATCAACATTTCCGAATTAACAATGGATCAAATGACTCTGTGCACCGTGAAAATAGTGGCTCACAGTGCCAAACGGTGAATTATCACACAGTTTCTCTCAGCACTACACAACATTTGGCCTCTTTGAGGTCACTATTTTGGTTTTACAGCACACGACTTTCTTGTTCTGGTTAAGTCTCATTTTTCTCAACAAGCTTTTCCAGCAGTAGCAGCCAGAAAATGAGCTCTAAAAATCATCTGTATGCTACCTGCCTAGCACCAAACAGCAGACAGACAAAGTTTGGTGACTGGCTGGTAAACACTGTGGGGTGTTTAGCAGCTAAAGAGCCAGATATTTGCTTCCTGAGCAGCTGGAGAGATAAATTTAGCCATGAACAGAGTGAACATTGTGAATGCATTGCTACTCATTAATGGTAATGTTGTTGCATGGATGTGTAAAATAACTTGCCTGTCACATGATCATAAAAGGTGATAATGTATCACTGTGCGGTTAAGAAAAATCCCTTAATTCAAATTGCCACTTAGGGGCAGTAAATCCAACTGAAGGCTATTATTTTTGTGTGTCTAAATGTGTGTGGGCAAGGCATGACCAGAGTGGCTGTAATAGGAGGCAGACACGAGACACTTAGTCCAGATATAACAAGCAATGTTGACAAAAAGTGTCACCATGCTACATGTGTAACCAAAAATATCAACAATAAAAAACACACAAACAAACAAAAAATAAATGGTTAACTTGGTATAACTTTCCATTCCCCATTATCCTTAACAGCTGCATGGGGCTGGAGCTGATCCCGCCGACATTGGGTGAGAAGCAGGGTCCACCGTGGACAGGTCCCCAGTTCATGACAGGGCTGACACATACAGACAAACAACCATCCACGCACACATTCACACCAGTGGGCAATTTAGAGTCACCACTTAACCTGCATGTCTTTAGACCATGGGGGAAGAAGCTGGAGTACCTAATGTCCTCTCTCCCAAACAGCCAAAAAGCCACTGCTCAAATAGATTCTTCTCACCAGGTAGGATGGAAGGATCAATCTAGGCTGCGGCACTCATACAGGTGACTCAGCCGCTTCTTCTGAAACAGGAAGAAACAACTCACATTCAGTCACATCTTGGCAATTTCCTAATAGAAACACTTCTATATGGTGCATACCGCACATAAACATATCACCATAAATAACTGCCCCCCCCCCTCACCCCCTCATACTTAGGGCTAACCCAGTGACATCACTAATGATGTCATCAAGGGTTTAAATACAGGAAGTGGTTGAGCAGTCTTGCTTTTGTCTCTGGAACACCTGGAGGACGACGGTAAGTAGCAAAAGAAAGAAGTAAAACAGAACTGAACTAATAAACAATAATATATATTTTTTGCTTGTTTTACTACCAAAAATGTTGACGTCTGTGAAACATAATCCAAAATCCCAACATACCTCAAGTACTCTGCATGACACTGAACAATGGTTCAACATACAATTAACAAGCATGGTTAAAACACGATGTGTTAATGGTGGTGGAACTGCAGACGAATGGCGTCTTCTCACCCTCTTTGTCACAGCGTGTATATAAAATCACACTGACACATAATGTGTAAGCATTGCTCGTGTAAAATTTAGTTTGTATGTGTCTGCTTGAATTCAGTTATTTGGTTGATTGTGTTGATTGGCTTACAGAGACTGGTAAGCAGTGGGGGAAAAAAATGTAGTGTAGTGTCCTACAGGAGCAAGGTTTATTCCTTTCCATTGGCAGTGGCCTGACAAACAGGAACGTTAACTGGGATAAACAGCGCCTATGGACTGGCAAATCACTGGAGAGCTGCAAGTTGAGCTACAACACACAGATACCCACAAAATAACTCTCAAGGGGTATGTGGGGCATGTGATGCCTGTTCTTTTGTGCTGAGGAGGAAGCGATACTATGGATATTACTGTATATATATATATATATATATATATATATATATATATATATATATATATATATATATATATATATATATATATATATACACACAGTGAATTCAGAAGTTTTTCTATTGGACTTTCGGTCCTGAAAGCAGGACCAAACTAAAAGAGGTTAAAAAGTTGCAGTGAGCAGAGGGGAAATGCAGAATTCGGTGGTCTCTGCGGGTTTGTCACCACAGGCGACTGCTCTCATCTTTTAATTTAATTAAGCCATTAATTTAAAAAAAAGCATTAAAATATACTACGGAACACATTTGTTCAGCTGCTTTGTTCAACTGATCTTTTGATGAAATGAACTCAACAAGTACACACTTGTGATCCCTTTTTTAAAATTCTTTTTTTTTTGCTTTACTTGACAGACACTGTGCTGTGGGCTACAATCGAATCGGTGCCAATGTGGCAAGAACTCAGACCCGGCACAAGGGACGCGCGCATCAACCAGGTGAGCCACTAGAGTGCCCCAGGTGATCCCTTTATAATCCATTTAATCATTCATTAAAAGTAGAAGGGACAGAGTTACTCCTTTTTTTTTTTAAGTTTTCTTTTTTTACCTTACATTTGCCGCTCTGTTATTCTCCTTCATTTTGTCCTCCCGCTGCCCTTATTCTCCCTTTCTTCTAGTTTATTAGTCAGTCTAGGGCCTCAGGGTCAGTTTGGTCTGCCTGCTCCTTCCATTTTTATTTCCTGCTCTCTCGCTTTCCCCCTTCCCCCCCACCTGTTTTTAATCTCTCTCCACTTGGTGATTTCCGTCTTTACTTCCTCCCCGTCTCGTCAGACCTTCATGTCTTCTTCACTTTCCATAATTATGCATAGTTCTTGGGTCACCGTGCCATCGTGACTATCAGGATATTCTCTCAGGATATTCTTTGTCTCCGCATCTCACTCTCTTCTTCCTGTCTTGCTGAACTCCTTCACCTCCCCCCTTTCCAGCACTCACAATCCTAATTTGTTTCTTCACTCAATTCGTGCCCCAGTTGCCCCCCCCCCCCCCCCCACCACCACCACCATCACCACCACCGCCGCCCCCTCCTCTCCTCTCCCCACGCTCTACACACACACGCACACACACATACTGTACATGCACACACTTCTCTCTGTTGTGTCGATTAGTCAGAGTTGAAGGCCTGGAGTCTCTGGCTGATGGACACATTTGTCTGCTCAGCAATCTGCTGCTGTGCCAGAAGGAGCACACGCACACACACACACACGCACACGCACACGCACACACACACACCCCAAAACCCACGCAAGCACATACATGTGTGTAGACACGCATGCGAACACACAAGAGATGCGCACATACAAAATATGTCAATCTATGTTGAAGAGAAACCCCACCATAACTAATGCCTGAGGTAACCTACTTTTGTTAGTTATCTTTGAGTTGTGATTCATATGGTTTACACACAAGCATGAGCACACAAACAAGCCCTCCCTACACACACCACACACACACACACACACACAGACACACACAGAGGATATAGATCGATGTACAGTGAGGCTGGCAGTGAGTTCACACACGGAGCTTCTCGTTTCTTGTTCCAAACTAGATATATAAAATGTTTCTATACAAACAAAGGATGTAAACCGCCCATCAGACACCATGATAGCTATTAATTGTTATTATTATTATTGTGAATTAAAAGATTATTTCACAAAGAGATGAAAGATTCTGAGAATTTTCATAGTCTGTTTTAAGGTAGGGGAAATCCACAATTAACATTTGATTGACTTTGGTCTACAAACAGCGGCGTAGTGGATATACCCCCTTCTAAATCCCCTCTGATGGGCGTCATCCCGTAGTGTTCTGCAAGCTGAATTCTTCTCGCTGAAGATGGCAACTGCATGACTGACATAGCTGTCCAATTTTCATGAGCGCACGGAGTAAGAAACGAGCAGCTCAAACGTCGTAATTATGTAGTTGTCTCACCTGTCTGTGAGAGTATTTATTGCAGAATTTGCACCTCCTCTGTGGTTGATGTTAATTTCATAATGATCCTTACCGGTCCTCGAGATACGGCTCCTTGATTTGATCCAGTGATTATGAAGTTAACTTATTATGTATTCAAAAGCTTCATTTTAAAACCGTATATCACTGGAATGAGCATGTATATTCCTTCCAAAACCAATGATATTTGCACTCGTGCACGCCCTACAAGCATATAGAGCCAAGTGTGTAATAAGTACTTAAATTTAATTGAATTAATAGAAATAGATAAATGAACTTTTACACTTGCATTTTAAAATGGCACCAAAAATCATTTCCTCTGGTATATTTCCACAGCAGTGGATCTGTCACCGGATTCTCACCTTTCACCACATCACCCCTCTGCCTCCTTAAGCGAGCTCAACAACATGCAACGCTTCCCTCCCGTTAGCGTGAGCAGCAGCAATGTCAAAGTCATTCTGGATTAACAACTAGAAGCTTATTTCAATTTGTAGCTCAGCCTGTGTTAATGAGTGTTTAAAGGCCTGATGCATGTACGAATTCCCGTGCATTCAAGAGCTGATAGTGGAAGGCGGAGCATGGGATTGGCTGAAAGGTGAAGTGGCGTGACTTTAGTTAAATCTGACATAATAGAAAGTGACCTTACAGGGACGTGAAATGACACTATCACTGGAAATGTTACAAAATGTTACAATGTTGCGTTTCATTTTTTCAAATAATATTTAGTCTTTTCTTTTTTTATTTATTCAATACTGAACACTGTATAGCAACAGTACACTGCTGTCGGTCTGACTGTTTCCCTCAGGATTCTTTTGCTACAGTGAAAGTCATTTGAGGCACAGTGCCATGCTACCCCATACCTAATCACTTCTACAGCTTTTCAGAAAGAATCTGCTGCAGCAGCTACTGCGGCACGAGTGACTGATGGGAGCAAGATGGGGGACTCTCTGATGGCTACCACCGTTTTGATACATACAGCCATAATGTCTCTCGGGGGTCTACATTCGCGGTGCAGTTGACTAGTTAAAATAACACACACGAAAAAGGCATGCTCCAGCTGTTTCCTATTGACAAGCTTCCTCATCGTTTCTCGCGGAAGTCAGTTGGGAAGAGATGATGTGGAATAGTAAAATAAAGTGTGTGTGGGGAGTGGGGGGGAATCAAACACCCTGGCTGTGGGTGATGAACGTTTGCTGTGGTTGTACGTCTCCTCCATCCCAAGAGGAGTGTGGGGCGGGACGGGCAGGGCGGGGGGATAAGAGGAGCAGAGGAGGAAGAGGAGGTTTGTCTGAATCAACATGTTTTTTAAGAGGGATGTGAGAAACTGGGACAGTGGTGGCATCGCTGATGTCCCCTGGCTCGGCGCGCTCCAAACACGGGACACACACACACACACGCGCGCGTACAGAAACACAAGAGCGAACAAACACACATTCACACGCGGAGAGAATCTCGTGCCCTTGGGGAGCCCCGCTTTCAAAGTGCTTTCAAATGGTGCTGTGCCAAATCTCCATACATTATCGTCAGAATTTATATAAAAAGGCTGTATTTGCATGAGTGTAGCCACACAGGGACCAAACACAGCGGAGGAAATATTCAAGTGGCTTGCCTTGTTAGTTCCTCTGACATACACACCACCTAGAGTAATGCCAACACATGTAGAACATTTTTTTACATATAGCCACACATTCCCTCACACAGACGAGGTGGACCTCAATCTTATAGGTGTGATTTGTGGGATAATGATGGTACGTCAGATGAACCTGACAGATAAAATAACGTGATTGGCGTCTGACTGTTTGGATATCCCAGGACAAAATCAGGTCTATTAGGTGCCTGATTGCATTAGATATGCAAATGAGCCCCAGCTGGAGCCAATCCCGTCACACCTGTGGGTCCTTGATGTCCTGCAGCGGCAAACCAGAGAGGGGTGATTTTAATGATGTGCTCCAACATGAAGGAGACTCTCATTCATTACAGTTAATCTGCAACATATGTTTTTAGAAAAGTGCATTAGTGTGTTCATTTTAGCTGGAAGACTCTTTGGAGGAATACCTGGGGAGGGTCAGGAACTGCTTTTTATCTTAACGGGATGGGTTCAAAGTCATGTTCTAAAATAAAATATATATATTCCGGTTGATGGTGTCCCTCGTGCATTTTGGCCGTTTCAAAGTGGGCATCTTGAAAGCGTGAGAATCACTTATGCATTTGACAGTGTGTTAAGTGACACTCTTCCATGGATGGAAACAAGGTGCACATGTTCGACCTGCTAATGACGTTTGAAGGGTTAATTAGCTGCCATCATCCGAGGAAAGTTATCCACGCAGAACTTAGTTAAAAATATCTCCAAATCTAGACAGAAAATATAGTATGAAGTGAGGAAAAAGGCAGTTCATTAGTAGTCATCAGTGTTACGCTGTTAGTGGTCTTGTCGCTATGCTGGGCCTTACTCATGATGTATTCTTTTGTGGTCCGTGACATGTTTACTTGTACTAATAAGTCATAATTCCAGGGTGATTTGAGTATACAGTACTGCATATCTCTAAAGAATATCTGAATCATTATGGTCAAATAAAAGCTGAGATACCTTCAGTTGAAACAAACTCAATTTGTTACTGTAAACTGCTCTCACCCGTTCATTATTCTGACCATCTTTCACTGCACTCTTCCTTCGTTTGTTCTCAAAATGGGGGGCAGCCGCCGTTCGAAGATTGCCACGCCTGAGGTTCCCTTGAGCAAGGCATAACCCGGGCACGTAATCCCCAACAACATCCGCTCCCTGGGCACTGCGAATCACTGCCCACCGCTCAAGTCTGTGTGTGTTAGGTATCACATCCTGTGCCTGTGTGTTCCGACAGGTGCTGGGATGGGTCAAATACAGACAAATAAATTCAGGTGTACATGATTAACAAAAAAATAAAAAATGAATAAAAACATTCCTGGAAATAGAAAGGAATTATGGCCATTAGATTACTAAAGAAAGATGTCATTTGAAATGTGTTTGCATTAACACATTAGCATTAATGTCTGTCCCCAAAATGTATGCAGCTGTACATACAGTATGTATGTTGCAGTATTCTTCTCTGCATCCATTGGCACATTGCTACACTCATTTGCGTATCGCCACCACCATATGTTGACGAACAGAACAGAATAATGTGAAACTGACAGCAGGATTATCCCATTGTCCAGTGTTCATGTACACTCTGTATAAACAAATAGTGGTCACTCACGTGGTACCTTTTTAAGGTGCAGCCAATAATGGCCTTGGCCACTATTTGAGAACACCACAAGAGGGTTAATCTATATGAGTAAGAAGATCATTACATCAATACATGCTGCTCCTTAATACTAATGCTTCTGATGCCATGACCAATACTGTTAATGACATCCTCAGTGTAATGCACCTCTGTCATATACATATCAATATCGAGGGTTTGCAGGTGTAATGTCAGTCATTATTTTTTGAATAGTTATTCCAGGAACATGTTGTATGTATTTTTATTCTAGTTGAAAGAGCCGTCTTCTGTCAGATGAAATTATCTTTTGTCAACGTCGCTCTTTAGGATAGCTGTGTGAATACGTGTAACAACATGACACATTCATTTAACAGCATGAATAACTAATTTAATGAGAATTTGGATCAGTATTCAGAATCATCCAATGCACATCATGAATTATGTAGATCCATTCTGAAGAAGAAAAAAAAAACTGCTCGCAGCCCTTCTCTGTTTCACTGTGTACACCGTGTAGGCCTACATCCCCACATACAATCATATCATCAGCTCGACACCAGTCAGGCTTGAAATGGAGCCCGTTTTTCTCTCTCCTCTATTCTTTTAGATGAGTTGCATGGGTCTGCTTATAGTCAGTGTGAAATGAGCTGAGCTAAAGTGGTTTTGCTAGGGCAGTTATGCCTGAACCAGAAGAGGAAAATGAATGGCTTGGTGTTTTACTTGGCTGGCTGGAGATAGGAAATACTGTTTGAACATGGTGAGGAGGAGTTGTATTCAGACTAATGTGCATATGTATGCTCATGTGTATTTGAAGTGGATATATGATTATAGCAAATTGTATGTGATGCGCCCCCACATCTGTATGTCTCTCCTGCTCTTCCCCTCAGAGTATCTCTCACATATTGGCTATACATGCTGTATTGTGATAGCAACACATCAGCAGCACAACAAGCAAAGGACTGCAGGTCCTCAGTGACTCCGCTGGATGTGTTCAGTCACAAGAAGCTTACAAGCCAATATGAGATCATGTACCTGTGTCCAAGTGACAAAAGCGACTAAAACATTTACAGTGTAAATGATGTAAACATTGTAGGCATCGTTTGAAAGTCAGAAAGCAAAGCAACTGTATCAGATGTCACATGTTAGCTGTAAGCTAGCTCCCAACAGATACTGGGTTTTTTTTTGAGAAGTGCCAAAAACGGCCGGTTCTCCAGATGGCCACTTGAGACTGGCTGAAAAAAATCCTGGGAGTCCTGTTATAAATCTGAACTGTGCAACAGGAATAAACGCATCTATAGCTGTGGTCTATAGCTAATTTCCTCAGTCATGATAACTGTTTTAGGGTGACATTTTACATACTTATAATGAAGGCAACGGTGATTACGTGGCATTTGGCCCACCTCAGCTCCACCCACGCTCTACGTCTTTGCTCATTTTCGGAGTAGCCAGGGGCAGACGGAGTCAGGCGCTGCCAAGATGGCAACAACCAGAGACACCACAATAGGTCCTCAGAATCCAATGGGTGACTTCACAGAGATGTCCATCCTAATTTATACAGTCTATGGTTTAGCTGAGCCTCTGACTGGTCTTAGAAGTCACCACTCCAGTTCTTTCTGACATCTCCCTCTCTTTTGCCTCTAGTCAGTGTATGTTTACAAAGCACATTCATAAAAGCCCGACATAAGCGAAAATTTGTGCCGCCCGGAGGGATTTGTGTCTAATCTCGTCTTCCCATTGACTTTGTATCCAATCCCGCTGCCTGTAAAATTCACTTTGTACACAGTTTTAGCCACCCTAGCGGCTCTGTGAGGCTGCATTTTGGCACAAACGGTACTTTATGCTAAATGCTAACATCAGCATAGCAAGCTGCTCACAATGACACTCCTAACGTGCACGTGGGTGTGAAGTTTACCATGTTCACCATCATAGTTTAGTGCATTAGCCTACCGTTTGCTAAGAAATGCCATTGGCTTGTCTCTGACAAATTAAAACATTGACCTGATGCAGGTGCTTGAATTAAATGTTCAGGGATCGCTAAAGTCATTAGTATTCATCCTTGTTGGACCATGTATGTCTCTGCAAAATTTCAATTTTACCAGTAGCTGTTGAGCTATTTCAGTCTGGACTAACAAGGTAGACTGGCAGACCAGCATTGCCATCCATGTAGCCATCGTTGCTAGCATGAGTAAAAATATCTATTTCATCAGACACTTCTTCAGAGGCGCAAATGTTTCCTTCATACACACTCACACATGGAAACTGAAGAGAAAATATATCACAGAAGCCAGTAAATTAAAATCAATCAGAGTCATATGAGCATAATTATAGAACATATTGCTTTGAAAAAAAAAAAAAAAAAAAACTCTTGCTCAAAGCTGTGCCATGTGCTTTCAAAGGTCAGACTGATCTGAGGGGAAGCTTTTAACTGGATGATACCAGATGTAAACAAACAGTGTAATGGCCAGTCATTATGGAGAGCTGTTTCGGTATGTTTATCTGATGAATATTTTGTGCACGACAATGCACCGAAAGAACCCAGAATCTGTGGAAATTGAAAAATGATGGATTTTGTTTGCTGAAAAACAAATATCCTGCAGTCAACAATGTTCTCGGTATATGTGGGGAAACGACAATGAGAACTGTGGATTTCTCTGTGAGTGCTCCTGAATTAATAAGAGAGAAAAAAAAAAAAAAAAAACTGAGCACCCGCGGTGCACCACAAACTGTACTGCCTTTGTCTCCTCAAACCTGATTAAACAATCAAAACCAAATTCCAGTCAAAATAGGGAGGAAACTATCTGGATAGGCAATAAATTTCCTCATCCTTTGAAAGACACAAGGCAGCAACTGTCCACGGGCACTAATCCACATACCAGCTGTAAGTGAATGAAGTTGTAGCATTTTCCCAAACTATTCCACAATAGAGGTAGTGAGCGCAAAGGTTGAAAAAATACTGGAATTTCCTCTTGACCCTGATTTCCCTTTATCCATACTATAGCAAGTCTATTTAATGTTCCATATGTGCTGCCACCGAGCAGATCTGAATGTATGTGTGTGGGTGTTTGTGCGTCACTGTGTGTCAGTGTGCAGCTTGGTCAGTGAGGTGATGCGGGGGTCCGTCCTGGAGGTCTAAAGGGGATGCAGGTGGCACGGTCTGCCATCTGCCTCGCCACCGTATTAGGATGATATCTCACCACCTGCTCGGTGGAGTTCAAAAACGCACAAACACACACACACACACATCCACCCACACACACACATGGCCACACACTGACGTACACAAACACACACACACACACAGAAGCCTGGAGGGTAGAGATGAAATATCCTCCTCATCAGTCTTACACTGAGACCTGGAGACCCAGACCTGGAGACCGTGACCATACATCTGACCACATGACCCTGGGGTACAGATGCACTCCCGCCCACACACACACACAGAAATGCACTCCCGCACACACACTTGCACGCTGTTCTTTATGACCTTTCTCCCCAAATCCAAAGCCATGCTGTGCCTTATGTGTCATAAGTGTGCTTATTTGAATATCTGTGCTTTGAGGAAAACACAAAGCTTTTGCTTTATCTCTAACCACCTCATTCTTGGCCTCCATGCCACACTGATAATAGACGCCATCAAATCCTGACATGTGGGCGCGCTGTTTGTGGGTGTATGGTTGTGTGCCACCACAATGTCACCGTATTAACCAGATCAGAAGCACAATGAGTAAATAGGTCAACTAGAAACCCTTTAGTGCCAATTTAGAGACTGATGAAAGGGCGTAGGAAGGCATATATCATTATAAACCTTATTAAATGGGCCAGCGTCTGTCCCAGAGGCTGGAGCAATGATGTTGTAAAAATGTTATCGATGTGGTTGTAATATGAGCTACAGTGCTCATTATGCATGTGATGATAAGTAGCCGAGATGCTGACACATTTAGGTGTATTTTATGCTTGGTTCTATTACCAAACAGCGTAGTTTGTCTTTAATGGTCCCCAGCGGCCTTTTGCATTTAACACATCACTGTTGTAGATAAACATGTTTATGGAGAAAAAGTCTCTCTCTGCTGCTCATTGTGCTGCTATTGTTTTCAGTGTATCAAAGTCGCCCACTATTATGTGCTCCAGATACATAAGCTTGCTTCCTTGGGTACTTTTGCAACATTTAGTGCAATCAAGAAGAAGTTTTGTTGTGGCGTGTTATAGCTAATATTTTGTTGCACCTACTTTTCCCCTGAGTATCTGTATGTCCACTAAAGCTAATGGCTGACAGAAGGGGTGTCGCAATCAGTAAGGAGCCTACTGTGCTAGAATATAAATGAGGCAAGGAGAATAGCAATGAAGCAAGCCTTTGTCTGACTTATGTAACTGAACAAAAGCAAGCAAGCTATACAAGATGCACACTAATACCTCAGCTGTTTTTGAGTCTTTTTAATGTTTTTTTTTTTTTTTCTCAACAGACCGTAAACCTGTTTAATAGACATGTTGTGAATATGTATAAGAGGTCAACTCTTAGCCACCTCTTAATGTTGGGGTAGGAGCTGCTAGTGGGGCTTTAGACCTTAAATCACGCTGCACATGCAAATATGTTTTTAGCAAATTCTTTTTGAACCTCTCATACATGCATGATTTCATTCACCTTTTTTCATTGCTTCGGTATCAGTGTTGCAAATTTAATCACATTTGTAAATATACCAGGCTGCTTGTATTAATCACGATGATTACATCCTTTTTCAAAATGTCATTTCATGTATAATTCTTGCTTTTATTTGAGGCACATCGTAGAAAGGTAGGAGGTAGGAGAAAAGAATACTGCATTGTTCTGAGACACATTACAAATGCCCTGTCCTCAAATCCCGTATATCTATACCTAAATCATTTTGTTCAAATGAATTTACATCAAAAACACAGACACGGCTTTGTGGGCTTAAATAAACACCTAGAACATATGAGTAAAAACCACAGGAAATACACAAAATTACCAAAAAGTGATACTAAACTAGTAATTTAAACATTTGAGGTAATTTAATTATCTTAAATGTTATTATCAGCAAATAATATTTGTAACTCTCTTTATAGGAGATTTCTAAAAGATGTGTTCACAGTTATTCAGTCTGTCTTTAAACAGTACGGACATGCCCCTGTGAACACTGAAGCAGGTTTTTACTGCTGTAATCATTCTTCCTGTTCCGACTGATTAAGAGATCCCTCCTTGATGCACTTCCAGCGGATAGGACAAAATCTACAATCCCAGTTTTGTGCAAAAATACGTTCCAAGGTTCATCTGAAGTTAATGCGAGGCTTCAGCAGCCCGAGTTAAACAAATCAAGTGTTCTAAAGTTAGAGGCTTTTTACGACAAAATTCTTAATGCTCAGCAAAACTGTCCAGGGGAGAAAGTCATTTTGGAAGATATCCCTTGGTTTGTCTAAGGATGGCTAAAAGCCTCATATGAGCTTTGGATAAACTTAAGGCTAAATTCTTACACGGAGTGAGGACTGTGGATTTTGTGCTCCATCAGTTTCGTTGGAGGGGAGCTCTTTTCAGCCAGTACGGACAAGAGGAATGGTTACTGCAAGAAAACCTTATTTTAATGTACACATGGATACCTGATGATGGATTCAAGATGGACCTGGAAAACTGTGACCCATCCTAACACATCACTGCATATCGATTCGTTAAATATCTACCTGATATGACTATGAGGATCCATCAAGCCTTTTACGTCTCGGGCCAAAGATCTGGATCTCATTTTCAGATATGGGCAGCCTGAGATATAATCAATCAGACCTATCTGTTCTACCAATAAATGGGGTGATTATTTTAATCAAGACTTTAATTGACTTTCTGTCGAAGATGTAGCTACAGATATTAATGAAACCTGAATGAAAGATGGTTTGTTGCTCTCTTTTGATCAGTCTAACATAGGCACGTCTCACTATCATGTGAGCTTTCTGAAAATTAGATTTAAACTGATTAGAATGGAATTACTGACCCACTGGACTGTGTTTAATCCCAGCGAGAAGCGGCTGCAGAGTGGTTTGTCTCCAAGAAAGCGATCAGAGAGCTTGTGCCATGCATGATTGGAAATGATAGAGAAGAGCATTTTAATAAGGTCTGTGTTGGAAAATAGCATGCCTACAGATTACTCACCACAGTGGTTATTAAATACGGCTGGCATTGTCTTTGTTAATAAAGCGATTCTGGATAAGAAAGAGTTAATGGTTGTGACGGGGTCACTGTCATGGGCGGCATACTTTTGTATTCTGCCGACTGAGAGCTCTTGAGCTCATACAGAACTGCAACTAAAACTTCACTTTACTTTACTTTAAGGAGTTGCCAAAAGCATCTCGTCTGACAATAACATTATTGAGGTTTATGGGGCACACCGATCTGTTGAGTGACAAGATTGAAGCAAGCTATTTTTGGGAACATGATGTCACAGCCCATGGCCATGGAAAAAGAGGGAAACTGGGGTGGTAATTTCAGCTACCACAGGCTCACTGTTCAATTTGACTGCAAGGCTGAGCTCAGACACCGTATTTATTTTCAACAGTTGTGATTTAACCGGCGCTGTGTGAGTTTTGCTGGCTTAAGGGTTACATCTGTTGTTGGCATTGCACGCTGTGACATAGCACACTGGTTTCACTGGTTATGTGTGGGCTTGTTTATTTATGCTAATGAGAAATTTATACAATAACGCGAGGCGTTTCGTTCTGATCTGTTAGCTGTCATGTTGTGCAGGGCATTCACACAAATTCACTGGTGGAGAAATGTAATTTTGTGTTTTCATCATCTGAAAATAAGAGCGAATGAATCCCTTCCATGTCCGCCATGTTCAACTGTCATGTTTCTATAGTAGCCCAAGAGGATTGTTTTGCTGCCACTGGAGTTTCTTCCTCACAAGAGGAAGGAGAGGGTGAGGCAAGGGTGTTGCAATCAGCAACTACACTACTAGATGCCTCTAAAATCCCGCACACTGTGACTGGATGTGTACGTTTTAGAAGGTGGAAGTGACAGCAGTATTCGTTGTGTTTCTGGTTCTGATGCATGCAATTACTTTCAATACTTTTTTGCTCTACACGAACTGATTGGAAAACACATTTAGGAGGTAGATGATTAGGTTTGTTTACCAGGCAAATGCTAGTAGATTTATCTGTTTTTCTGGCAAATGGTGGCAACAGTGGAGATCATTCTTTGTTAGACACAAAAAGTGACACATTTTGATATCTTAAATGTCAAATAAATAATAATGTTAAATAAATCCCATTTAAAAGACTGAAACTAAGAACAAATCTCAGTACTTCATCACTACTGAAGACATAAATCTTTATAAATGAGTCACTGGTATATAATTTTATTTATAAAGCAAAGAACAAAACCTCAGTAGTTTCCTAAACCGTGTTGGGAACATTGAGAACTGTAGTAATAAGCAAATGGTATATTTGTTGACTACTTTCAGCTTCTAATTTGGTGCCCTAGTATTTATTGCAGCAGAACGGTTTATGTGGGATCAACTAAGACCACAGAGGCTTTGTTCATGGCAGTGAAGGAGTACGTGACCCAGAGGGATTGATTTGTTTTTAATTGTTTCGGTCAATGGCATAGAATAAGCTTTAGCAATCTTTGGATACAGACAAAATACTTAGTTAGAGTCGATTGTTGGTATTTTATCTTTCATAGGCTTTGTGGATATCAAGAATAGTCCAGAATCTCACCAGTTGTCCTTTAACTCAAAACAATTCCTCCACCACTGCGCAAAAAGCTCAACTCAAAGTCTGCTACATCATCTCCCTTTTGTCTGTGTGGAGCATGCAACACTGCCATTTGCAGTTTGCAAATGTGTTTGTACTGCTGACCTTTGTGTGGCTTATATAAAAAGTTGTCACAGGCTGCGACATTAAGAAAATATTTCTGGATTTACACACCCTCTAAATCAGTGAGGCATAAATATATCCAACAGTTCCAGCTGAAAAAAAAATGATTACAGTATATTCTGACGTTAATGAAAGGTCTTTCAACTAAAAGAAGTGTGCTTCTTATTTATTAGACAGTATGAGCAGTACACGTCAAACGGAAAGTTCATCTTGACACGCAGCAGTCTCTCCTCCATGATGTCAAAGCGTCATCTCAAACTCGTATCGCAAGACGCTAGCTATTTATAAGCTGTACTGTATCTGATAAATCATCCTCAGACGTTTTCTCCAGACACACACCACAACCACACACAGGTACACACAAACAAGATAAGTTCCTTCCTGGTGCGGCAGTGCCCGCTCGGTCAGAATTGATGTCGGAGTCGAGCCCTCTCACCGACCCCTGCCTTAATTGAAGGAAGCCGGGGAACAAGTGGACCGGAAAATTAGTTCTTCTTACCAGCCAGGCACAGTCACACTGAAGTACAGTTGGAGACACCCATAAACACAAATGCATTTACCACAAATATACACACGCACATACACACACGCGCGCAAACCCAAGCAGCTAAGGGTTTCCCTACCTCTGTGTAGTGACCGCATCCTGAACTTTGCACTATTGGAAAGTAGTTATTGACACGCCCCTTGTCTAACATCACCTCAGGCACATTTAAAACACTCTATAGGAGTTCATAGCTTTTAAATTTTAATTAGACAAGACTGGACTAATAGAAAAATTATCACAGTTGTCCTCTGGTATATTGATAAGAATACCAGAGGATTGGTTTATCATAAGTTTAATGTGCAAGTATTTATGTCACCGGCAGTGCAGGGGGGAGTGCTGAGAGGCAATTCCTGTCTAAATGAGCTTCTTAAAATTCATTAAATTATAATAAGCATTTAATACGATAAACACATGATAATATAAATATGATAAAATATAAAAAGAATCTACACTTTTTTAAAATTCTAATTAATTATATTCTGCTGCCTTAGCCATTTACTTGTTTCTCATTAGAATATCATTCTACTTCCACCTTTGACAAAGCAGGGAGGTCTAGCTAGCAGTACATGTCTCTCTTTCTTTCATGGACCAAGTTCTGATGGCAGCCAATGCACAGCAGTAATGCAAATTCAGCATTCCACAGGCTACCTCATCCCATAATTGGAAAAACGGCACTGAGTTACCATTTGTCCAGCATAAGAAAGGGAGAGCTCAAATTACAAATGGGAATAAGCGATAGCTTTAATTTTTAGTTTGTCCAATTTCATGGAAATGAACTCTTGTCCAATTGCTCAGTAATCCAGTTTGTCTGAAAGACAAGAAGTGAACATGGACAACCTTGGGATGAACAATAGCATCAGCCTGAAAAGATGGTTCACGGTCCACTTCTGAGCTTATTCCAACCTGTCTACCCCATCTCACTGTGGTGATTAAATTCCCTCCTCTCTTCTCAATGGACTGTTAGAGGAATGTAGAAAATCATTAACTCAGGTAAAGGGAGTTGAGACAGTATAAAAGGCTTATATCCTTCCCTTTAGCCCTCCTTAATAGTCCCTTTACATGCACTTTGCACTGAACTTTTCAACTTCCGACTAATTAGTCACCCTGTCTAGAGTCTTCAGCTATCAGCAATCATTTGCAGCAACCGCTCCCGGCTGGTCTGCTGAAGAGCTTGTTGAAATATCTCTGTGAAACTTCTTGATTGATCTAAAAAGTTAATAAAGGTAATTCCAGTTTCTTATTTATAAGCAATAAAAGTGTGTGGTCCCGCATTGTTGCCGTATATTTTTTTTTTTCAGGCCCCGCTGAAGTCATTCATTAAAAATAGATGTCTAGCCAGTCAGTCATTGATTTGATTTGCCGACATCTGTGTTCACGAAACCAAACTGAAATGAAATAATTAAATTAAGCAGTGCTACCTTCATACAGACAGTGTTTATTTACTCTAGAGGTACCCAGAGGAAATACCTGATACTAGCGAGTAAAGAAAAGCTACTTTATCTCATGAGAAGTAAATACTGTTGGGTGTTCTGAGACTATTGATTTCTGGGCTGTTACTCAAAACAGCGCCACAACCCCAAGAGAAATGATAAGAAAAAAAAAACACTTGTCAATCAAAGGAAAATCATTCCCGGGTAAAGAAAAGCACAAGAGATTCAAAGACTTGGCAAACTGGTATGTGCAGGATTCGCTGCCTTGGTCACTAATGGGATTTGTGTACCATATATGCATAAATAACTAAGAGAGAAACTTAGTGACTTTACTTAAGAGAAACTTGAGCAGCTACAAAGCGACAACACAGGCAAACTCCATCTGCTGAAGGAGATCATGCGATAGCATCAGATATCCAGAAACACTATTGGATTGAATTTGTGGTGAGATTACTTTGCGGACTGTTGTTTGCTGAACTTTCAGTCTTTCACTATTAAGATGTTCTAGGGTGACTTCAAACCTGCTTTGTTGTCAGTCACAAACCTCTGCAATTTGGAGTTAAAAAGCTCCTGTAGCCAGGTGGACATTCTGTACCGGGATGCAGTTGAGCGAGCAGCTCACCTGAACTGGCAGCAAAGCATGTTGCTCTTTTGATGTTTAGGCACACACGGCCGCATTAGATATGAATGCATCTGGATTTTTTTAACCAATAATATAATATGATAGAGTAGAGAGACATGAGGGACATACTGTAGCATAGAGGTGCCATTCGGATCTATTTCGTTGCTGTAAATGAAAACCTTACCAAGAGAGTGAACTTAGAGCTGCAACAGAAAAGAAGAGAAGGAGGATGAAGGGCGAGAAAGCCCCAGTAGCCAAAGCACTAATATTTACCATGAAAACTACTCTGCATGTTAACCCTCTCCAATGTTGCTGCAGTTCACTGAGAATCATCACTTATATTAGTAAGTGAAAGAATTTGACAATCATGTTGTTTTTCATTTTAAAAAAATACAATGTTGACACCAAATATGTGACATTCATAGCGTTTTAAACTAAGTTTGATTCAACACTTCAGAATTAAAGAAAACAAATGGACACTAAAACTTTTGTAAGTAGCTATTTTTATATAAGAATAAACAACAGTGGAGCAGTCATTTCCAGTTCCAGTTATTGATGACAACTTATGACAACTATCTAGAAAAGCTTGGCACTTTATTATTGACTGACTCTCTGGGGTCTGCAGGGTTAACTTGCATGCTATTCACAGAGAATAAATGGCTATCGCAAAGAAGATTTTGTGGTATCACCCACCCCTGCTGAGTACTATAGTACTCAGTGCTATTATCCTTCTCCAACAATGAAGAAGCAGAGAAGTGCATGTGATTGTCTAGACTATAGATTTTTTTTTCTTTTGTCTTTGTGTAGGTCACTGAAGTTTATTTTTCGATCTTTTCTTGTCCTTTTCAGGTTTTAATTGTTTGTGCAGTACACAAAATGAGCACTCACTATCATCAGGTACAGTTCCCAGCAACTCATGATGTAAACATGGTCACTTTGCTGTGACCTCTGTCCCTCTCTGTGTAGTGAAACCTTTTATGAGATAAAGCAACAGTGCATTAGTCAGGCACGGCGAGTGCAAAATAAAACGGATGTTGGGTTTTGAAATGCTGGTAACCAGTGAATCCAGAGTCGCAGTCATTTCTGTAGAATGATTTCCACATGCACCTGAATGTGAAGTGAAGCCTTTACCCACTAAACAGTTATGTGCTGTTCATTAACACACTCTTAATGCCCACAACAAGGATTATAAATAGATGAGTTCACTGTACAGGATTACTGTTGGCTGTGGAATAAATACTGATGATTATTTCCTCATTTTCTGCCTTTCAAACACCCACAATCTCTAATCAGAGCTGTTGTACAGTCTGCAAAATGTCACAAATTTCCCATATTGGCCCCCTGCTCCTGGTCTCTTTGTCCATCTAGCATCTTGTGGCAAAGTGAGAGCTCATTAAATGAAGTCATGATGGGAGACGGAAGAAGCTGAGTGAGCTGGTGACAGCAGTGAAAATTATGTTGTGTCAGATCATTCCCCAGTCAGCTGCCTCCATCATTTCATAGTGAAGATGGGCACTAAATTCCTCCACTATTTCTTTTTCAGGTGATGTAATGTGCAGCAATGTAAATGTTGAATGTACAGGTATCCAGGATTAAAACATAATAAAATGACATTCAATTGCAAAGGTTAAAATGCTTCTCTCTCTCTCTCTCTTTCTCCCTCTCTCTCTCTCACACACACGCCACTCTTGAAGAAGGACGTGAAAAGCTCTCAGCTGAATTGATTAGGACCAAATGGCTCATACTTGAAATCAGCCCAAATTACCGACTGGCTAATGTGCTTGAAACAACTTACTTACCTCATCCTCTCATGCAAAACACGCACACTCGAACACACACATATGCACTCGAACGCATCCCTTCGCTCATTCATTGCAGCACTCGCGTCCACATGCGCACACGTGCTGCCACATATGTTCCAGAGTCTTTCTCTCTCTTCATTGTTGTTGTAACACACAAAAACACATTTGTGTAAAGCAAGGTATGCTAGCGCTGTCTTTGGCTGGACCACTTCCAGTTTCCCAGTCATCAGCTTGATATGATATGATTGAGCCAGCACCGTACACAGTCGTAGCTCACCTGCCAATACCCGAGAGTCAATGAATTCAAGATTATCTTAAAAGAAAATTCTTATTTTTCAACAGCCTTGGTCTTTTTTTATATATATATATATATATATAGCTTGGCTGTCATTCCAGTGACTGATGGTAATATTTTAATTATTATTTTGTTTGCTGAGATCTAAAGATGTGCAAACAAATAACCACGGTTATCTAAATGTCAGTTATAATTTTCCATTAAATGTGAGGACACATGAGCCGAGTGAGTATAGGAGATTGAAAAAATGAACAAGGATAGAAAAAAAAAAAAAAAGAGTGTTTACAACCAACTTTAATGGTTTCAAAGCTTGTGAAATGCTCACAGTTTGGTTTGGTTTATCAGCCACACAACTACTTGGTTAGGTTATGTGAATGATTCCACAAATCCGTGGTTAGGGCAAGAGTTACTCCAGCTACGGATGCAAGTCGTGTAATGAACGTAAAGTAACTTCAAGCTGTATATGAGTCACTGTCTTGGTTTCACATGGTTCAGATACCCTGTCCTCCGCCATCGTCCATTCAACATCACTTTTTATCCTACGTCACCTGACACAGACTGGTTTAGAAGCCTGTTGCATCTCGCAGGTGCTAAAACGGTATCCTCTGGCTGACTGCACGAGACGTCAAGTGGCGTGACAAAACATAGGCATTTGCAGACTGGAGGTTCTCATTCAGTAGTTGGAGTTTGCAAATGGGGCTGCTGGGCTATAGCGAGTTCCAGCAGTGAAAAGGTCCAAATTGTTGAAGTCTGTCTTATATTCACAGCAATACAACACCCACATGCCATATGTACACTAAAATAGTTAGCGGTCACTGTGGGACTGCACTATAACAGGCGGTGTGCACAGCATCCGGCTGGGTCGAGTCTCTCTGTCATAGCTGCTGGAGACAATCCCCTGTCACTCTAGTTTTTCTTTGTGTGTGTACTGCATATATATTGTGTGTGTGTGTGGATTGGCTCTGTGTCCATAGCCACATACAGCTCTATTTTGGCTGAAACAGCTCAAGTCTCTCAGTCTGGCATTCATTTGTGAATAAGGCGAAAAGTGAGAGATGGAGAACGTTACTTAAACCCCCGTTCAGTCCCTTTCTTCTCTGTGTGATCACCGATACATTTGTTGTCATTTGCATATTCTGTCTTTTTCTGTTGTCGCACAGTTGAATAAATATGAAATTTAATCATAGCTCATAAATACTACATTGACCAGCAGTCATAATCCATCTGCTGAGCTGCAGATAAAAAAATCATCACTTAGTAATCATGACATTGTCGAACAAAAAAAAAAAAAAAAAACAGGTTAACATCGGCAACTGTGTTGAGACCAGCTACATTTACATTTAAAATGAGTGATAACAGGAGCATATAAAGGCTGTCATACTTTCATATACAGTACAGCCAAAAACCATCTGTTAAACGTTTAAATGCTCTATTTATGCTTGTAAAACACGGTGGAACAAGTTGTACACTTGGCATAAAAGCTGTGGGCGCAGCCCATTTAAAAATGCATTCTAAACTTCAGCAGTGTGAGGTAGCCAAGTCAAGTGTGTATCTTCGTCCTGGCAGTCATGTGTAGGCTTATTGTTGGTGTTTGTCTTGGCAACAAAGTCACATGTGACTGCCAGAAAGTATTTCTTCACCATGGCTCAGCAAGAAACCACAGATCGAGGAAACTTTGCAAGATACTCACTTGATTTGGTTGACTTAGACAGCTTAAGCCTCGTGAACTTTCAAACGCAACCTTGTGTAACCAGTGGTTTCCAGTGGTGTTGTGGTAATGATGATGCCATGCCAGTAGAATCTCTGTGGAGCTAATCTTGGTTCACTCTGATGGGGACACATAGATACATCAATACAACTGCCCAGCCAATGAAACAAATAAAATACTTATAGGAGCAGTTAGCTACACATGCATAGTGTACACTTTGGAGGCCTTATCATCCAGGTATGAATCATTTTGAAATGATTTAGTTAACTAAATAACCAAGAGGTATGAATGTACTGTATGTATGTAACAAAGTTCATCCTCCTTGTTTATCTAAAACTGTGGATTTTGGAGGCTTTATTTCCTAACTATAGCAAAAAATAGAATATGAACGGTTTACAGCGTATGATCACCTGATAAGAAGAAGCACCATGATGTTTTTGTTACTTTAGAATGAGCCTTTTATAATTAGAGACAAAGCAGGTCCCCTTCCACGGAATCCAGCATACATTATACCGCCATGTTTCCATAGAAACCAAGAACAGGCAAACCAAACACTGGCTGAAGACACAACATTTTGCAAGCATTTCACGGCCACTATACTTTCTTCTTCATTATAAAATGGGATGGCAAGTGGAGGGCGTTGCAGTCAGTCACGACTAGCTAGATGTCACTAAATCCTACAGACTGATCCTTAAATGAATGTAGTCACAAAGACAGCGTATGGGCATGTTGTGTTTTGTGTTGCGATATAGACTCTAAAAATCTAAACCTCTCCTTTACATTTAGTTTCAGGTTTAGTTTTATTGCACAGTTTAAAAACAATCCATAAAAATGACATGGATAACAAATCATTTTCACTCCAGGGAGATGCAGAAAACACAGCAGGCTTATTTAATGTCCCCACCTAAAGTTCTAATGCCACTGTTCTGGAGAACACAAAATTAATGTATGAGTGCATAGATGCATGTACATCTTATGGATTCAGCAAAGCAGACCTTTTATAATACTGTTACTATTTTTTCTTACACAATGAACCAAATCATACTTGGGTAATCTGAAGATTTCTCTATGGTCCTAAGGCACGTTTCTAATAAAGCAATAATAGAAAGATTGTTTGAGTGAAGATAAATAATAATGTTTTGTCATAGTTGCTAGGAAGACTTCTAATATTCAGATGAAGTAGAGAACGTACTGGGAGGCGTAGAAACACATAAATTATTAAATTAAGTTTCATTATAAAAACCACAGGGATTAGAGGCATCAGATTATTAATCCAGGTCTGTGTCAGTCAAAGTAAGTAAGAGTCAATTGTAGAGGGATCAAGGAACCTAAAGATCTGGCCTTCAAAATCAGATGTATTGTTATCCATAATGTGTGTAAAGAATGATATACTCGAGATGAATGGTTAAGTCATCAAGTCAAGTACTGTATGAATGTCTCATAGCGGGAACTATTGAACAAACTCTGAATATTGGCTTCTCTTTGTTGAGGTGGGTTCTGAGGTGGATGGATAAAAAGACATTTCAAATATGTCACGTCTCTCGAGCTGCCTTCATTGCTGATAGTAGTTCTTTCCTTTTTTGTCGGACAGCTACAGGGAAGTCCTCAATGATAAAGATGCCGGAGCTCTTTAGGTGTTTAGCTTTATCCAGAACGGCAAGTTTGTCCTTCAACTACAAAAATCTGACCACAATGGGCTGAGGCGTTTCTAATGGTGCCGCTGGCTTCCAGGTCTATGAGTCCAATCCAACACTATTTTCAAATGATCCATTTATAGATTTTCACTGAATAGTTTTCTCACCTTTTCTGTCCCAGATTCTTTAATGCTACCTACAACAACATTAAAAGCCTCTTGACCGGCCCTTGAGATATTCTGTCTCGTCTGTGATTGAAATCAAACTAAATTAATCCTTATTTTTCTACAGTTCTTGCACCAAGTTTTACATGAAAGTCAAATTCCTTTGGAGTCATTTCTGGAGTCACCTTGAGATCATAGACTTACTTGACAGATCATCAATCCTCCTGTTTAAAAAATGTTAAATGTTTTAAAAGAAAAATACTTTATACGTATACACACATTTTGAAGCTTTTTTCCTCTTTAAGAAAGTTCTTTAGAAGTCTTTCGAAGTCCATTTGAGCCATGGTGACATATTCCTTAGAAGCTTTGGTTGGCATGGTTTGGTTTAGCAGAATGCTTTGGTTTCCAGAAATCCCCACAAAATACAAGGAATGCCTATAATTTTGGTGTCCATGGTTTAGTCAGACTCTTTACTTCTTGGCAGGATTCCTCAGATTGTTGGTGGATAGATACCCATAAGTTCAGAGAAACACTGGTAGCCATTTTGTTTAGTTTTGGAGCACTTACCTGGAATAACCAACTTTCTTGGCCACTTGTGGGCAAGTTGTGAACACAGCATTAACATTTGATCACATCTGTTGTTAATATTGTAGTCACGGTTGGTTATTTATACATTACGCTTGTAAAATGAAACATTAGCAAACATTTGGAGTTGTGTTTCTAGCCACCCGGTGAATGTAAAAGTTCGGAATCACCTCCCATAAACAGTCAGTCACAGTCTGTGAGGACTACTCTGAATTTGTCAATGCTCTTTCATAGATTTAGGTTGTAATGTTTGAGAAGAAAGCACTGTACAATGTTTCACACTGACTGACAATTGAAAAAGGCAGAAGAGATTCCTGTGAGCAACAGTTAAATAAGAATATAAGAAATCACCATCATTGGTAAAACAAACTGAAAGCTCAGCATCAAAATCTGTGCAGATTTAAATAGGAACAGCCTCCTTGTTTCAGTGTGACACGTTTGTTCCTTTTGCAAAGCTGTTTTTAAAGTTAGTATAGCAATACTTGGGATTGGATTACAAAATATCAGCTGAATATGTGATGGACTGAACACAGTTTGACCCTATCTACTCTAACCACTAAGACTTTTTGTAAACTTTATTAGAAACTAATTTATTTTAATCCCTTACTTTAACACTGGGGTGACAGAAGAAAGCAGGTGAACTCCGTTTTGGAGCTCCGTTTTGGACCTTCACAACTTTAGCTGCTAAATGACCCACTGTGTTCACCGCCTAGTCACAAACTGTGGCTTGCCATTTGGTGCTGAACAGGTAGTGTACAGTGGAGCTTATTTTATTGCTGAAAATAGCTGCTGGAAACAACACTATGACAGCGGTGAGAGTGAAGCAAAAGGGACAGCTAAAGAATGAGGTAAAAGTCAAAAGTCCCCCCCAAAAAAAGTTCCAAAAAGTTGAAGATAACTCCTGATGTGGGTGTGAGTGATTTTTTTTTTCTTCTGTAGATTCATCAATATGAGCGACTCCATTCACATTTTCATTTATGCAGTATAGTGTTATCTAACACACCAACTGATCAAACAAGTCATATTTTAATTAATCTGTCTCGTATAGAGTTGCTCACAGTTGTTTTTCTATGTTATTGTGATAACTGACAGGGTTTTACTCATGCACAAAATTGTCTCTTTATTGTTTTATTAAACTACTATTAAATGACTGCAGTTCATTTAAGTAACAATGATAATGTGTATATATATATATATATATATATATATATATATATATATATTTGAAAGCAGTAGCCATTAACAAGCATTCATTTCTCACTTTTGAAAGAATATGAGACTGTATTGGTGAAACCTTTTCATTTTTCATTTTCATCTCTGGACTCCTGGACTTTTGACCTGGGTCTGTATACTGCAGTGTTTACTACTTGTGTTGACACACTTCTGGAATTTGTGATCCAGCTGGGCGGTATCAGCGCCTGGGGATGCGGGGAGGTGGGGTGAGGAGCTGCTGAAACATGCATAGGAGTACGCTTTTGGTGTGGAGCGGCCTGCTGACTCGCGTGTATCTCTGCTCTGAACACGTCCTTTCAAGTGTGCCTTTGAGGGTATAGCCTGAAGTGCTGTTGGCCACAAAACTCTCGTTCTCACAATGGTGAGTCAAATGAAGCGGTGCTGAATTGATTCCCGTCTGCTCAACAGTTCAAAGGAATGAATAGAAAGTGTTTTCCCACCTCTAGTTTGCAGACTGATAACAGGTATACTGATGGGGCCTGTGGAGAAATTATTTAAATTTATAAAGGGTGGTCAGGTTTAATCTACTTACACACAATAAGTCACTCAGACTTTTTGCATCACTTTAGTGTTGTCTCACAAGGATAAGTTTTGAAGTTTTATTTTGGCGGTTTTCATCTTCTCCCTGGTTGAAATGACCCGACGCAACCCTTTCGTCCAAGTTTTTTTTGCAGCTAGATTCACCTTTGTCTTCTTTATGAAGAGGGAGGGAGGGTTGGAATGCAATTTCTAACTCTTTCTCCAGAAGCTTTCCTTATTTGTTTTATACAAAGGTCACAGATGTTTGGATGCCTGCTGTGGTGCCCAGCACACTTAATGGGACCTTTACAGTTTTCGCCCCCACAGAGGTAGCTCTGCTTCTGGAGGCCATAACAAGCCCTGCAAGTGTCAAACTGACTGAAAACAAGGATGTTCACACACATGCACACGTAAATTACACACACACACACACACACGTAAAACATGCACCCATGGACATGCACACATATCCTTCAAACTATTACACCTCCACATTGCCGGCTTGCTCCCCACCGAGACGCCTTCTGTTTAGCAGACAGATTCTACATGTTTACAGCTAATGGATCTCAACTGCCATATATTCACGTCCCCTGGAAGGAATAAACTCTGTGTATCTGTGTGTATCTCTGTGTGTGGGTTATGTGTACGTTTTCATCTATTAATTTCTCCCAGATGAGATATATCGAGCTGGTGTGCCAGTTCCAGCACAGCCATTCGGAGAGCAGTCGACACAGAGCCCTGATGGCCTCCCATGGAGGGAAGCTATTAGCTGCATGCTAAATGGTCCCAGTGAAGATGCTAACATTAGCTTGATCTCTCACTGCAGTCATCTCAATGAGCAGCACCATTATTTACACAGAGAGTGATGTACCAAGATGTTTGTAAGACTAAATAATTGGTTGTGAACATCTATGTTAGGACACAGGTGCAAACGCTCATTTAGTCATGTGCTGGAAACGTGGGACTCGGGCTACTAAACCTTTTGTGCTGACATGTACGTGTACAGACAGTGCTCCAAACTATTCTCCATGCCTCTTGTACCTCAGCCTGTTCTTCTCTCTCGGCGTGCTCCCAATCTAATGCAGGTCAGCCATTGTTTATCTCCACTGTTAAGTTCCCATAGGACGCACTAAGCCCAAAAATCCAAGAGAAGAAAGAAAAAAAAAAACGGCCCACTCAGCAATCAGAGTGTCCATGTGGGAATCTATCTGTCCAGCTGTGAGAAAGAAAGTGAGAAAAGAAGAATATATTATGAACACCGAAGGGTCGTTAGCAATCGTGTACCCTGTATCTCAGTTTGGAATCATTTTCAGTAATGAAAAAGCTTCACCTAGTCTAAATCACTACAGTAACGGTGCTTTCAGACAGCAAGCTGTCGCCACTGCTGCCTGAACTGTTTTCACTTTTTGGTAGGAACGGAGCTAGCCACTGCCGCCTCCAATTCAAAGTCCAGAACACAAAAGTCGCCAGTGGTAGCCACTATAGCAGGTCATTAAAGCTGCGCTAATAGATATTTTTAGTGGATCAAATAACTGTGTGTGACGTGGAAGGGGTTTCGCGTATCATAATCACCTGATAACCTGGCTCCCCTTTGTTCATTTGCAGCTATCGTTCATCGTTTTGGTTTTCAGAGCCTCAAACTGTCCTGTTTTTGGTCCAGTCTCACATTTGTTTTCAGTTGAAAGGTTCTGATAAAACCACTGCACAGCAAATAGTGTACACAAATTAGAGGCTATCAAGTGAAGAAAGTGGAACATCTAGCAGCCAGATATTTCCCTTAGGAGGCTGTGGACAGCAAGACAGCAAAAAGCAGAGTGAATATTGGACTTCATACGGGTGCTACAATAACAATGAATCCTAATGAATAATAATGTTTCTCTGTCTGATGGATAGGGTCGCTAAATTATTATTATTATCATTATTATGCATAATTAATAAAAGTGTTGGCTTCATAGCTGCCCCAAAGTGACCAATAAACAAAGAATAAATGTCAATGATAAAACATAATACTTCTACATGTGTAAGATTTAGATGGATCTTAGATTTGGTGTGTTATATTTACAAAGGGATTGGCTCCTCTTCCATAGAGTCCACCCTTTTCGCTTGGCCATGTGTCTGCAGTGGCCCAGAACAGACAAACCAAACACTGGCCCTAGATCATGCCATAGGTTTTCCTACACCCTTAAAGAGTAAGGGGTATTCAGTTGGTTGCTGTCTACAACTTCACCACTAGATGGCACCAAACCCCACACGCATTTGAATACTTAGCTAAATGCAAAGAAACCTACAGTGGCAAAAAATAGAAAGAAAATTAACCAAAGTCTCACTTTGAGTTCACAACCGGTCTTTATTTGTTCCTTTTCATTGATATTGGTTAGTAGTTTCTAAACATTTTGTATTTCAGCAAAAGTAACTTTTGGTACTTTTATGTATTTAGATTGATTAACATCACTGACCTACAGATTCCGTTCTTTGTTGTACATTTTTACCACCCCTTTAAAACTTCCGAAACACATGACCAGCCTTTACATGAAAATTCTTTTTTTGTAAATGCCAGCCCACAAAATGCAACATGGCCTTGCCTTATCAAGCTCTTTGTAAGTCATGTTGCATTAATTGATTTAGTATACACACTGTTTTATCTGACAAGTGAAAGAACCACAGAGCGGCAAGTTAAAATCAAGGTGATGCTTTAAACAGGCAAACGTCTGTGCTGTTTTTATTTCTTTTACCAAATTCACGTCTTGCTTGTTCAACTCAATTTATTTCACATGAATAAGAGTTAAAATGTTAACGATATGGTTCCATAATTTCCAGTAAACTCCAAAGGAATCCAAAAAAAAAAAAACAACTAAAAGTTGAAAGACCAGTAATAGTGACCAAAATCGGTATAAAATCATAGCTTCCACCCGTCAGATACCACTTGACGGACGCACTCTGTTGTGGAGAATTCTGTTCATTGATGGTCAGTTCAGTCAGCGGACAGTGTCCAAAATGTTTTATGCTGTCAGAGCATCTCAGTGGTGCTAGTGTTAACACATCTATAAAGTATATGTCCCAATTCATGATTGTAATCTGACCAAGATGTTTTTTGTGCCTAAACTTAAACAAACTAACTCCAGTATTAGAGAACGGTTTTAGTTGCAATTGTTCAATCGCAACCAATAAGTGCATGTTCCTAACACTCTAAACTTTCTGTAGGTGGACTGTTATTCACATAAAGTGTTACCTGCTGCTACTGTAATTGAGGGGGTTTTCGGCATCAGTGGTAAAATGTCAAATCTGACCGGTTGCCAAGGTGCAAAAAAAAAAAAGAATAGGCATAATCCACTGAAAATCGCAGCAATTTTGCTTTATTGAAGATCCAACTGCTGTTGCATGTTTTCCTTATGCATGTTTTCTGAAGCATTATGTTGTTTTCCTGCCTTCCTCATCAGTCATAGGTTTCAAACTTCGTTGAGCTACAAATAATATCTGCTGTTTGTTGTTTTAATAGTGCTGCTGCTTGTAGCCTTTATTGTTGCCACCCAGTATAAGTGATGCATCTAAAAAAAAAAAAAGAACATCCTCAGTGGTGCTGCAGTGAGTGCACACCAGCTTGTTCCAGCCACGATTTCCTTTGTAACAAAGTGACAGTATGATATTTTCTATGCTAATTTTGTAAAACAAAATCACAAACAGTAGAGATGCAAATTAGACCAAATTATGATCAGGAACATAAGCTCTGGGTGATGAAGTGAAGGTCATGCTTGAAAAACCGCAATAGCTTTAATAGAGTTGTATTATGTCTGACTCTCGTTTTCATGTCAAACACACCTTGTAGGATTCCAAATGGCCAAAGTCTGAGCATGACAGGCTGCCACGTTTGTAGCAGGCAAAGAACATCTAAATGTGAAAAGAAGAAGGCTTTATGATTTTTGATTTTTGGAAAGAAATCAAAAAGCTTTAATACTTAAAACACTTTGAGCACATCAAACAAACCTCAATGTTCCTGTCTTCTTTTAACTTGTCTAAAGAAATTAATATTGTCTTCCAAAAAAAAACATAAAAGAATTGTGCAGCTTTTTATTACCTTGCTCTTCAGAACAACAAGCAGACGCATCTTGTTGATTCAGCAGAATGTGGCACGACTGTCTCTTCAAGCTGATGTGTGCAAAACCTTTATTTACGATTATGTTGATTACATACCTGCCATCTCTGCAAATATTCATGCGCTGTGGAAGATACAGCACCTTGAGAAACTGGGAACATCTTGAAACTGACATACATAATATTTTTACTTGACATAAATTGTTATTGCATCCTGTCTACTGTGGTTGGAGAAGCTTTAATACTAATATTGGGCTTGTAGGAACACACCTGTCCACTTCACTGTCTTAATCCTGTCTGATTTTATCATTTAAAGGGGAACTACACTGATTTTAGATATCAAGGCTAATTTCTAATGCGTGTATGGAAAAAAAAAAAGTGGTAGGTTTTTGTGGCTCTAGAGGAAGCCACGCAAAGTCTGATCAGTTGCCTTTAGTGATGTCACTTGAGTCACTGTTGCCTTGGGCTGAACACTAAGTCTGAAAATGAAAAACAAAGTCTTTTTGTGCCACTGAGACAATTTTCACAAGTTCGTACATATTATTTCATATTAAACAAGCCTTACCTTTATAGTTAAGCTTAATAATTATTGTGTGATGCTGAGCATTCACAATACCCGAATAAAGGAGTTTAGTTGATCAGCTGATTAGCCATTATGCTCAGTCACCCCCTGCCCAAGTGGATCAATGACCCAACACCAGATATCTATATATGTTTGAATCACGAGTGTTAGCCTAATTGTGGATAACAAAATTATGTATATGGTGTATGATGTAGAAGGTTGAGTTAGTTGGAAGTGACAGTCATCTGTACTGCTGCTCTACTGTTCACTTATGACACCAGCTGCTAGTTACAGTGCTTTAAATCTCACTGAGAAAGTTCCGGTTATTAGTTCAACATAATGTCTTCTAAACCCTGAAATGGTGTCAGAACGGTGCACAAGGGCGTCATGATGTGTTGTTGGCACGACGCACCCAAACCTCTGACCATGCTCTCAGCGGTCAAGTTGCATTGTGGGTGTTGTGGAGAGTTCTATTCATCGATGGTCAGGTCAGTCAGTGGAGAGAGATTTGTTATGCTGAAAGGTTTATTGAAGCTTGATCAAGGAGAATAGCGGATTTATCAATTCACTTCGTCGTGACATGATGCCGCCTCAGTTCTGAAGAAGCTGTCCTCTCTGGCTCGTCTCTATGCCCTCAGAATAGTGCCACAACTACTTTGTAACTGGTCAATCGTCTACAAACAAGGAAATAGTCTGAGTCCAACATTCTCACCTGACTCCTGTGAAGGTTTCTACGTTATTTATTGTGTCTATGGAGTGAGACAGGCTTGTCCTCTGACCTCAGTTACCATAGTAATGATCAGAACGATGCCTGCTTTCCTGAACACAAGCATACAGCTTTTCTGTATCTCAAGGAGAAGAAGTCAGTGTCCCCATAACAATCCAAGATTTAACACCATGCCTACAGTGACCTCAAGACATGCTTGATCCTGCATAACCCCCATGTGGCATGACAGAATAGAAAATTCCTTCACGGTGGCTAATGAAGATGCCAGGGTTAGAGGGGGAAGAAGAATGCACGGAATAAAGAAAGACAATAGATCTGGTTGTGTGGCATCGATTTGGATCCTTTGTGACCAATGGTACATGTACTGTAGTACCCTGCAAGTAAAACAAATATGCATAGGCTAGAGTATTCACATTGCAGCCTCTTACCTGTCTGGCATATTACAGTGCACTGCACACCAAAGGTAAAGAAGTTAAAGAACTTAATAAATGAGACACTTGATGCTCCTTCATCCTTGCTGTGGTTTGAACGTGTTATTAGTTATGGATTATAGTTTAAAGCTTTTAGTTCGTTTCCAGGAGAGCACGGACAAAGAGAGTATTCAAGCCAATGAGACATTTTCTCTTTGACATTTGAGTCATTTCCTGGCATTGTATCTGTAATTTTAACCAACACCCACTCCTCCCCTGTGGCTCCGGCAATTCAGGGCTATGCTTTGAAAAAAGGGTAAATGTTTAATTAGTCACTATAATGAATAGTTAAGTTTTATGTGCCACTTCTTGTCTTGTTGTGCCCTGCTTTCTTACTCGCGTGCCCCAGTGCGTCTACTCCTTGTGGCTTTCCTCCTTTCTAAATAAGTTATGAGAAATGCCAAAGCGCAGTCCGAAGAAGGCGGGAGAATGGAGTACAGTCTAGGTTGTAGACACAGCAGACAGGCCAGAGGGTTGTGGCTGTTGTTCAACCTGCATGCTTTAAAAGGACACGGTCCGTACTCTAACAATACATAATCCATTTATGAACACTACTTCAGTCGTGGCATGCATGTGCGCGCATGTACGCGGGCTCGAGCTGCTCCTCCACTTGTCCTTCATGACAAGTTGGAGCACATAGTCCAACATACACATTGACAGCAGAGCAGCACCCTTCCTGAATAAACCATCACAATAATTCATCTTAGTATTAACTCATTACTAATTCATAACCTTCCAATAGACACTGCTTAGATACACGGGATGGGGAAGGAGGAAGGAAGGGAAATATGACGGGAAAGAACAAGACAGAGAGAAAAACAGAAACTGTGAAAGGAGCAGGTCTTGCTTAGTGCTGCACAAACCTGGGAAAGCCCAGTGAGACCAGACTGCATGGACATTTCAGCTAAATTGGCTTTTGCTCGGAGGCGAACAGACGTTTTATTCATCTCATAAGAAGGCAGCATGCCAATATGGCCATTAAGTAGGTATTTCCTTTACAACAATTAGCTCCCATACAGTGTTACCTCATTTGTCATTTGTCAGTGAGCTCGCCTTTTGATTTACTTCTGTGCTGAAATAAGCGATGAGTACAGCCACAGAATTTTATAAATGGCTTGTAGTGAAGGCGCTCTGCAAGAACACTCACCGGGGTCATTTCAATGTTTTATTTCATATAGCGTTCCTCATCCTTTTATTTATTGCATTTTATTTATTCATTTTTAATCCCCTGGCTCAAAGGAAAGCTATGCATTGTTGCCAGCCCTAATCCGCAGAACTTTTAAGGTGTATGTGGATTTCACTAATGAATGTACATTCTACAAATACGTTGCCAAATACCAGTGGTTGTCCTGGGTGGCAATTATAACACCAATTTTCTACTGATAGCAGAATAATTGCATTCTAAAAAGATGTGCTGTTCTTATTCGACAGTCTCCGAGCAGGAGAAGCACACAGTCCTACAGAGGCAGGCACAAACTACCAGTGATTACACATGCACAATGTTCTTATGTTAACCTTGCCACAGTCAGCTGTCAGTCACTCACCTCTGACGAGCATGACTCACACCTACGCCTCCTTTCATTGGTCAGTGACAGTTCATGACTAACCTGTCCTCTGAGCAAATTGGACAGCCACTTGTGATGGGCACAAATGAAGGACAAGGGATTAGGCTGTGAATGTGTGTGTCTGTCAGTGTGTGTGTGTGTGTGTTAGGGGTTGAGGACTTGAGGCCATAGAAAGAGCTTAACCTCCTCTGTGCTCTGTTTAAGAAAAAAGACTGCCCAGAAAGAACAGGAACAAACGATGACATTGTGTATAGAACGTTGTTAAGTGGTGTGTTTCTGCACACATGTCTGTATGCTATTATGGTCACCGTATCAAGCAGGGATCTTCAAAGTTTTTTTTTACGTCAAGGACCTTCAATAGAGAGACAGAGCAGGTACGCACATGTGTATAAAAACGTGTTGCACATTAACTGGGGCCACAGTAACATGTAAGGCAGAATGTTTACATAGTGCCATGTATAAACATACATTGTTCATACAATGCTGAGCTAGTCTAATAATTGTTCACTAGCTTTTAGTGAATCCAAACTCGTGGTAATTATGATATTTTTAGGTATTCTCCCATTTGCACTTAACCATAACATAGATTAATGTACTGTAGCAGTCTCTTGCGGAGAAGTTACGGAACGTTCATTGTGGTTCACAATAAAGTCCATACACTTGGTATAATACGGCATGCGGGCCAATATGTTTTAATTATGTCTAGCTAACAAGTTCGTTGACCCCCTGTTGAAGACCCAGGATATGGAGAGTATATCTCTGCCTTCCTAATGAAGAGTAACATTTTGCACATGCGTTTCCTTTGCGTGCACGGGTTGAGATGCAGATCTGCTGAGGCTGTATTAAGAAGAAGACAATTCTACATCCAGCTTGCTAAGCCTGCTGGGGTGCAAACCCTGCTGCTGCTAGCATTAAAGGCACATTGTCTTTTGTCAACTGCAGAGTTTGGTCATCATTGCCATTATCATTTCAGAGTATTCCTCCAGGCCGGGATTCCAGACATAAACAATATGGAGTCTCTTCATCGGCTGATGAGCTGCTAACACTCTTGCCATCTGATTCAGTTTCTGGCTCTTTCCCCACTCATGAAACATCCACTTTCATGGGAACCCTGCTGCTGTCACTGTGTCCAAGGCTGTGGTAAACTCTACACATAGTCTCTCTCGATCTGCTTCTAGATCAGTATGATGGCAGAACGGATGATGTCCTTACAGGTTCTGTCCCTTCTGGTCTGTGTTTTATCGTTTTCTGTGACTGTTCACTTTCATATTGTAGTGTATGTTGTCATGATCAACAGTGGCATTTGGATTTTTGTTAAAGTTCTGGTTCAGAAAACATTAAACATTTGAGAAATGTCATGGCTTATTTCTGTTAAAGGAAAATAAAAAAGTCACTAAAGATTTTTCAAACAATAACCAGCTCTAATAGTAGGTATAATTGGATGGTTATTAGTCATGAAAAGAAAACTAGCTATTTGTTTTGATAGTAGACACAGATGGACAGGCAGCATTGTTGGAAAGAGTTTGATGGCTGTATTGATGGGGATTTTGTAGTTACACCATTTGGTGTGGCAGAAGGTCACTATTGAAGATTCACAGCTTTTCAGGAAAAAAGGACCCCCTTCTTTTTCTTGGGAAGTTCAGCTGCCATTCAGATTTCTACATCATTACATCAAGAGATTCATCCTATATCACAGCTTACCAGGGATCCAAACAGCCTTGCTTGTGGTGTTGCAATAGCAATGGGCACAGTCTTTAGACACCGCAGGTCTCTGAACATGACCACGATAAAAAGAGAAGACCTATAGGTCCTGCATCCAATGACCTCTTTGGTTTCTTGCTTTTAATCTTTGTCAGTGGCCTCTGCACCTAGCGACAAGAAAGAGCGCTGTGTCATTTTATAGCTCATCAATGACTTCTGTCCTCTGGCACATTCCTCCCACACGGTGCAACTAATGTTTTCTTGGTTGCCAGATTTCCATTTTTTTGTACTCAGAGACAAGGATGTAATTTCCACAGACACGAAGGGGACATGCCCCCATCACCTTTCAAAATCCTACTTTTGACCCCCTGACTTGTTTGTTTTGTGTGTTCTGATTGATTCTCATACTGACGTTTGTCTGAACATTGTTCTCCCACTGCAACCATCCAGATGCTACAAGATCCGAGGTGATAATAATAACAATACAGACATCAGAGTCGTTCGCAGTTATTACCTTGTCCTTAAAGCGATGAGCTTAACGAGCAGTAGCAAGTGCTGCAGTGAGGGAGGAACTGCTTTACCCTGCGTCTCGCCTTTCAGGCTACAAGAAGCCGCCCTACATTAGTGCTGAAGGTTGCTAGGTGCAGACAGAAGGGCTGGAAAAAAAAGATTTATGCAAACTTCATATGTATTTTCAGAAATTGTGTTCTCCCCACTCTCAGGCACAATTTTTATATATTCTATATGTATCTGCTACAGATACACAGTGCTTTACTGGTGCTTTTTATACAGACTAGCCCTCTCATGATGGTGTGTGAGAACCACTTATCCTGACTATTACACTAGAAAAACACATTTCTTTACCATCTCATGGAATTTTCAATTCAATTCAAACCTTTAGACAGGAGGCAACATCTAACTGAGCATAGGTTAGTTTAATGAGATCACCTTTATGGTGTCGTTAGAGGGCAAAACATAAAACACAAATGGCAGTCCAGTGTAACAGTAGCACGTCTGTCTGGGCAGGAAGTATCTGATATTAGTTTCTTAGCCTGCAATATTAAAAACCCGACTCTGACTTTTAAATTTTTAATCAGCTACATTGAAGAAGTCAGTCAGACAAGCTGAGGGCCAATAATATCTCTTGATTTACACTGAGCAGGCCCATATCAGCAGCAGGCCACGCTTTAAATGTTACATCATAATTAATTCATGATCATGAATAGGGCTTCTTCATTATGAAGCAATATGTAGATTCCCTCTTCCTCCACACTGATTCATGCAATATTCAGGTAATGTAAAAGCCTTTAACCTCCTTTTTTCATATAATTTAAATCTGAATACTTTTGCATTAAAAAGCACTGGTGGATTTATAGAGCACCGTCAAACAGATTTATTAGGTTTTATAGTGTATAACTTCATCATGTATAGGTTCTGTGCCGCTTTTGCAGACCTTTACTGTTTATCTAAACATTAAAAAGTAAATTATAATAAGCACTAACCTAAAGGTGGCTGTGTTTTGTGTATTTCATCGAGAGAGTCTGTTCAAATATATCATATCCTAGTGTGAATAGCTAATTTTAGTTGAATCTCTCAGGACAAAAAATCATATACACAGATGGCATACTGTAGGCCACACAATCTGTTGGACTGTTTGTAGATTTATTCAGTACTGTCCTTTACTGAACTTATAGAGACTAACCATCAATCAGTCACCAGGAATAGATACTAAAATAATTTAAGTACAAGTACAATTGTTTGACTTTTGTCTGTGTTAGTTAAAATGTTCTCTGTTGGTGCATTCAGATACTCTCCGGTGTTGGACAAAAAGCAACCTTTGGTCGAGAGCCATAAAGTGAATGAGAGTGAGCAAAAGCATTGGCATCGATAAAGCTGGTTAATCAAAACATAATTTTTTGCATGTTTCACAGTGGTTACATTCAGCACAAATGGACACAAATTAACTATGTAGCATATTTACATATTTAGAAGCATGTTTAGAAGCACCTAAACCAAGAACTGGCGGGCTACATAGTCCCGGTGGCGTTTGACAGACCAAAACAGCGCCGCAGCCATGATGTGCCTGGTGGGGATTTGGGGTTAGTTTTATTTCCCAGGTGTTGGAAGGTGAGCTTACAGGAAAATTGTACATACTGTATGGATCATGTTATAGCATAAGACTAGAACAAACTAAAGAGCATTAACATGTACATATACACATCCCACCACAGAGCCGCTATGTCCACACAAACAATATATTCCTTTGTTATAGACAGACATTTGCAGTTTGTTCATACTGTACAACAGACTATCAGTTATACAACAGCTTCCCTCATTGTGGTTCAAATTATCCACGGTCAAGGTCAAAATTCAATCAAACAACACCAACGGTAAATAAAGACACGGCAGACAGACATGTAGAAACAATAAAAGCTCCACAGCAGCTGCAGCCACAAACACACATATTAAAGGCTGAACAGTTTTAAGCAACATATAGCACACACACGCATGTGCAGGGCTATGTTGCCCAGCAACGTCCTCCTCTGGAGCTAATCGTCACATTGAGTTTGTTGTATTACTCACCTTCCTGTACATCATTCTTATGTCCCTTTTTACCTCTACTGAAGTGAAATAAGCTGACCTAACCTTCACCCACGGCCATGTATTCTTTACTGCACTTTTCACAAACCGCTAGACTGACTGTAAACATATCGCAGTCATTTAGTGTCTGCACAGTGTCTCCTCTGGTCACAGAGCTTTCTGGAGCGCTGCTCTCCTGCAGATGAAGACACACCAGCAGCTTCTTCTCTGCTGCATCTGCTGCAGTTGCTGATTCATCGTTTTGCTTTCCCCCATTTCTCACACAATCTATGACGTTTTATGTGACTTTTGTTTTTACTCTAACAGATGCGACTTGAAATTTTGCACTTGAGATGAAAAATGCAAGAGCAAACTGATTTTTTCTAAATTCTGAAAAACGTACAACACATTAACTAACAAGAACGAGTTTAATTTGTTACTTCAACCCCCCCTACCCATCCTCTCTATACTTCAGACTTGCTCTGCAAACAAGGCAGATAGCCATTTTTTTCTCGACTTGCATAAAATTGTCATCCGTAAAAGTGTCTTTGTGTGTTAGAGGGAATGTTGCCGACATTTTCAGGTAGTCATCTTCATGCCACTTTTAATAATAGTAAAAAACGCTTGGAGAGCCATTTTGGGGAGATGTGGAGTCAGCGGAGTCAGTGTGGAGCGGATGGGGAGGGGGGCAGTCTGAGACTGGTGATGTAGGAAGTTGGGATGTCACTCTTGGTTGTGCTGCCAATTCAGCTAGTACTTTCTTCTACACACTACAATGGATACAACCCACACACACACACACAGCGCGGTTTCCTGCCCCCTCTCTCTCAGTCATACACTTCAAAAACCCGCCTCTCTGGGTGTGAAATGACTTCTTCCCTGGCCGACTTCACATTGTATAGTAATTACACACCTTCATCTCTGTTTCTTTTTTTTCCCCTAGTCCTGCTTGCCATTATCAGTTAGTCTGCTCTTGCGTCTTCCTTAAATGGCTAATCAACATAAAATCACTCTAAACTGCAGAGGATCTGCTCTGTAAAATGCTTCATTTACCTACGGTCCTTTAACATGTACCATCACTTGTTTTAATAAAGTGTTATGTATCATAATGCAATCACAGCTGTTACTGTCAAAGTAGTCTAAAAAAATCGTATTGTCAAACATTGTCTACATACATTGGGTTCATTCTGCTCTGAATGGATGTGGAGTTATACTGATATATATTCATAAATATAGAGAAATTCATTATCGATTCAGAAACCAGTAAAAGTATCGGACATATTTATCTTTTGGTAGTGGTAAGTTAAAATTCCGTTGATCATCAGAGATATCACAGTTTGTCCTGAGAGGGACGTGCATGTCATCCAAAAGTTGTTGAGATATTTCAGACCAAATCGAAGTGGTGGACTGACCAACAGAGCACGTACACAGCCACGCCGATAGCATGGTAACTATTCTTGACGTACATACTATGAATCTGTTTTTACTCTTCTTTCCGTATTAAAGTCATGTAGTTTTCACTGGTGGATGAAATCCATTCTCAAACACTTCATTTTGCTCTGGCTTATTTTGTGTTTGTCAGAGTTACCCTATCAATTTGAAGTTCATTTGCCCACACTTGCCCCCCGATAATTTTATGCAACTCTCTCACATCACAACAGCCAATTAGGCTGCCTTTCCCTTCACGAGCAGCTATACAGACAGATGCTGAAGAACCAATTACAAACACTTGCAGTCCTGTATGGGTTATGGGCTGCTGACATGGGGATCAGCTGTTAGAGTAGGCGTGAATGCGTGTGTGTCTGTGTGAATAGTTTTAGATGGGTAGTGTGGGAGTGCATGTGCACATGAAGAAATGTGTGGAGAGATGGGCTGTGATGGACTGTGGGTGTTGGATATGAGATATTTGGTAACCCTTTCTTTTACAGCCCCCTAGTTACTGTGTATTTACTGTGTCAAGGTAAAAGGAAAGTAACAAAAGTAAACTAACACTGGTAAAATTATGGTAACTACAGAGAAAATACTGTAGACTGTTCAGTTTTACATATGTTCCATTTTCAACATTGCCATGTATTTTCTGTGGTGTTACCAGGTAAAACATGTCTATTTACCAAGTAAATAAGATGAAAGTGTGCTGTAAAAGAAAGCGTGGCTTCTTTCCACAGTTTTTTATTATGTAATGAAACCAGGACTGTTCAGTTTTACATGTTTTCCATTCTCATTAATACATTAATAATAATAATAATTAGGGAGGCCCCAATGCATCGGCTGAACATAGACATCGGCCATTCAGCCTACATGTGTAAATATGCTACGCAATTACTAAGTTTCGCTTTTGCCTGTTTGCGCGGCAGTTTGCACTGGGTATTTTATTTTGAAAATCCACCGGATTCGCTTTGCTTTCTCTGTGTCTGGCTTCTGCCCGCTCAAGGTGCTCTGTACAGACTGACACGTGCTGCTCGCATCAAGCATCAAAAATAGAACAGACGCATAGCCGAGCATAGAGACGCTTCTGGGACGCTTCGAATACATCCACGTTATGCAGTTTACAATACATGTAACAAAGAAAAAGCATCAGCATCGGCCAAGTTGTTATTTTAAACATCGGTATCAGCCCAGAATTTCACAGTCAGTGCATCCCTAATAATAATAATTAAGTAAAACATGTCAAATTACCCAGTTAGTAAGATGAAAATGCACTGTAAAAGGAAGCCTTGCTTGTGTCCATTCTGTTAACAGGATCTTGTTATCTCATTTGTAATAGATTATGCCTGTTTCCATGCAATGAACACAAACTTGAACCTTAAAAGTTCCACAACATTACTAAGTAAAACATGTCAAATTACCCAGTGAGTAAGATGCAACTGTACCACACAAAAATGAATGTTTAATCAAACGATATAACAAAGGCACAGTGGAAAGTAACAAGATGTGTCGAAGTTTACATTGTTGCAACCGATAACAAGGGAAACTCAGCCAGTCAATTACTTGTAATACTACTGTATTTTTTACGGTAAAATACTGGCAGCCTTTTAGAATTTCCAGCTTTGTGACTGCCTGAAGAAGTCTTTTGCTTTTTAAACACTGCATCAAGCCTTCAGAAGACTTTGTCCATGGCATTTGGAAGTCATCAACCCAGTCTGCAGAAGTAATCCAGCGGGTGGACAACGGGGAGAGACTGTCTGAAGAGTGCGCTGAGGAAGATGAAGACAACGCTGCTCTACTAAGATAGCTGCTCTAATCTACTTGCTTGAACTGGTTTCAGTGTTGAAAGCAGATCAGCTTCCTGAATAAAGTGGAGATCCTCAGTGGTCTCTAAAATCTCGAGGACTGCGACTGGGAGGTCTGGGAACATCTGGTGGCACCGTGTATGTTGGTTTGCTCTGGATCATCCAGATTTCTGTGAATGAAAGTGAATAAAGTACAATTAATCCCAGAATGACAGTCCAAGGCAGCTAATGTCTAATGACTAATGTCACTTAGAACATCTGAAGAAGACTCGAGTGAGTGCTCTCCTGACACAGTTCTGCCACAGATCAGATTCTAACAAACATTTCAAAGTCTCTCTCACAGGCACATAACAGACAAACCGATCTATCCTGTTCTCATCTCTTCCTAAAAAGATTTTCTTAGGCTCCACGTAGTTGAATTTATTCTTTGAAAGATGTTCGCGTGGTCCTGTATGATATGCAGCGAACAGATCAAAAAAGAAAAAACAGGTGCACACAAATCTGTCCACATACTCTGCTCTCAGCTGACTGGTGGGGAAGGGGGAATTTGACAATAATAATAATAATAATTTATTAATGAGAATGGAAAATATGTAAAACTGAACAGTCTTGGTTTAATTACATAGTAAGAAACTGGTAATACTGTGGAAAGAAGCCACGCTTTCTTTACAGCACACTTTCATCTTATTGGTACATAGACATGTTTTACCTGGCAACACTACAGAAAGTTTAATTAACAAATGGACACTCGTGGCATATTTGCCAGGTAAGTACTAAATAAAATCAGGCATGATAAATGAATGAGCAAAGTTATTACCATCCAAAACAGCCCAATAACCCAGTAACTAAATGGACAGGTGAGATATTGGATTATACTATCAGGTACATTTCTCTCTTTTTACATAGTACACGCGTTATTATTTTGCTGCTGTTATCATCATAACACTGGTACCCATTAATGTTTTTTAGTAATAGTTGAGATATTTCAAGGCAATTAGTTTGTATTTGCTCTGTAGTTACCCTCATTTTACCTTACCTTGTAATTTCTTTCTTTTTTACCCTGTAAATAGACTACATAACTAGGGGACTGTAAAAGAAAAAAAAGGGTTGCCAAATATTTATCTGGCTTTGTCTCTAAGGAGTTCTGAGAGTTAAGTATCAATTTAAGGCCCTTAGGCTGGTTCTAAACCACGTGAAACTACCTCCAGTCGTCTGGGGAAAAAACAAAGACTGAAATGGAAACAGACAATATAAGACAAGGTTTAGACAAGATACGTAAGGAAAGGTTAGAGGGGAGAAGGGTAAGAGAGGGAGGGGTAAGGTAAGAGAGGGAGGGGTAAGGTAGGTAAGGGGTAGGAAACGGGAGGGGCTTTAAGAGGCAGGATGTTCTGCTGACGTCTCAACAGCAGGTTCCTCCTCTGAACTCTGTCAGTTTGCACCCTTGTTTTTCTTTTTCACTTCACTTCTCTTCTTCTCATTTTAACATTCCTTTCTGTCTTCGCTGCTCTCCACCTCCACCTCCATCTTTGCATTTTGTTTGTTCTCAGGCTGTTCATCTTTCCCACCTTTTCTTTTCCTTCATCCATCTTTTTCCTCCTTCTCCACTCTCCTTTCATTTCTGCCTCCTCTCGAGCCCTTCCCATCAACTGCTTCTGCTTGGGGAGCTTCTGAAAAGAGAAAAAACAGAATATTCTTTTACCGCACATGCAAAAGCTCATTCTGAGTCAATCTAACTCAAGCTGTTAGAATCTAACGAGTCATTATTCTGAAGTAAAGTGATGAGTCTAGGCAGTGCATCTGAAGCTTGTTGGTCTTAGAGGCTCGTCTCCAAAGCATCACATTGTCTGTTCTGCTGCTCTGCTTTTCTTGACGGCCTTTCTGAGGAGGTCATCTTTCTGTTTCAGCTCCTCTTCGAGCTGGCTCACCTCCGTCTGCTGATTTTTTTTTTCAGCAGGCCCATCCCCTCCTTCGGGGCTTTGTTCTCTTCTTTGAGAGACTTTGTCTCAGTGATGGCAGAGCACAGGGCCTCTCTGAGTCCCTGCATGACTGAGATGGGGCAGTGCTCAGGGAGTGCCTTTTACCCTGCAAACCTGCAGTACAACCGCAGCACCAAACTGTGGTGGCCCAAATGCCTGAAAGACAGAAACATACACCATGTCCTTATCTAAAAATAGCCTTATAAACATAGATACAGCCAACAACTGAAATTCATACATACTCTGAAAATTAAATATATTATATATATATATTATCTTTAGACACCACTGACATGCTACCACGTCTATTTTCAATCTAAACTGTTTAAGTTTGGATTATATTATTTTGGTGGTAAGGTTTGGGTCATGCTTTTCAGTCAGCTTGGTTATTTATGTCACAATGCAAATTTTATTTTTCCATTTTTAATCCAGTGATTAGTGACACTGACAGCAGAAGTAATCTGTTCTGGCATGTGAAGGGGGGAAAGACGCATGTTTTTTTTTTTTTTTTTTTTTGCCCAAGAAAACCTCTCATAATTATTAAATCATCCCTTCTTATTTATGTTTTTAGCTAATTCTATCAGAAGCGGTGTATTTTTCAGTGTGGCTTACTGGATACAAGGAATTATTAAAATTGTGATGCATGAATTTAAAGTGAAAAATCATCTGTTCATGTCATCATATCATGATTTATTGATGATTACTTAATACAGTTGAATAATCAAATGACTACAAAATATCAGTAAATAGTGGCTGGCCTAAAGATGTGCAGTGCTGAAAGTCACCAAGTTTGATGCCAAAAGAACTCTTGCATCCGTGCCAGCACACTGAAGACACAACAGCGGCAGAGAAGATAGTTGTCTTACTTCACAGTTGAAACTGTACACACTGTGCTGTGCTTTCAGAGTTGGTAGAACTACTTTCTGATATGGTTGATGTTAAGCATCTGCTGAATTCTGCAATGTCCGAGGGTTTACTTTGACCAGAGGCAGAGATGCACTCAGTTCAACTTGTTGAATGTAAATGAGGTTTCTGTGCAGAATCTATCCGAGATACTCACGATGGTGTCAGCGCTGTAGAGTGATGTCATTCTGCGTTCTCGTTCTGTGTTCCAGCCCCTCAAACTTTCTAACAAAGGTCTGGAGAGAAACTTCTAAAAACCATTTGAGCTTAAAATCACCCGCAGACAGTTTTGATTTCTTTTTTATTGTCACAGGGAGTGAACAGACTTATGCTCTTAGAAGTAATAGGAGACAGTGGAAGATGACAGTGTTTTATTGTCTGACCTCCCTCAATCAGTTTCCTGTATTGCCACTTACACAGAGTGAAAGACATAAAACAAATCGGTGATGAAATATCTGAAGTGTTTATCCATTGATCAGAGACGTGCTTGTCTAAATCACAGACAATATATGTATCGCACCACCTGATTGTGTTTGCAGGCTTTACACCTCTGTCTTTCTTTTCAAGTTACCAAACAACAAATATTTCCAATGTCAACCATGCTTGAGGTGAGGTTAGAAGAAACAAACAGCCATCAGGATACATCATCTGGGAACCATGAATGTCTGTAGAAAGATTTGTCTCATACTAAATCAGTGTGAATTTTGCCCCGTTGGTTGCAGTGGTGGAAGAGGCTCACCAAATGTTCTGACACAATTCAATGGCAATCCATTCACTGACTGCTGAAATATCCCCTCACAGTCTATTTCATTACAGTGATATTTATATGTTTATTTTCACTGTTTGATTGCTCGCCACAAGTGGACTAAACTTAATATCTTCCACGAATTGCTAAGGTGCTACACTCAAATATTAGTATTTATAACCAGCCAAGGACTGAAGACTTACAACAGATTTTACACCACATTACTCCACTGATGTTATTATATGCTTTTGAAGAAGTAATTGTTATTCTGTTTGCTACATATGCCAATCAATGCTCATTAACCAAAAAAAACATATTTCTCTCCTTGAAGTTGTGGAGCCCCCGGAGAGACAAACAAGATAATATGGATTAATTAGACTACTTATTTAAACAGTAGGCTACATTTTATTATTTACTCATACAGCAGGATAATTTGATCATTGTTCATTGAATAACTGTTTGGGGGTACAGATGAGATTAAGTGTGAGGATGCATGGATTTTAAGACATCAAGATTAAAAGGTTTGGGGAGTATCCATGCAAAGTCTGGATAGGAAATGCATTCGGTTTCAGTGACTTTAGGACAAAACACTGCTCCTTATTCTGCAGAACCTAGAATATCTACAAGGGAACTACAATATGGTTGAGTCTTCCAGGTATGGTAAATAAACTGTGGTTAAGGGGAGAAAGTAGGCCGGTACAGTCCAGTACTCCACACTAAAATATTCAGTACCTGGGAAGAAGGGACAGCAGCTGCCTGCCAAAACCTACATACAACAACCCATCACAATCTTCCAACAAGACAACACATATGGTAACGTTAGGTCTGCATAAACAAGAAGCTGGTTTTCCTATAAATTCTTAAACCGTTACGAGTGTGTTTGTGCTTGCGCTGGAGGGAACCCCACTGCCTGTGACTGCTGGCTAACGTCAACCCCTGCTGAAGATGACTGTCTGTTATCAAGTGCTGTGGAGTTTTGTCAGGCAGTCGTTTCTTGCATAAAACAATACAATAAAATAAAATAAAAAAATCTTCCAACTAAAGTTACAGACAAAAGAAGTCGCGGAGATTTCTGATGATGAGTTTGATTCCAACAACACGGACAGCAGGTCAAACCAGCTATGTGACTTCCGTGAGTTCTTGTATAAGTCTGGCATGAACTTTACCTTCAGTAAGAGCGCTTGGTAAGGTGTGCTTGATTTAACTTGAGATTCTTTCACAACCAATTCGCATACTTAATTGATGCCATTTTCTACTTCAGAAGTTCACTTTAATAGGCATTTTGAGACGCTTACTCATCTTCTCTTCCTTCATTTATGCGTCCAATCTTAATTGGGAAAATTAAAAAACAGACACAGTTGAACTTAGGCTGTAATTGTCTTCTAATTAAAACCAAAGAAATTATGATTTTGAGTTTTATTAACATTCAGAAAATATTCTGTGGCTCACACCATTTAAATCATAAACGATTTGCTCTACATGATGTTAGTTGTTTCTTATTGCTTTCTACACCATATAGGCATAAAAAAGTGTGTGTTCTGGGATACATGAAGCTGGAAACGTGCTCAGAATAATGCATAGTGATGAATGCCAGGGTTCTCAAGAATGTCAATCTACTTTCACCCCTCGGTTAAAGCATGTCAAACCTATAACATGTGCTTGTGTGCCTTTAAGCCATAAACACAACACTGACATATCTTTGCCTTTTAAGTTGATGCAGCTGACGTGTTCCGCAAACAGTTTCCTGTTAGCACACATTAGCATTTAGTTGGTGTTGTGTTTGTATCCTTCTGAAGAATATTCAGTATTCATTCCCCAGCAAGTTTAAAAGAATGCAGTCAAACAACTGTAGGAGAGGTGGCTCTGTAGTATATGACACAGAGATACAGAGGACACTGACTGATGCAGGGAGTCCAATGGGGCTTTTTTCGGATAAATAAATATCTGCACTATGTATTTCTTCTTCTCTATTGCATCAGTTCTATTAATGCTACAAATGGTTCAAACTGAAATTTTTTTTTATTTTGTTTTCCAAAAAAAAAAAAAAACACACCTAAACACCAAAACAAACAACTTTTCAGTGATCTTTGAAAAACTTTGAAATTAAGGACAGCGGTCTATAATTAGCCCACTTGTTTATCTCCATTTTTCTAAAGCACGGTGACCTTCACTATTTTCATTTAATTTTCATGGAAAAATACCGGTTTGAAATGACAAAATACAAATGTGGGTATGAAGTTTAATAATACACTCCAGTAGTCTTTTTAGTCAAATATTTTGCTTCAAAATCCCCTTGAGATCTATCATCTCGTTTTCAAGAGGGTCCCACAACAAACACTCATAAGAACAAACACAAAGCACGACAATACACAACACAGCGATTAAAAAAAGGGGAAAAAAAATCTGCTCATTGACTCAAAACAAAGAAAGTGTTCCAACGTTAGGACATGATGCTATCGTATGAAAAATGATCAGTCTGCAGAGTAACAACCAGTGACGACATTACTGAAGCCACGTGCAGTTTGTTAAATAAAGGCACATCAGTGTTTTCATTAGAGGAATGCAGATAGTTAAAGTGAGTGCATTTAAAGACGAGGTGATACCAATGAAATTATTTTGTGTCGAGAGGTCGCCATCTGACTAAGTACTGCACAGTGGTGTATACAAAATGAAAAGAACACCAATTTGATTTGAAAGAGGATGAGTGAACCTAAAGGGCCTATCATTCACAAGATATTGAGGAGGAAGATCGTCTTTTAAAAACATTTTGATGAACACTGCCAGCATAGTCAGGTAATGATAATAACAAGTTGTGAGCTGAATATGATGCAGAACACCAAACCAAAACCACTTTCTATCAAATTATGTGTTTTAAAAGTCAGACTAGAAAAGCTGGATTAGAAGTTGAATCTCTGAATGGCTGAACGTGCCATAACCTTGAGTGTTCACTTAGATTCCGTAGCTGTTTCTTGAGTTGCATAAATGATGAGAAGTAGTCTGTTTCAGCCATACTTAATCTGCTTTCATTTCCTATCTGCTGAACACAAGACAGGACATGGAGGAAGGCCAGATCTCCCTACAAACTTTATGCGATGCAATCCAGAAGATTAAGACCAACATGCTGACTCATTTTGACCCAAAGGTGGATTTCGTTCATCGCTCATAGCAGTCTGTGCAGTATTCATTAAAAACTTTTGAGTTTCTGAGATCATTTCTCTGACCCACCAGTCGGGGCTCATCACAGTCCAGTAACTAAGTACATTTACTCATGTAAATGTTGTTACTGTACCTGCACAATATTTGGGTATGTCCATTGTCTGCTTTACACCACTACATTTGTTTGGTACATTTTGTTACTTTGTAGATTCAGATTAATAATGCAACATATATATATATAATCAACAAATAAACTATGATGTACTATTATGTATAAAGATAAAACTTTATTGATCCCTTGGTGATCCACAAGCAATATATATACCTGAGTAAAAATTCAGCCTGATATATTAATGCATGGTATATTATATATTAATGACTCTGCATAATGAGTAGCAGTATATTAATGCCAATACTTCTTGTAGTTTTACTTTAACTTATTTTAATTGCAGTTGTTTTACTCGTAATAAGAGTATTCCCTTACTCAAGTAAAAGATCTGAACACCTCTCCACCGCTGCCGCAGTACTACTACTTGGCAAGATGACAGATCGAATACTTGGCCCTATCATGGTTAAATTTCTTAACTTCCAGAGAGAAAAGGAATTGCTGTACAAGGAGAACTCACATTTATATTTATTCAGACTTCAGTGCTGAACTGTCGCTGCTTCGTGCAGTGAAGAGAAAGCTCTGTGAGCTTGCCGTAAAGTTCCCCCTTTGTTATCTATCAACATTTAGTGAGGCTGACAGTATTTTACTGTGTGTGGGAGATAAAAAAGAAAAAAAAAACCCAGAGTATAAGAAAATGGAGGCAGACATATTTGGGAATGTTCAATTGTTATTAACTACGATGGATTCCAATTGCAACTGCAGACCTGTCAGCCATCTTGTACGTTGTATCCAGGCAAACGATGACGGAGTGAATGATCACAACAGAAACAGGCGACCTAATTCTGAGAAACTGAGTACTGTATGTTTTTTTGTTGGAATACTGATGATGTGTAATGATTTAATTTAAGGAGCTCCTCTTTATGGTAAGGCAATTAAACTACTTGTTTAAATTTATGAGTAAATGGTAATAAAGGAATAAGTAATAAGTAATAGTCTGGACACTTCCTGAACTGGCACTGAACTGTGGTGTAAATTTGAAGAGTGGAAGCATCCAATATGAAAGTGACTCATACAGGGCTGATATAATGTGATGCGATTTAAATATTTCTGCATAATCATGATCTATGACAGGCAGAGACGTTCCACAGCAAGGCTGAATCAGAGACTTTCTGCTATTTTTTTTTTTTTTTTTTCATTTGCAATATTAGAGATTATAGGAAAATATGAGTGAAGAGTGCCAGAGCGAAGCGGCCTTCCCAGTTGAACCTTTACTATAGCTTCACAAGTGCCAAACCTTATCCGTATTTTACTGCCAAAAAACATCTCAAATAGTTAGAAATTATACTTACATTGTATTAATTTACATAGCCTTTCCCCAGCCGCCTTTCCCTTTTAATGAGCCAAGTGTCACCGGGATCAGCGATGATGACAGCAGAGGGCTAGAGAGCAGAGCGAGGAGGAGTCTATCAAATATACTGTGGCTGTGATCGCTAACTTCAGTCACATCATCATGCCTGGCTGAACTGAGTCAAGTGTTATTGGCCATGACAGGAGTGGGTTTGAGATGGAAATCACTTAAAAGGCAAGAATCTGCTGAGGCGGGCGCCGGTCGGAAGAGATCTAATGTGTCTCTTTCTCTATCACTGTGAAGTCGAGCCCTTTTTTGTTTTTTCCACGCTCGTTCTTCTCACCTACTCTATCTGTCTCGGCTCATCTGCGGAGCTCAGCTCCCCTTCACATTCCTTCAAAAAAAAAAAGAAAAAAAAAAAGTAAGGAGCGCTCACGTAACATCTTCCGTTCCGGCGTCCTTGTCGTCATCTTCCGTCAGCACCGCCACTATCCTCATTGTCATCGCCTTTTTGGTTACACTCGCAGCATTTTCGAATTTAATTGGCAACTTGAAGTGGTATCAGAAGTTATCTGCTTCTCCCGGCGAGGCAACCTCCCCCTCTTTGCCTCCTCTCCCCTTGTAGTTTTCTCCTTGTAGAGTCATGTCATTGCGGCTTGATGTGAGTAATTTGCCAGTGAAGATTCCTCAACAAACGAGCTGTGCAGAACAAGGGGTTCCCCTAGAAAGCGGTGTTCTTCCTCAGTGCGTCGGAAGAGGAAGGTGTCACTGTGTGTGTAGTACTGCTGCTATGGATTAGAAGCCAAGGTTGGGAACTATGAGGACATGATGAAACATCGTGTGCTTTCTGTTCTATCTAGCTGATAAAGCATGGGAATTGGTCGGGAAAAGTGCCTGTGTAGCACTTCTTGTACAGATCCCAATCTTTTCTGAGGCCTAGTTGGAGAGCGGGTGGAGCGCAGCTGCATTGATATTTAAATGTCTGACTAACTTCCGCTCTGACTCACTATGTCTAAGGAAACTTGGGGAAGTTATATATTGCGCTTAGTGCAATGAATCCCGGCACGGAAATAGCTCAAACTATGAGTTACTATGTTTACATGTGGACAATGTCGTCAATTTAGTCCAAGTATCCCCTGTCATCATCACCACAAGTATATTTATGTCACAATTTCTAAAGCAGCAGTAAGCAAACATAAAAGACAGCTTGTTGTATGCCGGTTACAAGAGCTACACCTACAATATGTAACTACAGGACACAATGAAGCTTGGTAAAACAAACCTATTTTAATGATGTTTACAGGCATATTAATCCAGAGAGCTCTAGTCGCATTAAAATAACAGAATTGCTGAAGTGTGCCGGCAAGCTTTCATGCTTCTTTGTCTCCACTAATGTCACACTTGTGGTTTCGTTTTTTTTTTTTTTAGTAGCTGATAATTAAATTGCTCCGGCAGACTTCCATGATACTCTTCCATACACGAAGGCTCATAATTGGCGCTTCTCTCAGAACATGGACCCGCACACATGCAGGGAGAGAGAGAAGCTGTAAGCGCGCAGACGCTCGGAGCACGAGCCAGAAAGAAATGGCTGCGCAGCCGACGTACAGATGTTGTTTTTTTTGTTATTTGTTGTTACTACAATTTTGTAAAAAGATATTTTTATGTAAATTACACATTTATATAGTACATTTTTATATAATAAAACAGATGGCAGAATATTGGGTATGACTTAATTTTGAGCAAATAGAGTGTACGTAGTTACAGCATTTGGCCTTTGCAAGTCAGCATGGAAGATAAATAATAATAATAAATCTCTTCAGAAGTCCTACAAATACAGCGGCCATTATAACAGAGCGGTAATGGGCAAACGGGAGCTAGTTTTAAGTTAAACTTTCAGACGTTCAGCAAGGTTCTCACCAGATTTTTCTGGTCAGCTCGAGATTAAACTCAACAGATGTTGTACAGGTGTTGTTTGATCCAATATTGAAAACTGCATTACCACCAAAATGGAAAAAGTTAGAGACAGTCTCAGAAGCGTATACAAATGAGCCAAGAGAGCAGTTTCATCTGTAAGACATCATGCAGGAATTTAGTGGAATCAAGTAATTTATTGTCAGAGTTAAGGTAATTAACTTAAAATCTAAAGCTTTCATTCTGATACTCTGAATACGCCTGACGTCTTGTGACTTTAAATTACGAGTTTAATTAGTGTACTGTTGATGTTAGGCTGAAGAAAGGCTTTCCATCATGCATCGTTCTCTCCAAGGACCCCTGCTTTTGTATGTTAAAAAACTAGGCGGAAAAAATGTAAAAAATGTACTATTTATGAAGAGTCATGGCTGTTTATTCTCAGAAAAATTAAAGCTAACCACGGTGAAGATTAGTATCACACTCAGCCCAAAATTCCCTCACACATATAATTTAACGAAGATGGGAGCAGCCTCACATGTTGTGTTTGCGCTAACTCTGTTACAGAATGACTCAAACAGAAGGAGCCGCAGCTGTGAGGTCCTCGTGTCACCCGAGGAACTCTTCAGACTGAGAAAATGTCAAATCTGACTAAAACTTGTTAATTTGGCTAAACGGTTGCATTTTGGTGACACAAGCAGATACAGATTGTAGCTTTCCATCACACTCCTAATACCACACGTGACATTCAGGAGAGCAGGGCTGTGTCACCTGTTTCCTCGTCTTCAGCCATCTTTTGGGTGAAACAGGCGCTTGTGAAAGTGCCGAGTGGCACTCTGCCTAAGAGCTGCTGCATCGCATTTTGCGCATCAAACAATAAAAAAAAACCCAGTTTACAATTTTATTTACTTCCCCAAACAGCAAAAAAAAAAAAGTCCATCCACAGAGAGTATTAAAATAGAAAACTGTAGGAGCTGGCATGAGGGAGTGTGTGTACGTCTGTGGTAAACCCTTCATCACAGGTTAGTTAATGAGGCTACTGAGTAAATGACCAACAGTGTCTGTAGACTGAAATGAATCAGAAAAGGTCTGTACAGTAACAGACAGCCAAACAAGTGTCGTGATGACATAAAAAGTGACAGATGTTAGAAATAGTTATATATCATCACTGTCTGAGGAAAACCGTGTTCATTTTCTTTCTCAGAAACTAGCTCACAAAATGAACCTAAAACACTATAATGAGTGACATTTCGCACCAGAAATTAAAGTCTGTGTTTACACACATCCATCACTGAAGCATGTAATACGTTCAATGGATCTACATGGACTGTGAGCAAGAGTGGACAGGATTTGTGGTTCAAGTGGTTCTACTGGCATGCAGGTGGTTCAGTGTCACGATTCTCCTCTTTACGTCCACCTCAGCTGGTAGAGTATGAATAGCACGGCTGTCCTTCATGTTTCCACGGAGCACTTTGGCCTCATCAAAGCTATTTTACTATTTTAGACTGAATAAGCTTTAAAAAAATAATCGGCAGTCTTTGGCTCAAAACTTGTTATTTATCCTTCTTTTATCTATCCTATATAATGATGTAACAAAAGATCTTTTCATTGGCCAGTAAGAGTCTAAATGCTGACTGTAGATGGAAGAGAATATGAACATTTCCATGTCCTGTCATTAGACAGCCACTTAATGTCTGCTCTGTCCGCTTTGATGGAGGCAGACGGCGCCAATCTTTGTTCAGGCATGACAACTGTTTGTCCAACTGGACACAGGATTAGTCCCTCCAATAGTTAAAATACAAGATTCATATTTACTCCATGTATAAACATGTACTGTATATGCATAGAAAGTTTTTTTGATTATTCTTTTTACCTGCTTCAACTCCACGGCAAAATGAAGTTCAAGCCATTAATACTTATCCGCGCTTTCGTCGGTGCATTGTGCAGCAGATGATGTTGTGTGGTGACATCCACAGATGTTTCAGAAGAAATTGAAAAGATAACCTTGAAGCGGAGTGACAAAGGCAAAAAAAAAAAAAAAAAGTGACATTTTCACTTGCTTGCAAAGTCATATCACTGCGTTGTCTCCACATAATAGACTTAGATGATGGCTTAACAGTTTCTGCAGACGTTTGCAACAAGGTTGCAAATGAGGTCATCTCACTGAGCAAATTCCTCAGGGACATTAACAAACTGAAAAATAGAGGATGAATAACAATTTATTCTCAGCTATTAAAAGTAAGAGAACACACGGGGGAGAAAATGGAATGATTCAAACAAATGAAAATCATCTGGATTAGAGCCACAATCAAGATCATCCAGCTGCAAGTCTCTCTGTCGTCTACTCTCTCTCTCTCTCTCTCTCTCTCTCTCTCTCTCTCTCTCTCTCTGTCTCTCTCACACACACACAGTAACACGGTTGCGAACACATATTCCGGTTTGGCAAAAGGCCTAGCTTTAGGACTGAGCATATGGCCGGTGGCTATGGGGCCACGGAGGGTGAGTAGAGGGGAGAGAAAGAAGGATGAGGGGTGAGAGTAAGAGCGATAGCACCAAAGCTGGCAGAGGAAATGCTTCACTGTCATTTTATATGCCAGCCTGAGCAGAGGACACAACACACACCCGCACATGCATTGTATACACACACTTGAACTACTCAACGCACCTCACAAAAACTAACCTACACTGACACACACACACATACATACACAGAAATACTTACATTTGTCCTTCTTTATGACCCGTACCTACAGTTGTACTTCTACCCTTGAACACTGAACGAAACCCACACACTCTTGTCATGCTATATGAGGCATGAGATGTGTGTGTGTTTTCTGTGAGAGTGTGCTGGATAGGCTCGGGTTATCCTCACAGGCTCGTGGGCCTTGTCAAGATGCGCGTGAGAAAATATAGAGTGACAGATGTAGCCTTTCTGCTCTCGCACACTAACATGGTTATTCTCCCACCGCCTGCTTCGCTGATCTTTCACACACACACAAGTTCAGCCGCTGTGACCGCACACACTCGCTCGGCGCTATAGCTCGTTCGATAGTTGCGACGCTCGCCACAGATACGCGGCTTACTCCAACGTCTCCAGATTGGAATGTGGGATTTCCTCTTCAGGCCAGACTGTTGATTCTTCAAATCTCAAACAAAACAAACCCTGTAGGAGAACGGGAGGCCACTTGAGTGACTTCCATATTAAAAACTAGGCAGTTTAAATGTTTCTAGCCGGATATTGCTCGAGACAACAAATCTCTCCGACCTAATCATTTCAAGATAATAAATCAAAGTCGTTTTAACTTTAATGAATTTCAACCACGTTCCGACTGAGCTCAGAGATGAGGCTCCTTTGAGTCCATTGAAGCGTGTCGCAAAGGCCCCTATCGGATCATATATCAATGCCACTTCCTTTTGCCACATCTTCCACTAACACATTATCACCAGCACTGTCAGATACCAGTACAAATGAGAAAACAATAGGGAGATGAGAGCAAGTTGTTGAATATTCATAGGGAGGATAAGGATACAACTGGGACATTTTGGGGCTTTATCGGCACTAACAGGATCTAAGCCGTGGTAATTCATGCTAAATCCAAACCAAATCGGCCCCGGTTCTGTTTCTGTGGAGAGAAGACAAAAAGAAAATAGACTTGGGTTGAATCTCCCGAGTGCCTTTGTGATCTGTTCCAATGTCATCTCTATTCCCGTTTCATTTATCACAACAAGCTAGTTGAGATATCTCGCCTTCTCTTCATTTTCTCCACTGTGTCACGTCTTGAGCTGGAGGCAAAGAAAGAGAGGAGAAGGAATCAAAGAAACAAATTTTAAAAACTGGATGCGTGCTTTTTCTTTCTTCGAGGAGGCATGCGCGGCACCAGAGAAAAAAAAAAAAAAAGAAAGAAAATGAACAGCTTTGAGATTCATTCTTGTTGAAAGGCACAGACGCTTCTCTCACAGAAAGCAAATACGTAACCTTGGGGGAGCATCTAGTTGGCATATTTGTTGTTCTGACCTCATGCTCTGTTACTCCGCATCTAGAATGGTTGACCTTTGGAGACACTGACTTAGCCGTTTCTCCAAACAGAGTGCTTCCTCTGAGACCAAACTAAAGGTATTAGTATTTGACTGCCTGACCTTTCCCAAAGGCTTCTGGGTAAAAGGAAGTGACCCAAGTGGCCTCATGTGTCTCCAGTGGATAAGTTGTGTCTTGTGTGTGTGTGTGTGAAGGATGTATGCAGTATGCAATGTTTTTTTTGTTGTTTTTTTTAACCATATCAGAGAAACAGTAGATACAGCTTTTTCTTTATTCTTAGTGGCACAGGGTTGGTCAGAGGACACATAAACGTATAACAGCGCTCAATAAATTCTGATTCTCAGTCCATTTGTTGCTTTGATTATCATAAACAGTCGATACCCAGTGTGGGCATTTGCCCTTATTTCATACGCCGCGCAGTGTGATCATTTAAAGGTTGTGACTGATGTTAACCTCGTGTCAAAGCTGACTTTACAAAAGTTAAAAAAAGTGATATATATAACTGATGCGTCAGCGTTTTGCACACAATGATCTGAGACAGATTCGGGCAAATACGTTTGAGGCGGGATCTTTAAATTACATTTCAAGTTCACAGGCAATGTTACTATTTTTTTCACAGATGTTTTCATGCACAGCAGGCAGCCGCTTTGCACAGCAAAAAGCCTCTACAAACTAACTGTACACTTCCCGCACGGCACCAAACATCAGACGCAGAGAAGTGGTAGATTTAGCCACTGAAGAGCCAGATATTTCACTCAGAACTTTAAAGGCCACTGTTGCCCTGTGTCTGCTGGATTGTATTCGTAGACAACTGGTTTGCTAACATCACATATGTGGAGTATTATAAAATGTACTCACCATTCATTCTATTTTCTTGTAATGCAACAATGAATAACTTGAATGACGTAGTCCAACACGGTCCTCTCGATGATTTACTTCACAGTTACAATCATATTCAATAGTCCATCTATAATTGGATTCGTGCTGGTCGCTCCCTCCTCCTCCATCTATTTTTTTTTTTTTTTCAGAGTTATGGTCACCTGTGGAGGCAATTTGACAAATCATTTTTATTGCTGGGCGGGCTCTTAAATATTCTATGCCTTATAGGTCATTACATAAAAAAAGAATTGATAATTAATGTAGAAGAAAATTATCAAATTAATGTTTATTTTATCTAAGTTCATTTCTAGAAAAATTTAGCTTAAACATCCCTGTGTGCGCGTGTGTGTGTGAACTATAGTTCACAGTAAGCATGACTCACCGTTGATGCTTATGCCTCTTTGCCACCGTCTTCATAATCACCTGCAGACTGCTCAAATGAATCTGTTTTCGCGGCTGCTTTACTCCAAACAGGTTCACTCTGTCAACCCGGACTGTGTGTGTGACCTTTTTGAAAGTGAGGCACGTTAATTAACATTAGATTCTGACCCATTCTGGTGTGTCGGGAGATTCGAATAATCAGTGAAGATATGTTTCTGTGCTCTGTGCGATAATGCGTACGTCTCTCTTAATGGGGAGATGCTTCAATCCGCTTGATTGAACATCACAGATGCATCTTCTCTGCCCCGGTGGTTGCTGGTTATCTCTTTCTCTCTCTATGTTTCGGCACATCTACAGTCCTACAGTTGTGTTGGCAAATGCTAGCTGCAATTAGACGTCGGGAGATTATCAGGATTATCAACTGAATACCTACATAGGCTTGGGTTGGGTCTCCCCAATGGCTAGTCATCGCATGATGTCCACAATAACAACTTTATGATAATCATACATGAGTGTTGGGCTTGAAGCTTGTTGATCTGGTCCTGAATAAAAGGTTTCTCAAGATTCTCAACATTACCTCAAAGACAGTCAGACCTTTATTTGAAACAAGAACATTTTGGAGTCTTTATTATTTCCCCTTTACATTTTTATTTTGAGACATCTTCACAACAATGTCTTCATGTCATGCCACTTTGCAGCTCTGGGCTCCTTCTTTAAGCATGAACAGTGGGTGTTTTTTCCATCCTTGTGTTTTTTATGTGCTTTTTGGAAGAAGACGACAAAAGAAACCCTTTTAATGCTTGGCTGAAGTGGAAAAGTTTATTGATTAAACCAAAATGCAACAAAGTGCGATAGAAACAGACCCAGAACCCGCTGAAGAGATAAAAACATTAGATCTGTGTGGTGCGATGATGGAACTGTAACCTTCCTCAAATGAATACACAAAGCAAACAGATGTGCCATAGTTCTGTCATGCTTTCTTCAATCACGTGTGGTTTGACTGACACTCTCTTAATTATGTCGTCTCATTGCTTTCACTTCTTCTGCATTGGTCGTTGGTTGGAAGCCGACTGTACAACACACTAACCAGTTATCTCGATGCAACCAGTTCCTATATTGCAGGACAGTATTGAATGGAAACGCATTTGGATGCAACAAAGTTGCTTCACATTCAAGGCTTTTCTAGTGAATCTAAAGGCATAATAACTCCCTGTGGATTTTAATGTGAAAAACTTCCCATCTTTTAGAGTTTTAAGTTAGCTTTGTAGAGACAGTAGAAGCAACAGAAAATTGTTGCTGCTGACAAAACAGCAAATCAGTATCTCTGCTATAGAGAAGCAACAAGCAGATTGAAGAGGACAGCAATGACTGTTGTTACACTAATTGAATTAATAATGTGAATTTAGCATGTGACCCATAATAGCACAGGTGATTCCACCGTCGTCAAGCCCTCATTAGAGACAGACCTTGATTTGTTTTTGCAGATGTGCTCCCAGCTATCGCTTAAAGACTCAGTAATTGAATAGTCTTTCCACTTCTGATCGTTTCTGATGTGTCAATTTGGATATCTTCATGCGTGGCTGCTTGTGTGTCTTAAAATGCAAAATGCGAGCTGTAGACAGTGGTTTTCCACTGTCGAGCAGTGAGCGAGGAGGACAGCGAGAACTGCAGAGAAGAGGCGCACAGAGGGGAAAAAACTGCAGAGATAAATAGAGGAAAATAGCAGAAGCAGAGGGCATGGACATCTGACAAAAGGGAGGTGGGGGGGGGATTATTTTTAGCATTACAATTTAGGCAGGCAGTGACCAACACAATTTAATCTGACCTCAGGACAAACAGGCCTCTGCGCGCTGTTGTGAATGTGGATCAGACAGGTCAGTGGGATAATTGGTAAACAGCACCTAATCATGCCGTCATTATCAAAGAGAATAATGCAATATGCAATCTCTCTCCTGTCAACCTGGTCCTTGTATATACTGTTTGAGCCATGTTGCACACTTGAGTGGAGGAGCAGTTTTTGGAGGAGCGATGTTTTTGAGACTTTAAAAAAAATATATATTTTAAGAAGTGGTTCCATGCTGAGGCTGATGACAATACATCACACGAGCACCAGATGTTGTTAAATCTGGGTTGAGATGTAGCCGTCTGCTCGCGTCGTAACATGCGGCTGAATGATGCGCAGCTCATCCCGGAGTGAATGAAACACCCACATGCACATGTATATATGACTTGAACCTGCTGCAGCACCTGCTGCCAATTAGCTCAAACTCTCTCCACCATCTGAGAGCAGATGACACTCTGTGCCTCTCAGTGATGTGCTGAGCTTCCAGGTAATAGCAGTCTCCATTTGGGTGATTGAGTAGTTAAATAGGATACTTCTCTGTGTGTGTGTGTGTGTGTTTTTCTTCCTCCTGCTAGGTACTTGGAATAGTACTTGATGAACATGTGAGAGGCTCCAGATGTGCTGAGATTAGGTCCTTCGGGGAGAGCTTGTTGTCCAGCAGCACTTCTCAGCTATTCTGTCTCTGTCGTCTCTGAGTATACAGTACAACTTGAGAAATTCACAATGCGCAGAAGCGTGAAGTATCTAAGAACTCCTGAGCTGAGCGCTTCGCCTCGTCATGTTCATGGTTTAATTGATTAAATCATTAATGACATGCGAGAGCTTGATTTTCTTTTCAGTAATAAACTATCTATTTTATTTGCTTCCTTCCTGTTTTGACAAAGGTGTTGACATGGGCACCAGATGGTTTAATTCTCCATTTTATTACACTTCGTAAGTGCTTGCACCTATACATAGTGCACCTGTGTATTTGGCTGCATATAGCAAATATTACATATTTTATATAGCTGCACCACTGATGTGAAATTCTATCTCTCAGGATTTGTTTATATTTTCTGCTCTGCCCCTATCATCCTTGCACTACTTTAAGATCATTAAAGCCCAGTATTATTTCCATGCATTGCAGGGCTCGGGCATGCAGAGGTTATATTATTAATTGAGATGGGTGACTTAATTGCTCCAAAACAGCAGCAACAACAACAACAACAACAGCTCAAAAACATCACCCAGGTCAATTTGAGAACAAATCATTCAAAAGAATAACTCTGGTAGGAGTGACTTCATGTGACATGATTCCATTCCAGTCGCTAATTAACTCAAAAAGTCCTCAGTTTTCTACTTTAGTGTTCACACCTCGATGTAAACAGAGACTGACCTTGATCAGGTTAGCAGGTGCGCCTTCAGGAGTCAAACAGAGGAGAAGAGCCAAAATATCACAAGAGCAAGCATTTTCAAATATCAAGAAATGTTACCGCGTCATCTCTTGTCCTTGACAAAATACCAAAGTACTATTCTTGGAGGGAAAATATACAATAAAGGCTCTATATTCTGCAATTTAAAAAAAAAAAAAAGAAAAGGTTCTGTGTCATCCTTCATGTTTCAATACGCCGTAGATTTGCCTCCTGTGAATCTGGTAATCAGTGACTCGAATAGACTGTTCTGCTGTGTTCCTGATGAGTAAAGATTGTGGACTACTGCTAACTGCTGTGCCATTAAGCAGCAGAGAGGCTGAGAGAGAGACCACCTGCTGTTGTTATAGATATAGCAGATTTGGACCCCTACTTTCTCCACACACACACATTTTTCTACTGCATCCTGTACAGCATTACAGGCGTTGCCCTGTTGTTTGGTAACCATTCAATGGATGGATGTACTCACTCTGAAGCTATCGCTTGCTGTGATGGAGAGATCAATAGCTTGGGGCTGATACACTGATTGGGGAAACTGCTCACATAGTGCATCCTGGCTAAGCTGACATGACATATAAGACGATAACATTTGCTTTCGTCCCATCAGATTGTTTGTAGGTCTGTGGCAATTAGTACACAGGATCACAGGATACTAATTAGAACCATGTAGAATAGGACAATATTGTATGGATGTAACAGCCTAATTAAGGCATAAGTTGAATGTAGCGAGGTACGCTTGTTAAACTTTGAAACACTTTTACCTTTAAAGCAATGAAAAGCAGTCCTTCAGTGCTGCACTGCACATAACTAGTCATGAATCTGTGGGCGAAATGAATAGAATTGCTCTATAAAAATAGTATAACGACGGCACAAAGTTATTTCTCTATCTGCACTGACTGATTGAAAGTCTGATAAGTCAAGTGAAAGTATTTCTGAACACCGAATTCATGTGTTTTCTTTAGATGAAATATTACGGAGTGAACAATGACTCAGACGCAGCTTCACATCAGGGTTTACTGGTTCAAATGCTGTGGTCAGTGGGGGTCCTGCTGGTATAGGGTTTCATTCATTCAAGGTTTAAGTCTATTTAGGAACTTGTTGCATGTCATCCCACATCTCTTGCTTAATGTCCTTTCAGTTCTCGTCTGTCTATGCTAACGCTGCACTACCTACTTTGACTCCCACAATGTTTGAGTGGTGCTGAAGATAAACCAAATTGGCCAAGGCGCAGATTGGCAATCTGGCAAATGCCAGATGGGCCACAATTTGAAAAAAAAGAAGAAGAAGAAAGAAATAAGACATGGAATTAAAAAGAAACTGACCCTCCAGCAGCAACCCACAACAGCCCATCCGATTGGTGGTTACACAATCTAAAATTTCAGTAGGCAACCTCTACTGTAAGGCAGGTAGTCACCTCCCATGCCCCTTCAAGCGGAGCCATCCATGTAATGGGAGCAGACAAGCTGGAGATAATGCAATGAAATCAAGCCAGAATGAGTGGAGTTGAAAGTGAAAATACAAATGAAATGGATAACAGGCCAATAAAGTGAAAAGGAGAAGTGTAAAACAGAGGAAGAAATTCTCAGTTGTACAATTATATAAAGGGTATAACTGGATTCACTCACAAGAAATGGTTTCTAGGTGTCTGAAGATATCACTTAACCTTTGCTGTTACTGTGGACATTGAGTACTGTGTTTTGCAGCCGTGCATGTATATAAACTAGACAATGTGATCACTTTCGCGTTGAGGATTAAAAGTGAAGTGAGTCCTAACGAGATGCAAAAACACCTCAAGTCACTGTTTCGTCATGGGGATTTTAAACACGGCAGAGCCAGAGAAAATGCGTGGCATGAGAACAGATTCTTCATAGTTAATTTAGGCTTATAAAGTCTACCTTTGTTATATGACTCCTTAGCTTGCTGTAAATTGTTTTGGGGGGATTTTGTCAGGGTCCACCGGCATGATAGTTTTACTTGGAGAGTCAAACATTTTCTGAAACATTTGAGAAACAGAGGTGAACAAATAGATAGAAGGTCTGGAGCCTCCCAGAGGCAAGCTACAACTCTAATTCCACAAAAGTTGGAATGCTGTAGGAAACAACATTCATGATTTCCAAAAAAGTCAATATGGACTCACAGAACACTTCAACTTTCCACCTGACCATCTCAGATGAACTCATTCAGAGAAGTTGTTGGCATGTCTGGATGTTGTTGATATCTGTCTTTTCTTTGCATGATAGAGCAAACTATGTTTGACAGGGATTTTCCATGTAGTGTACAAGCCTGAGGGGTTGAAAGTCATGGATGTTCTGTGTTGGTTTTTGGTCTTGTCCTCTCTGGATTCAACATTATGTATTGTAAATGGTTAAATCCATAAATTTGTTGTAAAGGTGAACATTTCCAGATCACTACCTTTTATTTATGAGCCATGAGGCCAATAATTTTTTGGTGGTCAAACTATTTCCTGTCTGTGAAATGTAACACCCAGTGGGTATTGTTTCATCAGAAAATATATTTATACTGTTGTAAACTTGAGTAATAATTTGCCTCTTTGACTCCTCACATAGCAGTTTAGATTAACATTCCTGACAAAGGGCAGTGTTGAAACTGGATTTACAGTGCACCACTCACACTCTCCGACTCTGTTACAAAATACACAGAATTGAGAAAGAAACACACACACCAAAAATGATGGAAAACTCAGCCGAATCAAGTGTCGTGGAGAACGAGATCTATCCAGCCAATACGATGGAAAGCTTGACGAAATCAAGTGTCACAGAGTAGATCGACTCTGCAGACACCATGGAGATTTCAGCAGAATCAAGTGTCGCAGAGAAGGAGACCAACACAGGAGATACGATGGAGATTTCAGCAGAATTCCGTATCCCTGAGAAGGACAATGACTCTCCTTGTGAACCTACAACCGAGACAGAAAGTGAGGAGCAGCTCCGTATGTTTGTCACCCTCCTGACTATAAGAGTGTTGGACAAGTGCAACACTCTGAAGGACCATAGTCAAGAGATGGTGGTCGCCTACGTAAAGAGATTGATCAATCAGACGATGGAGGGACTCGCTGTCACCGCTTGCTTCTGCCCAGACATCAAGGACGTCAAGAAGGTGACCAAAGCTGTAATGAAAGACCTGCAGAAGATGTTTGGCAGCAAGCGGCTGCTGGAGACTGTAATTTCATTAGAGGATTCAGCAGTGGACACAGCCATCGTCCAGCGTTTGCAGGCTAACATCAAAAACTTCTCTGCCCAGTTTGCGAAGAATGCCACTTCCCGTAGCTGGTGGAAGGATGCACTCCGCATCTTTGCTTTCACTGCAGGTTTGCTTGCCTGCATTATTTTGATCACACTCATCCCAGTTTAGAGATGGACTAATATCATCAATGTGTGATTGTGTAACATCAGAAGGTCATAGGACAGCAGAGTGGAGCCTCTCCCTCTGTCTGCTATGGGTTTTCTCCAGGAGCTCCGGTTTATCCCTCAAGCTCAAAATGCTGAAAAAAAGAAACACATTGGACCTTCTGAAATATCACAATCATCATTGTAAGATCTTCCTGTGAATTCACAGCTTTTCCTCCGGGAGCTCCGGTTTATCCCGCAAAAACAAAAAACATTGCACCATCTGAAATAAAAAAAAACACCGGTGTGAAATCTCAAAAGAAATCTGCACCTGATGTACTTCACTTTACTGTTCATGTTATAATTCTATAATAATAATATATTTTTAAAAATGCATCATTTTTATCATCTGACCCACCACAACTATCTTTTTGCCATGATGAAGATGAGTTGATGACAAGCTCAAGATCTTTGATAAATGTAAGTTTTATTCATGTTGACTAGACGGGACTAAAATGTTTAGTGGTGGGCTATCACAAAAAGATAAAACAGAGGTAAAGTGATGCATGGGTCAGGGTTTTTTTAAGACCTGCACCTATCTGAATAGTCACAAAAATCAACAACCAGCTAACTTTATGCATTATAGTAGCACAATTGTTGGGACTGAGTACAGAAGCACTCTGGGAGGGGCTGATCCTGCTGCTGAGAGCAGCCAGATGCTGTCCAGCTGTCCTTTTTTCTTTTCTCCCCTGCCCACTTGCCTACTACAGTAGACGGAAGACCAAGAATGAATGAACAGATGAACTCTTCTCGTTTCTTCTTTGTCGCTGAATAGCAGCAAAACAAATCACCCTTCTCTAAAAACTTAGTCCACACAAATGCTGAAGAGCGACTAGAGAAAACAGTTTGACTAAAAGTTTAATGACATTCCATGTTTTTTTTAGTTTGAAAAGGTCTTCATGGCAGTGTAGTCCTGATTAAGACTGATCAAGAACTGGCCAACTTTATTCAACAGATGAATTTAGACAACGATGAAGTCTGACAATTAGTTTGATATAAGATATAGTCAACATCTATCTTTGTGAAAGGGGTAGGGGGGAACCAAGGTGATGGGCAGGGTGGGAATTTGATTCATTATTATCATTATTTATTTGGAGCTGTCTTGGAGACGAAGCATGACAAATCAGCTGTAAGAATATAAAACAAGACTTAATAAGACAAGAAACACCTCTTGCCTGCACACCAGATGTTACAGTTTGGAGAATATTTCAGAATTCTGTCATTTGTTGGTGAGTAAAACAGTCTTTATAGTGTGCCGTACACTACAGTACATAAACTGATCAAAGCTCTGGCAATGTTCCTCAACACACAGCCAAGAAATCACAAATCTGACCTGCTCTGTTCTGTGCCATCCCTGCCATAGCCTATACATAGTGTATGACTGTGTTTTTATGTAAGCCTGCGTAGCGTAACATCAAAAATCACCATCACCTCCACATGATCAAGAATGACACTTTACATCCATGCGCTGCCAAGTCGGTAAGAAGCTCATTCACCTTGGCAGCCCAGTTAAGAGGGGAAAATACGCTGCATTAATATTTGTTGACACATTAAAGTCTGTTTGAGGCTGACTGCTGTTGTTTCAGAGGTTTCCGTGCTACTATGAGGAATACATGGCACATTCTGACAGCTGACAGGAGCAGCCTTGTCTTCGGTGTGTAAAAGGTGTGAACAAGGGCTTTCAAGGCACTGACTTTGGCTGGGATCGGAATATATTTGAGGGTGAATGTTTTTTTTTTATCACGCTTGCTATGTTGTCCTGCTCGGTATTCACGCAATATTTCATTCCAGTCAACACAGTTTGGCAATGACGGGTAACACAAATACACTCACATCTGCTGGAAGTGACGCTGCTCTGATTTGAGCTTGTATTTGTTATTAAAGTTCCAGCGGTTTCAATAAAACTGCAGTGTTCAGGGCTTTACAGTGCAGAGTGTACAAAGTGTGCTTGAAGTGGAAACGGACATTTTTTTTTTTGCCTGACCGTGTCATCATGAAGTAAGTGTTATCCACGTTTAGATTGCTTTACTATGGACCTCCTCGCTTTCACTATGCAAGTCTATCTAACGCGGTGCAAGACAGCCTTTCTGTGTGGAGTTTGCATGTTACCGTGTATGCGTGTGTCATCTCTGGTTAGTCCAGCTTCCACCCACAGTCCAAAGCTAATTGGTGTGAATGCTAGCGTGAATAGCTGTTTGCTTAAGCCCTTTGATGAACTGGCGACTTGTCCAGAGAGTACCCAGCCTCTCGCCCAGTGTCAGCTGGGATCGGCTCCAGCCCCTCCCCACTTACTTGTCTGAGCGAAGCTTTAATGCACGTCATTCCAACAATGCTTGTTTCCATTCCAATAGAAAATTGTGACAATTTCAACCTCTTCAGTAAACATCTTCTCTCTTTGGCCCGTCTCAGATCAAATGTTGTACTCTGGAGTCATATGAGTATGGTAATGCATTTTGGCTGCTGCAGTGGGGGGGGGACACAACCCAACAACAAGCTGTGGCCGCCAATCAGAACGATACTGTACCTGTTGTGTTGTGTTCAGGCTTGGTTTTATGTATCTTTGCTGCTAAATAGTGACATGAAGAAAGTTCCCTTGCCTTTGCGCTTGTGTCAGATGGTTTGAGAGAGGGGAAGAGCGTGCATTGGCCGAGTGACAAAGAGAGTGAATGAGAGCATAGAAACACCATCATTGAGGAAATTTGTGAATCAGCAAAAAGAGGTTACTATCGGATTGTTTCATAGTGGTTATGTAAGCACCAATTAAAATATTTCATATACATAAATGGTGATGATCATTCCTTTGTGCAGCGAGGCTCTGAGGACATTTGAGAAGCTGTCTGAACTGCAATCACAGTTTCTTTAAGTGTTTAATACCAACAAAAGATTCTTACAAAAAGACAATTTACAGTATAAACCAGACTTGTGTTCCTTTAAAGGAAAGGATGTAAGTGCCAGAACAAGTCCATCACCATGAACAATACTGTGGTGATGTCAACTCGGGCGCTGAGGAACCTACATGTGACCTTCATGATAATACCAATGAGAATAATGGCTTTTATATGTACGGCAGGTTTCAAAACAAAGTTACAAAGAGCTTTACAGAAAAATGATACAAAGACAATACAAAGAAGAAATCAAAGTGACAGGGCACAGATAGATCGCTGCATTCAGAAACGCGAGCTTAAGCCATCATACAATGCAAGTCTTGAGCTGACATTCAACTTCCAACAGAGAAAGTTAAGGCATCCTGACAGCAAATGCATTGTGCATTCATACCACATTTAGAGTCTGATGCTTTTGCTTTGCATTCATTGCTCATCCAGTGTGCATAAAAGCGGTCCAAATGCGCGATGCCACATAAAGAAAAAGGAGGGCGATGAAAACGACTCCCCGTTTGAAAGTGTTCATTTGAGGTGCTGTTGTCCTTGTGCCACGTCTATTGACACTGACTGTGTGAGCTGTAATTATCTCTCCGCACTGCCCACGCCATTTATCGCAGGAGGCAATTAAAGTGAGTCTGACTCCGACTTTAACGTGACCCTCTGCACCCGTAGCTTCTCTTCTACCAGCCCGGGCAAAGTGACAGAGTGCTGTCGCAGCTGAGCTCATCATCTCTGCGCTCCTGCAGCGGGATGACTGACAGAATGACACACACATGCACGCCCACACCTCTTACCTTATCCTAATTCTAAACCACATTTCTGGGAGGCTCGCCCGTTTGGTCTGCTTACCTGTTGAGTGACGAGACACCGTTGCTTTCTGTTGCGTGAAGCCTGAAAAGCAGAAACAACAAGAAGATACGGACCATGTTAAATTACATGACACCAGCAGGAGCTTGTACTTGACCTGTAATCAGCGCAGTTTATGGGAGACATTTGCTCGGTTCTGCTTTTCACAAAGAAAACAGCCTGACGGCCCTACAAAGAGGTTAAAGACGAGGATGAGGATTGTGTTTAGGTTCAAAAAAAATTGATTGTTAGAAATAATAAAGAATGTGAGAGCAGGAAAAAAAAAGCATATGCCCACACACATCTCTGACCTCTAGAGTTATTTCCTTGACAGTGCTACTAGATGAAAAACTGCTACAAATATCCTTTATGTAATTACTTTGTGGAAGGGAATACATTTCAGTCATGTACTTATGAAATCATGCTCATTCAGAGAAGTTCAGTGAGATCCGACTGTTTGAGGGGATAAAAAAAAAAAGTTACAAAACCTGAAGAATGTCAACGATCTTAAATAACAAGTGTTGTAATGGTCCTTTATTTCGTTATGCGATGCAGTCTTCAGTGACGCTTTGCAAAGAAATATATCTTTAAAAGTTTAAAACTTTCTCACAAGGACTGAATCCTTAAGAGCACACACACACACACGCGCGCCAACAGACACAAACTGTGTGTAGCTCTTTCTGACAGCACGCTGGCCTGTCACGCTTTGTCTGGATGGGATGACAAGTCTTGGTGCAGTGCAGTTTATCACATAGTCACTAAAGTTGACACTGGAGCAGCATTGTACGGGCTATCACACAGCCAGCCAACCCTGCACACTCACACACACACACATATACAGACCTCTGGGGCTTGTACAGAGACACAGTGGTGGCATGCAGATAGGACAGTGGGGGAATCTAGTCATATTCTTTATGCAAATAAGGATATAATTTAGAGTGGGTACAGATACACAAATGTAAGTAGGATTAGATTAAAGCTTGGGCTGCTGGTTTCTATCTTATTTCAGTGTATGAAAACAAGTTTGCAGTGATTTCACATTATTTAATTTATGTCAAAGTTACTGGCCTGTGTCATTTTATTAAAATTCAGCTTGAGATGTGGACTCATTTGAAGAATAGCTCCATTTTATATATATATATATATATATATATATATATATATATATATATATATATATATATATATATATATATATATATATATATATATATATATATAATATAATTTTTTTTTTTTTTTTTTTTTAATATCTAGGCTTGTGTGACCAGTTACTGACTGATGTGTGTCAGGTGTGTGCAGACAGGAGCTAGATTGTTCTGGCGAGTGATTGGTTCATTGGCTGCAGTATTCTGTTGGTGAATGGCTGGCCGGGTGACATCAAGCTACACAAGCAACCAGGCCAGTTAGCTGATACTGAGGCAGGACCATATCTGACTGCACTCAACAAAATAGAAATATGACACTTTGGTTTTGCTCCCAGTTTTCACAAGGTTTAGTAAAACATCCAAGACTTCTTCTGCGCACACAAAGGTTTATTTATCTCAAATTGTGTTCGTACATTTGTTCAAACCCGTGTTAGAGAGCACTTCTCCTCTGCAGAGACAATCCTTCCACCTGACAGGTGGAAACATGCTGATTAAATAGCATGAAGATGACACATGTGTGTGCTTTGGACTTCACATGATAAAATGCTATGCTAAAATGAGCAATTTTATCTTGAAAAATGCATTTACTAGGTACTAAATAAGGCTTTTCACACAAGTATACAGATGCATTTTTTCTAGGAGAACCAATGAATGGCCTTGATACTGCAAAAACATCAGTTTTGTGTGAAGTCATTAGCAACAACAGAGACGACAAAGACGTCAAAAAGGAGATATCTGTGAATATATCTACTTCCAAATATACAGAACGGTGTCTTGAAATATTTTTCTATAAATATTCTGCCTGAGGACAATGTCAAAATAAGTGTTCTAACTTTCTGGGTGGCATTTACAAAAACAGCAATCTGCACAGATGACATGTCATCACTGACAGGCGTCACGCTGAACAGCTGTAATTTCCAAATCTATAAAATGTGAAGCATTGCATTGTGGCATTGTCAGCAGAAAATAGTAGTGTCCACAGTATGCACACTGCCTTTTTGTTCCCTTGTAGCAATGTTTGAGAGCATTAGAGAGTGTATATTTCCACATAAGTGAGTGGTGCAAGTGGAGGGTAAATACAGTATTTAGTAATCAGAGACTGAGGCCCTGCCCACACGAATATGTGGCTGAGGTTAAAGGTTAGAGAGGCAGGGCTTATGCATCATTGTTTCTAAAAAAAATCTGCATTTACTGTCCAGGTGACTCCAGGCTATCTGGTATTTTAGGATTTTTCCTGGTTTCACACCTTGAAAAAAACGGATCCGTCTGGACGTGAGACCGAGACAGTAAAGTATTTATGCAGATTTGACAAAAACTTACTCATGTGGACGGGCCCTTAGTTCAGACCCAAGTCTTCACCTCCCACTCTGGCCTCTGTTCTTCCACTGTCACTGCTTTGTATCCGAGGTGGACTGCTGTGTATTTTATCTTTGTATGCTCCTGTTTTATGGACGTTTTTATGGAATATTTTACTGGATTAGTCAGACTCACTGGCAGAGTCAGCAGGTGGTCTGCACTAACTATAACACAGCAGCTTTGGATGGATGGAGCACTGATGTTGCTGTCGGATACATTGCTTCCTCTGCAGATAAAAGAAAATGGCTAATTTTACCATAAGTCCTGCCCTGAGACGAGCAAATTATTATATAATGTTAGTTATTTTAGGCTTTAGATTTTTTGGCTTTCAAGTAAACATAATAAAACATAACAGGGAGCTCTCTGTCATGTTTAAAATATAAGGAATGTATCAGTTTAGATTCAAAACACTGTCATCTAAGTTTTTGTAAATAATAGATATTGGGTTTAAATTGGATCTGTATGCTCAGACATAGTACACAATTTATTCCTCCAATCAATCTTTAAAAAATCGTATCCCACAGAACAAGACCTCTTCTCTCAATCTGCAGTAAAACCAGCCAGAACTGAAAATAACGTAGTTGTGAACCACTTCGCTACATTTAGTGTAAAAAAATAAACTTTTGAACCATCAGAAAGGAAATAATCCACCTGTTTTCCGAATTAAACACAAAAATACAACCGTATACATTCAGCAAGTTTCTACTAAGACTACTACTAAGAACTGCCATGGTGACTCGTCTTAAAACACATTTTATTCAGAGACTAAATAGTATTTACCCAAACCATCTTTAGTCTTTCCTCTATTCCAACAATCACTCATTTCAACAAACCAGCTCTGGTTGAGTCGCTATAAATCCTCAATTCTGTTGAAGTTACTGTTTCTGTCTCGTCTGGTACATTTGAAGAGTGTAGATAAATGATTCAGTTCCCATTGGAAAACATTGTATTCTTTTTTTTTTCTTTTTTTTTTTAGGTGGCTGAACAATACTGTTGTTGAAATAAAACAGAAACAGTGTTTTAATGAATAATGAATGCTGTTAAACTGTGATTGAAAGTGGGGGGGGGGGGAACACAGGCCACCAATTAAATTCCAGGGTTCAAGCAGAGATGCAAAAAAAAACTGTTGGATAAAAGGAAAAACGGGAACAGAGAAGCTCAACTCCAAACATTAGAGATTCAGGTACAAGCTACAAACGCAGTGAGAGCTGCTTTTACTATTAATCAAAAAAAAGAGAAGAGAAAATTGTCTGGCTCCGCCACAGTCTAGACTTCCTTTGTTTGTTATGTTAGCCTTGCCCACCCTGACGCCTAATTATATTGTTAATAAACCAGCAAATCATATCCTGTGTCCTGTGAGCTCTGGTTTGGAGATCTGAACAAATAAAGACACGTTCATGTTGTGCCTAAGCCTCCATGAAATGGGACATAGTGAAATAACTTACATGGTGCACTCGCGTGTAGGGAAGAACGTCTGCATGTCGAAGTGTCCCTGAGCAAGAGGCTAAACTCTAAATTGCTCCTGAAGGCCGAGCCATCAGTTTGTGAATGTGTTTAAATGAGTGACTCCCTAAACTGATGATCAGCTGGCACCACGCATAGCAGGCAGTGCCATCAGTGTATGAATGTGTGTGAATGGATGAATGATACGCAGTGTAAAAGTGCCTTGAGTGGTTGGGAGCGCTTTTTAGAAGTACAGCCCACGTACTATTTCACAGTCATCATCACGTCTCAACCCAGTTGCAGACCAGCAGAAGATTTTAGACCAATATGTACCCACGTCATCAAATGATGGAAGTTTGTTTGAAAGCAAGTCATCAGTTTCTAACGCCTCACTGAGGCATCTTACGTTTTCTTTTCTTTTGCTTTGAAATGGCTTCCTTTTTTTTTTCTTTTTTTTTTTGTAAGTGGGACTGGTTCTTATTCATAGTCAGTCTCCCAGTTTTGAGGAGCAGAGAAAAGTCCTAGTACGGAAGTTGATCAAAGCACTGCTGTGGACAGGGTCAGCAGAAAAAACATGTTTTAGCCATATAAAAAAAAAAAAAAAGCCTACCTAGTGAATAGCTTCAGCGCTTTACTTTGCCGTCAGATCTGCAGTGTATGTAATACACTGTGCGCGACACAGTTGGGCTTAGGCGTTGGAATATGCAAGTTTTATGGTTGAGACAATGTAGCGTCGTGGGAAAAGGGCTGTCTGACATGAAGGTAAAGTGGTGAGAATAGGCTCACTATAGCGCATTCTTAAACATCGATTTTTCTGAGGGGGGTCTCTTTCTCTTTTTTTTTTTTTTGTGGCTAAAATGTTTTTCTGCTGACCCTGTCCACAACAGTGCTTTGCTTTACTTCCATGCCTTGGGCCTTTCTTTTTCTTTTTTTTTTTTAGTACCTCAAACAACCCCACTTCAAAATACTATCCCTTTAAGAGTAGCACTGCACTCACAATCTGCTGCTGGAAAATCCACTCCACAACACATGCAACAAGCAGAACTGGATATTGTGAAGATGCTTTTGTACATTTTTGTATCAAAATGTTCCTGTTCAACATGACAGGGATAAGGAAAGACACGCCCATATCTTTTATCGATAAAGTTTGCATTGTTTTGCACGTGTGTCTTCAAATTTGCACAATGTTTGGACAAACTGGATTTGCTCATATTTAGAGGGACCCATCTATTGACCCTCGAGCTTGTTTATGAGCGTAGGCGAGCAGATCGTGCATGTATGTGGGTGGTGGTCATGTACTTATCTTGAACAGAGGGAATAACCTTTGAGTTCTTCATTCTTGGTCTTTGTCTTTCCTCTCGCTAATGGTTTAATCCAGAATCCCGGAAGGTTAGCTTATTCATTACGGAAGTTTCTGAACAGCTCTTGAGAGATGCAGACTGTGCATGTAGGATCATCGTGTGTGTGTGTTTTTTTTTTTTATGTTGTAACCTGAAATTAAAGGAAGTTGCTTGAAGTACTCTGCAGCAGAATTACTCACTTTCATAAATTACAGAGACTGCATTACAGTAAGTGGGTGCCAGGGTCTGATTTATGACATTAACTACCTGAAGTGGCTGTTTTATATGGATGCAATGTTGGTGCATCCATGTAGGTGTAAAAACAAGCTCATGTCTGGCATACAAATGCATACTCACATTGCTCTTCCTTTGTGTACTTATACACACAAATGCCTTTTGACCCATAGAGACGATCAAGTGCTGTACAGTGTGCTGGAAAACCACAGAGCTCCATTTTTATTTCTCTCTGTCGTCTGCCCATCCGAGAGGATGCATGGACTCTTTCTTTTGTAGGCTTGATGCCTAAACTCTGTTTTTTTTGTTTTTTTTTTAATCTATCTCCAATACCCACTGCACTGTGGATGCAGTCCTCTGGATGGAGAATATCACAATGATATTATTCATATGCAGCCAGGTTTAGGTAATCCTTCCAACGCTGAGACCAAACCATAAAAAGGACGATGAATTATTGAAGAGCATCAGAGAAATAGGAAACCTTTCTCTGAATAGGATCAACCTTTTGGGAATGCTTCAAAGAGCATTCAATAGTCGGCAAAAAACCCCAGCCCCCTCCCTGCTTTATCCCTGTCGAAAAGCTCTGCCCTGGCTCTGAGAGGCAGGGAGCGACAGAGTGACAGAGGGAGGGGGAGAGACAGAAAGCTCACCTATTGTTCACCCTTTATTTGCATGAAATTGTTTACCACCTTTTCATGCTGTTCTCTCTTTTTCCCATCCCTGTACCCTACTGCTCCATTTTTCTCGCTTTCTGATTTTGTTTCTGTCTCTGCTCATTTTAACAGACAGATGGTTGCTACTGAAGCAGACTTTGAGGACAATCAGCTCAAATTGGTGTGCGCGCTGCATGTATGTACAGAGTGGATTTAGAACTACTTGCTGTATGTGTACTTGAGTACATGCATTTTGGAGTGAAATGTGCTGCATTTGTCGGAAAATCTATAAAGCCTGAATACTATATTTCTGTTTGTTTGTTTTTGACAAAATCCCTCCAAAACTCCTAAAAGTCCAGAAGTGCAAAGTTAGAGTAAAAGTGCAAAGTATTCAGTGGGAGGTCAGTTGGGGTGCATGCAAGGCACAATGTGTTGCCTAAAGATCTGAAGATGGTGAGCACAATCTTGTCGTGGGGTGAAATCTTTGCCAGTCACTAAAAACACGAGTCAAGTTATTTTGTTATGAGCCAAAATGGTTTCCAGCGTTGTCTAACCACTGCTGAACTTATACTCTGGACCATAAGTCCTGTATATATCTGAAGAGCACTTAAAAAAGCAAGTCTTTCCAGTGAAGAATCTCCCACCATCGCACACATCGGTGATGTTACTTTTATTTTTCATCCCGCCCTCAAATGATAAAGCTGGTGTTTTTCTATTCTTCCTTACTATCGGCAAATCCCACGAAAAGACCGAAACCAACAATGAAGTGATCCCGACAAGTACTACCAATGTAACCTGTGTAGCTCGCGCCATTGTTGTCCAAAAGCTCTTACAGGAAATTGCAGAATGTGCTTATTGGCTTTCTTGCCAAGAGTTAGATGAAAAGATCGATACTACCCTCATATCTGTTCAAGCAATATAAAGCTGGAGCCAGCAGCTGGAAACTGGAAAACACCTAGCCTAGCTTTGTCAAAAGGAAAAACTCTGAAGCTCAATAATTAATATGTGTATTTTGTTGATCCAAATAAAACCAAAGTGACAAGCCAAGAAATGATCTGGCACATAACTGTAGAACAACAAATATTTTTTATACAACGTTTTTTGTACAGTTTAAATGAATGGAAGGTTGTTGGGACATAGCTAGGTTAACTGTTTTCCCTCGTTTCCAGGCTTTATGCCAAGCAAAGCCAACGGGATGCTGGCTGTAGCGGACAGACAAACTACTAGTAGTGGTGGTGGTATCTCGCCAAATGTGTATTATTCCGCTTCTGAAAATAGTCCCCACCAAAAACCACTGTTTACTGCGGCTTGAGTAACATTTGCTAAAAACTACAGTGCCCAGGGAAATACAAAGCCTTTCTTAAAGAACAAAAATATACATGCACGGCACTTTGCCCTAAGCATATTGGTTCTAACTGAGGAAGCGGTTTGTCCCATGCTAAAAAACTGAGCTGTTGTTTTTGTCTGTAATTGGAACACACAGCTCTAGAAAACCTGTGAAACCCGTGAAGTTTGTTTGTCAGACTGAAATATGATTTAATGAGGGTTAGTTTTTATGACTGAATTACACACAGACATAATTTAATGATGAATACTTTCTCAACAGGAGAGGACTGAGAGACAGACTAAGATATTGGCGATATTTGCTTTTTTAATGGGTCTTTTTGACAGTGAGAAAAATGAGATTGCCAGCCCTATCCATTGATTAAGTGCAATTCCTCGTGTTTGGTTTATTAATATTATTCAGCTGGATTTAAACCAACCTGCCCGATCTTACTTACCTGGATTTACCTAATAGCTGCCTTTACCCACAGGGCAGACGCCACAGGCTAGATTTCCTGAGGCGTCTCATTTGGATTGCATGATCACTAACTTTCTAAAACACAGCTTGCTTTATACGCTTCAATGAATGTGAGGATGTGCATGTACTTCCCAAAAGATATGAGATGGAATTTGTCACTTGAACTGTGGGAGTTAAAGCGTGGCGATGGCAGATGAAAAGCGTTAGATGTGGGAAAGATGCTGGATCGCGGAGAAGGAGAGGGGATCGGACAGAGATGGATGAAGCGGGCAAGAGAGATGTGCATTTCTATCTGTCTGCACTTTATACGTCTATCTGTATCTATATCACTTTGTCTATCTTTATCTGGACCCACACACTGCCCCCGACGTCCCCTTCACTCACTCATACTGATGGAATTTAGGGAAGCGCCAGAGAGGAGCGGGGAAAGAGCAAGACAAGCCAGGCTTTATTGCTGCGACCCTCTCCTCGAGTGCGATGTTTTCTGTCAGCATCACTTACCGCTCGGCCTCTTGCAAGACCACCCACACACACACACACACACACACACGCACACACACAACTCAAAGATATTCATGTGGAGCAAATATACGCTGAAATGCACGCAAACGCACTCATGCAGCTGCTTACTGTTTTTACGACGGACACATGTGCAGTAATTTGTCCCAGGATCACCTGCTGCACAGCAATGAGCTTTTCCCTCCCCGTTGGAGAGAGAGAGAGAGAGAGAGAGAGAGAGAGAGAGAGAGAGATGGAGGGGGTGAAGGAGGGTGGGGGTGGGGGTGAAAAAGGAGAGGGCAGGGAAAGAGAGGGAGGTGCAGGTGGAGAATGCTTTTGTGTTGTCAGCAGAAACATTGTTTTATGGATGCGGTGTTTACAGTGGTGTTGCCATCTTGTGTGTGTGTGTGTGTGTGTGTGTGTTTATGTGTGTGGGTGCGCACGCATCTGTGTGTCTGTTTGTTTTCTCCTTTAGATGTATTTGGCCTTACCTGTCCACAGGGATGAATTAAACCTGTCAAAGTTTTGCTTGTGTGTGTGTGTGTGTGTGAGATGTTCTGAGATGTATTAGGCCTGTCTATGGACACGTTGACTGTTTGTTTTAAGCATGCCTGCGGGGCTTATGCATTCTTCATGAGAGCACTGTGCTTTATGTGTCAAACCCATTTGTTTGCCCAAATGCTCAGTGAAAGCACAAATACTCGGCAGACCTTTTGTTTGTGCCTGGTGTTCCCCCACATGCATGCATGTTTGTTAGAGACACGCCGACATACGTCCACTCGCGCGCTTGGAACAACTCCCCCCGGAGTCAAAACTTTCAACTTCGATGCAGTTATATGCATTTATTGTCAAAGCAGTGAATCAGAGGAGAGATGTTTTTTTTTTTTTTGTTGTTTTTTCACATTAATGAATCTCTTTGTTGTGTTCTCGGCTTTCACCAAAATCCATGGGCACTTAGGTTTGAAAAATAATAAAGTTAAACTCCAACTTTAATACCAATATTTACACTTTCAACTTTTTTTTTAAAACAACAGAAAAAAAAAAAGAGTTTGTCTTCATTTTTTTTGTAAGCTTAGTGTGACAAGACAAAGTGTTCTGGTGGGAGTGGTTGCATCTTCTGAATAAATAAACCCCAAGAGAGAGGAATGGGTGCACACTATCATTTCAGGTTGAAGTACTTGTTTTGATCATATTCAGCATACGACATTTATTGTTTATGGAACATACTGCATATAGAAGCCTGTTTATTCAGTTGCCTTGGTTGGACCCTGTTTGGTCTGTGGTTGCTCAGACTCTGTCACATTCATCTTCTCCAAGTCATCCCAGAGAATGAAAACACAGAGCGACAGCAGTTTATCCTCCGTGTTACCAGCGTCAGACTTTCGCTTTCATTTCGACGCCTGGGTCATCGTCACGTTGTCCATCAGCATATTTTCGTTTTGCTGACTCGCTGCTACGTGACTTGACTTGAGGACGCACGTGTGCAGCTGAAGACAGAGCCTGGATGAAGTGTTTACATGCCGCATCATGGCTGAATCCAAATATCCGCCCTCGTGGACTTTGATCACATGCACCCGTTATGTGCTATTACATCAGGTCTGTGAGGGAGCTGCAAGCTAGGAGATAAAAAACTGCTATGAGACTGGACTTCAGACCTCCTCATTTCCATGGATATTAAGTTGTTGTTGAGTCTGTAGCTATTGTTAGACACTTTTTGCGGTACCCACTAGTATATGGGATTACAACTTGAAATTCAGCGATTGCATTACAGTTGCATCCAGTTTAAAGCTCTGTCACTGCAACGTTTTGGCATTGCATGGTAAAACAATCCCTTTACGTGAGCACTGGTTGCTAGTATTATTTAGTATCATATGCTCCATGAAGGTTCAGCTCATTCTTCTCTAGATCGTCCGATTTTTTTATTATACTTGCATAAAAACCTGTTGCCTGTCTAATCCATACAGTTATTATTATGGATAATCTTCAGAGCAAAGTCTGGTGGAGTCTCTGCACCGTCATGCTGACTCTATGAAAATCTGCAGAAAAGGCTGCTTAAGGCTCCTTGAGGACTTGATGAAATGTGGATTTGGACAGGTAGTTGACATTTACAGGCCTCCTGAGGACACGGCCTCGAAGCATTTGAGTCTGCAAGGGTGGGCGAGTCGAGACATTTGCATTTAGCTTATTTCATAATCAAAGTACAGAGGTAAAGTACCAAGATTCAGCTTTATCCAAAAACCAGAATATGGTGTTCACATGCAGTCCATAACCTCATCATGACCAGGACACGTCATGGGGTCTTGGGGTTATTTCGTAACTGAGATATTGTTCCTTTTTCTGTTTCCTGGCACCAAAAATGGAATTCTATTCACATCCATTATAGGGGTGGCAGCATGAATTTCCAGGAGGTATATATATCGCCAAACCTCCACATATAATAAAATAAAAACAAAAGCTACCTGCATTTCAAAATACAGCTATGCCTAAAATACAGCTATGCCTATACATATTTTATATGCATATATATATATATCTTTTTTTTCTTATTCGGGTGAACTGATCCTTTAAACCAGGGTCACTAAGACCGATGATGTTTGTTCCACCTCTGCAGAGAATCCGAATCAATCTGCCGTGTCCATTATGCTTTCAGGGTTTATGTCCCTGCTGTAATTCATGTTTCTGTGCATGTCACGCAGGTTTGACTGCTAATCACATTGTTTTGAGCTTCAAATGATTTCACTGAGCCTTTGATGGGTTTGGAAGTGCATGTAGACACAGACACGATGCCCGAGTCCCTTCCACCCTCATAGCAGTACTACACAGCAGTGTGAAACATTTGTTACTCGCTTAGTATACGTTCCCTTTTCATGTCCACCTCAGCCTTTGTGTCCGACCTCTCTCCTCCCCTGCCGCCTTCGCGCTGTGACACAGGCTGCAGTGTGTGGATGCTCAGAGCAACATGGACTCAGGATTGATTTCTTAGCATCAAAAGGTAAGGTAGATGTCCAAAAGCCCTTTCATCTGAATCCTGAACACTAAGAGAAGAATAAGAGAATATTTTATGTTCTGATTACGTGTCTTTCTGCGGATGCAGTGGGTGTGAGTGCAAACAGCTTGAGTTCAGATATGCATGGCCAAGATTTAACTGTGATTACGCTCCACTGTCCTGCGGTGCCTTTATTTAATTTCAGTGGATTCTGCAGATACAACATCTATCAGACCTCTCCTGGCATGATGTCTTCACATCTTTCAGCCCAGAAAATCTTATTCTGCTGGCACTGCTTGTTTGTTTATTGTGTGTACTCCCTTATGGACCGTCTACTGTACCTCTCATCCTGCTCTCCTTGCCCCAGGGTCCCTTCACTTGCTGCAGGTACCGAGCAGACGCGCCCCGGGGACTCACACACCCACCCCAACCATCTGTCACCCACATTGAAGCACCATGTGTGCGTCTACACAGAGGGGTGGGGTTGCGAGTATGTTAAGGGTTCAGATCTGTCCGCATACTCTCATGTTATCTTCCCATGTGTATGGCTGTGGCTATCGGGTCCTACATGCGCATCTGCGTCACGACGCCGCAGGAAGAGCTTTGAGCCGTCCCCAGGAAAGCCTTTGGGAACGGGTTCGGGTAGCCTTCCGGGGAATGTGTGTGTGCAAAGCTGTCAGATGGATTTGTGTCCATCACGACTGCGTTTGGCCCCCGGAGCCGTGACAGAAGATCAGAACAGAGAGTTTCTACAAAGGAGCAGCAGATTCAGTGCAGACAGAGCCCAACTAACCCACTTCTAAAGTAGAGCAGTGACAGAGATGTGGGGGGGCTAGGGCACAGAATTGTGTGGCATTTTCAGGTCCTGACACATTCGACCACTCTCTCATTTTTGTGATTATGTTTATTGTATGTTCTCCACATATTATCATATCATATACATATAGAAGTTGGACTGTTAGATGTATTTTCTCTCAGTTTTTATGTGTGCAGAGTTATCTGAGCTGTGAAGGTCAAAATTGCCATAATGCAGTCACCTATATTCCAAAGAAATGTTTAGCCTGTTGTTTAGTTCAGGTACACCTCAGATAATGCAGCAGGGATGTATTACAATATTTACAAATAGCCCCTAAACTTCTATGGCAATGCTTATGCTTTTGAGTGACCTTCATTCCAACTCCATTCACTGTTTATTTGCAATAATTCCATAGTTGACTGCAACAATTGCAAGAGCAATATAAAAGGACGAAGCCCATATGAAAGGAAGCATTGCTATAAACAGACTATATAGTTCAAGGCCATCTATTCTCTCCTGAGAATCCCTCTGCTGTGTGCGTGTGTGTGTGTGTGTGTGTGTGTGTGTGTGTGGGACAAAAAGCTTCAGCTCCCTCACGCTCTAGTTTTTTTCTCCCCATTTCCCTCCCTCCTACTTTCACTAATCATTCGATTTAGGCTCTCCTGTATGTATTTGTACTTATCAGTAAAATGAAACGCATTAATGATGAAATGAACTTACACGGCGTGAAAGAGAAAACAGTGCAGTGTGCTTGTAACCACTTTGACACTTCCACACTCCCCCACCGAAATATCTCGTACATAATATGCGCTGTAGCCATTCTGTTTTGTGCGCGCGTGTGTGTGTGCGTGTCAGGATGACAAGAAGATGAGAGAAGACAGACACAACAGTTGCATCATGATTGTAACATCTGAGCCATTTATGATTTATTTATGCATCTTATTTGTTACTGGGGTAAAAGATGTTTTGCTAACGGGGAGAAATGTATCGCTGGAGGGAATGTAGGATTGGTGGATGGATCAAACAAAAGAAAAAAACAATCAATGAATTAATTAATTTGTAAGTCACTGATTGCATCAAATGCCATTTAAGGCAATTTGAAATAAACAGATACATAAATAAATGACTGAAATAGGCCTAAATACTTTTTTTATGAAAGTAATCCCATCATAAATAAATTAGGCAATAAATATGTAAATTCATACACCATGATTCAACATAGTTCAATATATAAATTATTTTTTATTTTAAAAAGTAAGTTTTTAAAGGACTACTTTTAGAGATAACCATAATGTTTTTTTTGAGTTTCTCGCACGGGTTTGATGAATACTCGATTCTGATTGGTCGTTTACAGCATTCAACAGTATACCAACCTATTGCTGTGGACTCGGGAGGACAGAGCTTATGCAAAAAAAATAATAAAAATGAAATTATTGGTTTTCTTTTCTACGCATAGCCCTGTAACAAGCAAGATAATGTATAGCGAGCAGGTTACTGTTGCAAAATAAACCCAGAGGCTTTGAATAACACTATATAATGGTCTGCTCATAAGGTAGAATTCCTTCCATAGCAGATGGAAATAAAAAGAGCTGGGTGAATAAATGAGCAATTAAGAAATAAGTCCTGGCTCTGAAACACATAAAAATAGTCCTTTTTAAAAACACTTAGAATTAATTGTTTACTTAACTCTTGACTCATTTACATATTTATTTATTTTATATTTATTTCACAGAGACACAAAACATACACTAAGCTGCTGGGCTAGCTTAGCACAAGAATGGATACCACTAAACGGGCTTTTTTTTACCAGTGCATTAAGTTAAGTTTGTTATGTCATACAAAATGTTCAGTCCAGTCTTGAAAAGACTCTGAAAGGTGTGTTCAGCACAGAGAGTGAAGCAAGTTTTCACATTGCATCATTCATGTGAATTTGGACTTGACTCGACTGTGTGTGCAGTCCGATTCGGACATTAGCAATACGCTAGCTAGAAAGGGATGCACTGATTGAGTGTGTGGCAGTGTGTTTGTGTGCGTGATCAGCTCCTGATTGAACTCACCAAAAACTCCAGATCGTTCTGTTATTTCTTACCAGTCTCTCACCATTTCCTTCTCATTTCAACACATCTGTGTTAGTCTGCACCAAAAGAAATTCACATCTAATCATTCCATTGACTCCATATGCAAGCGCACTGCCTGTACAAATTGGCTTTGGTTTTGGGGCCATACACACACAGGTTAGGTGACAGTTAATCAGAGCAGAAGTTGTTGTTGGGGGTTTGAGATCAGCTTTACATATTCACAGAGAAACAAACTTTGATGGCGTGCAAATGAATTTCCGCTTTTATATCTCGTTGTAAGGGGCCAATTAGAGAGACAGAGACAGCACTATAGGCGAAAGCCACTCCAACAATGCTTTGGCAAAATGTGCCGGGCAAAACAGCTGATGCATCTGCGGAGCTGGGTTATGTGTGCACATAGGTCAAATATGACCAGTTGTTGCTGTACTGCTTGATGTTCTTATCACACACATCCACACTGATCTAAACAGGAAGGAAGCGGTAAAGCAGTAATGCCCAACTTGACAGAAAATTGAGAATATCTAAAAGCCAGCAAAACACAACGTGTGGCTGCAAGAGTGGGTGACGGAGCCCAAGGCTGGCACATAGCATCACAGCAGACAACATCTTATTTGTTTTCACACGATATAATCTGTTCATTAGTAAGCTCTAGAGCTGCTCATAGATATATTTTGTTACCCTTCAGACATAGCCGGGCTAGCGATTTTCCCATTTCCAATCTTTATGCTAATCTAAGCTAACCGGTTTCTGGCTCCGGATGCAATTTTAAAGTGCAGACATCAAGGGTGGTATCAATTTTTTTCAATCAACTCGCCACAAGAAAGTGAAAAAGCTTTTTTTTCCAAAATGTCAAACTACTTTTTAATTGATAGACAGATGAGAAAAATATCAACTCCATGGACAAAATAAGTGTGCATAAGCAATAATAGTGCAAATGAATGACTGAACACAGAGACGAAGGATGCAGTGGAAGCTTTCAAAGCACACCCTCATCGCCTCCAGTGCCAAACCACACGCTGTACACAGTATTAATGTTGCCCTTTTCCCGGGAACACAGTAACAGCCAGGTCCTTAATTGCATGACTCACAGTGTGGGAGAACGTGCGGTAGCATGTAGACGCTGCAGAAGTTCATTATCTTTCAAGAACTTTCAGGAACTGAATCAACATTGTTAGGAACAGATACTGCTCCGCTTATAGAGACAATCGTTCCGAGCGTTCTCGAAATAGCTCACGGTCTGAGATGATCTGAGTGGTCGATTAGTGATTTCTTGCGTGTCAGACTTTATCCACGTTAATTAAGCAAAGCATTCCTTTAGTTTCTGTAGTGATGTGTGAACCTTTCCAGCATATTCTGAAGATGACAAATATTGACTCCCCAATTTGAGCTGATTCTCCTCTCTAGTAATAGGATTTAAACAGAAATATCTCCTTGACTTGAGAAGTCAAATCCATTTAGAAGTTGCAACAAAGGTGCAAGAGGTGTTACTCCTTCTTTTGTCATACATTCCTGCAGATTTGACCTTTTTGTTTAATGATTATCATGCATCATTAAAAGAAAAGCTTATGGGAAATGATTTTCTATTTGTTAATTATCTCCTCGTGCCTGCTTCTCGCCCTCCTACTCCCTCTGTTGAGTCTGTCAATAGTCCACTGCATGTGATTCACATCATTTGCTAAAGTGTGGGGGCATATTATCTTTTCCTTTTGCCATCTTGATCCAAATTCATGGTCAACTGGCAAACCTGATTGTTAGAACTCCATCTACAGGACAGGCTGTATTATTGTGCAATAACACATAGATTTAGGAAGTTAACGCTGCCTTAATGAACACACTTTGAGAAAAAAGTGTTCTTTTATTGGTCGCTTGTTTGTGTAACTACACATCATAGCTATAGTGGCGATGGGCATATCATTCGGTGATTACTCAGCTTGGCCTGCTCCTGTTTTCTCCAAATTTTGTGGTAGAGAATAGAACAAGCGTAAAAAGCATAAGAAAGAATTCAGTGATTCATCAAAACCATTTCCCTGGCAAACCCCCTGCTTGGCAGGATTGGTTGCTCGTTACCACAAAGAATGAATGAAGGATACAAACACAGCTTCATCGGGTTCTAAATCAATGCGAGGCGAGGCCAGACGCTATATGTCACATCCAGCTCACGTTGAGGTACCGCTGCAGAGAAATTTCTGCGCCAGAGGCATCTACAACGTGTTGGAGGATACGGGACAGATGAGAGTTCATTTCGTGTAGAAGAATGTGAAATGTGATATGATGTGTGCGCAAGAGTGAAACCATGTGACCCAGGTGATAGATGAGCATAATCTCCGCTGTTGAAATAGCAGCACTTGAATCAGACAGAGATTAATAGGGCTGTTGACCAGCTGAAGTGGCTTGTTACAGTAGTCACCAGCTTCAGCCTACCCTCGATCTCGCTCGCCGGGCGCACTCGTATATAAACTCTTCCCACAGACTCCCACTTCGGCAGTGGGCACAGTTTGTGCTCTCTTTAAAACAGGCACAGAGCTGCCACTGTGAATCAACCGCAAAAACAAGTGAACAATCGAAAGAGAAACCCACACCGCAGAAGACGATCAATCAAAGTCCATGAACACTTCCTTATCCCAGTCCCAATGTTTGAAGCCAAGCTTGCCCTGCGAAGCACCAAAAAAAGTTGTGTATGTATATTCATGGTTGATGTCTCTTTTTTTTTTTATTAAGGTGCATTGGGCAAACTTCTAAATAAGACACAGATTCTTAAAGTTGTAGGTTAAACCTAAATTAAACTGCATTCAGTAATGCTTCTCCTCTCAGTCCCTCTGCCAAGTCTGAGAGGGTTGTTTTGCTGCTGTAGCCAATTATGCGTGAACTCAATTACAGCAGCGCAGCACTTAAGATTTTCACGTGACTGGAAAGGAAAGGATCATCATCTCCTCTCAACATCACCCAACTCTCCTACCTGGGGGTGTTTTTAAAAAAGAAAAAAGGAAAAATAAAAAAAAGTGTGCAAGTCTACGGGGAATAGGCCAATCAACCGGTGGAGCTTATCAAGCAACACTAGCACATTTTCCAGTGGGAAAACCCTGATCAGTTTATCATCCTACGCTGTACTGTACAGGAAAACTGCCAACTGCATTTACTGATGCACTCCATTGTCACAAGCAATGCAGCCTGCAATATTTAATTTATTTGCATGTGGGTGTAGATGTAATTTATAACTCATAGAGATATAAGAGTAGAGAAGGATGACTGGCTGGAGAATATGCCACTAGATAGATTTCCCTGTTGTGTAGACTGGATTTAGACGCCCATTCCTTACCTAAAGTTGAATAATTCTTACTAAGCACTGCCTAATATAAGTGGCTTGGCCATGGCACACTGTTACATCATGGATTCAGAATAACTCATACATTAAATTAATATAATTCATACCCTAACCCCCCCTTGGCCCTCATGTTTATTGAGAATTAATGCTCCCTTAGCAGATTTTCTGCTTCATAGTGTTTCCGCCATCATGGTCAGTAAAAGCACTGAGCTTAAAGGTTTTGTAACTAGGGATGCACCGATTATGAAATTCTGGGTCAATACCGATACGATGTTTAAAATAAGAACTTGGCCAATACCGATACCGGACACAAATCAAATTAAATCTTCTTCGTGGCATTACATTTTGCGGCAAGAATTGCAAGTTGGACTCATGTAGAAGCATGTTTAGAAGAACATACACCGGGAAAATGGCCAAATCTGAGCGAGTAAAAAAAGTCTGAAGTCACATGCAGGATGGACCAAAACTGTGGCGCATACGCGACGTGCCAAAGACGTGTGCAGTTGGGTTTAGGAGCCTCCAAAAAAGTTAAAAAACAAAGGTTTCCCCTCAGCACAGTGTTCATGCGACATGTAAATCAATGTATAAACATCAGCCACTGCCATTGGTGAATGTCCTCTGCTGATGGCCGATGGCAGTTAAGGAGGCAAACATTGGCCGACGGCAATGTTCATCCGATGCATCAGTATATCCCTAACATATAGGAGGTTATTTAAAGAACTCAGTTAGAAGAGAGCTGGGTTGTAGTGATTTGAGGTTTTTCCTTGCATGTTATCCTTGAAAGTCTTTTCGGTTAATATTATGAACATGCACAGCCTCTCCATGAAACCAACCAAGGCTCTTAATCTTTTATTTCAAAAAGTCAAACCTTGAAACACTCATCAAGTAATAAATTGGATACTGACTCTGTAGAATCAGCAAAGGCTTGAAAAGCAGGTGTTTGTTGACACTAATTAAATGTGAAGTATGACTAAGATGTTTCAATGTTCTTCAAAACACAACTGTCACAGTGTTGACAAGACCTTTTATTGAGTTTGGGCTTTATAAGAGGCTGATGGTACATGAATTAGCATGTATGTGTGTAGGACTCGTATATAAAACCATCTCCCAACCATGAATTTCTTGTTCAGTCTCTCACAGTAAACCTTCTAATGGGCTCTCCGGTCCCACTGCTCTCCTCTCACCACACTAAAATTTACAAATATATGCCAATCAGAACAACCAGCCAACCAGAGTGAACTCTTTTGGGAGTGTGATGAGACAGCCTGGCTTTATTTCCTGCAGATAAAAGCTCCAGTTTGTGCCTTTCAGTTTCATTAGCCATCATTCGGCATGCAGAACTTTTCAAACCAGCATTCTCTGTAAGATGGGCATTGTGGGTAACCTAGCACTTTTGCCAGCGCTTTGTTGAAAAATGATTAATCTCTTCAACACGAATTTGTCCTCAAACTCAAGCACTGAGATAATTCTGAGTTCCACAGTTTTTTGTTATTTAAAAGCACATGTACCCGGCAACGTGTCTTTTTTTTTTTTTTTTTTTTTTGTGGATCCATCTTTGTGCAAGCAAGTCCCCTCTGAACTGGAAACTATCAGCAGTTGAATAGTCACAGTTCATTTTGAATGACAAAGTGTGCTTCCTTCAAAAACACTCCATGGGGCTGCTACTATATAATGTAAAGGTGAAAAGGGGTTTGGCCATTCAGTCAAATCTGACGCTGACAAAAGAAAAATCACACAATCAGAACTTTTATTATAGTTTTGTCATTTCTACTCACTATCCAGCAGCAGCAGCCTTTTTCAAGTGTTGACGGCGATGGATGTACCCAGCAGCAGTCTCCATGGCCCCTGGAAAACTGAAAGTCCTTTCTTTGCATGGGTCTAGCATTGTGATTGTAGACTTTGTCCGAGTCAAAACATGTACCCATTCTGCCGCTGCTTTGAACAGTTGTCTGATTTAAAAAGGTCTGGATAGAGAAAATGTCCTCATCATAATGTTTAAAGTTCATAATAAGTTTTTTATACATTATTATTATTATATTATATTATATTATATTATATTTATATTATATTTATATTGTGTTGTGGAGAAATTGCTGAAGTCAAAGGTCAGTGGTGAGGTCAGGAAGAAAGATAGTGCTCAGGAGCCTCTGATGTCTTATGCTGTATTATTTATTGACACTTGATCACGGAGAATTAGAGACACTCTCATAGTGCATCAGAAGTGCCCGATGTGAGACCGACCGAGTCCATCCACGAGTTTGTGCCAAACTCGTGGATGGACTTTAAACCCTGAGATAACACGACAAATACTATATGCCCAGAATTAGGTAAAAGAAAATGCTTTTACCAAGGACGGTGTCATTGTCAGCATATTCTAGTCTGGAGACACAGATGTCTGTTTAAGCAGACTGGAATGTCAATGGCAACCTATCTATTATGTCTAAGCAGGCAGCACCAGACTTTGACCCTGACCACCACAGTGTTGAGATAGACTGGCACCTACTGTCACCAGTCAAAGCCAAACAATTTATACTGCAGAGGACCTCAAGGCCCACATGTGAATTTGTGTAACCTTGTGTGATGTGTCTGATGTTTGTGCCTTTATTATATTCCATGTGTCACTCAGAACACAACAAGAATAGAAAATTCCACAATATATTGAAGTAGCATTGTCATTGTATCAACATCTGCACTGTGTGGAAGTGCATACTTCAGCAAGCTGAGCAAACCGCATTGAGTTGATGCACTATCCGCTATGAGGATGATGAATGATGATACGCCTCGTACATGAGCACAGGACGAAGTTTCTGACCTCCATGTTTGCTGAAAGATTAATGACTGCAAAGTGATTCTTGCTGATAACTTGTAACCTTTAGCCCAGAAGTACATGAGCACATTTCCAGATGCCTGTTCCACAGAGGAGAGTGGTGGAACACAGAACAATAGAGAAAAGGTCATGGCACGCAATGCAATGTCCAATTCAGAATATCTTTGTAGCTTGGCTTCAATACAGCATATCTATAAAAAATACCAAAGCTTCTTTGATGTCTAAGAAACTGTCTGAAAAGTTTACAGTGTTCCCTCTTTACAGACACATCTGAACTAACATGTACTTGCTTATGGACTCTTATTTTCGAAGTAGTGACCTTTACCCTGCGTAGGAGTAGGGCTCATGGGAAATGTGTTTGTTAAGGTAGCTAAAGAAAGAAAATTAGATAATAAAAACATATTAGGACACATTTTAGAGTGTGTCAACCCTTTTGACTTGACCCATTCCTGCACAAAACTGTACAGCTCTTTTCATTTAAAAATATGTTGCACATATATTTATATTGTCTTGTTCCTTTTATTTTTTTGTTGTTACGTTGCCAATATACCAAACTAAGTCCTTGTATGTCATGTGGCAATAAACTGATGAGGCAAGCACATGACATGCTGCTGTTAAGAAGTCCTCGTGTCCAAGGCTTATTTTAGAATTAGCATGTATTTGCTCTCAATTGAGTGACGCAGAGAAAGAAATACAGGATGAATCAGGGGCCAGCTGAAACGATGACAGCAATATTTGACTACGAGTTCATTTGTGTTATTACTGATAATAAATGCCTAAACAACTCAGTTCATGACTTATAATCAACATGCACGGGGGCTGGTTTTAGGCTGACACTAATCATAACAATAATCACTCTGCAACAGCAGCATAAACACTATCACAGCCATACACCATCTGCAATTCCTCTTTGTCAATACAACCGTAATTCTTGTGAGGAAACATTAGGCAATGCCCTCTCTTTGGCTCCATTAAAGCCGAAGGCAACACAAACAGGAAATTTAACAATCCTCAGAACATTTTGCACGGATTTTTCAGACAACTTAAACTTGCCGTTGCTCTTGTTATCGGGATAAACATGATCCCTGTTGGGATGCTTAAAGCACTGCTTGTGAAAACGGGAACTGCTGATTTAATCTGGACGTCTGGTCATATCTTTTCATACCCAGAGTGACTTTAAGCAGCGTCGTAAACAATGTTAGGGCTCTTTAATTTCACCACTGAAAGGGAAAATTAAGATTAATGCGTTGCTACTGTAATGCAGGTCCTTTCAAAACATTCCTCTGAAAAGGCGCAAACACCCACACATATACACAAAATAAACCCAAGAGTTGCTCTCATGGAGTTATACTTGTTTGATTAGAAACTGCTTTTGGGCAGGAGTGGTGTGTGGATGTGTTTGTGAGCTGCAGAGATCTATTTAGACAAGTGACTTTGTTTAGGTGTGGTTGATCTCCTGAGTGTAGTGCCTATTCTCTTTTTGTCATCGTCGTCTTTATGTTTGTCTGTGAGTGTGTTAGTGTGTTTCGACGGTTGCAGTGTCTTGAGCCTTGTCGAGCTCCTGGCCATGCCATTCAGAAAAAGTAGCCCTTCATGAATAATGTTGAATACAGACTGTGACAAAACCTTGAGGTAACCAAACAAACATCGTGCCCCGGAGAATATTGAGGATCAAACACCACACTGACACCTCACAGTGTGTGAAAGTGTGTGTGTGTGTGTCTGTGCGGTTACCCATATTAAGTGACTTTACCACAGCTACTGAGCATGCACATGCCCCAGAGAGCATACTGAATAAAACCAGCATGACACCTTAACGCTTGCATGTGTCTATGTGTGTGGGTGTGTAGATGTTTGTGCGCGTGTGTTTGTGCACACATCTACCCAAACCAAACCACCGTAGCACAGCTGTATTTGGGCTAAAGCAACAGGAGATGAAAAGGAAGGCACTGGTCTCTTTGAAATGGTGCTATGCTTAAACTCTCCAAGGACTGTCTCATACAAACCAACAAACCAGGCTGTCATCAATAATGTATTAAACCCATTCATCCAAGGCATTATGTTTCTCAATACTTTAATGGTTCAGTGAGAGTACAGCAGAGTGTTGCTCACAAAATGATGGCTCTTCTGGGGGAAGTGATTTTATATTGGACAGTGAAACTTTAATATTGATAATGATGGCGCTTTGTTCCGTGCTGAGCTGCTAAGTTGAATTCCGTTTTGTTCCACTCTAAATTCTCTTATTGTCGCAGGTTTTCATAAGTCTGTGGTTTGCACAAGCTAAATAATATCAGAGCATTCTAACTAACTTGAAAATATAATGTTGTGTTTTGTTTTTTTCAATTAAAGGTAAAGTAGGGCTTTCTAGACCTGGTAGATTTTGTCATTTCGGATGTTGCTGTTGTTGATAAAACTGTATAATCTGAAGACTGCCCCTCAGTATGAAAAGTCTGTTTCTTTCAAGCCTGTATGGCTGTAACGAAGAGGGCTTCGTTCCCTGGAGTATAAGAGGGAGTTGGGGGAAACATTGCACTATGCACTTTAACCAGAATACATGCACTTTAATAATTGCACAGGCACTTTGGTAGAGCAGTGGCACTTTATTGGATTTGCACACATTACATTTTGCACTTTGCATATTTGCACATTTGATATATATTCATGTTTACATTGATTACATCGATTATTGGTATTTGCTATTTATTGTTCAGTGCTGGTAGGTTCTGTGATGGCCACATGGTTCCACCTGCAGAGGAGAAAAGAGATGAGACATATTGTATCTTGGATAATTGAGTGGCATGATGTGATTCATCTATTATAAAGACTAATATAAAGACAGTGTGCAATTGTGTGTGTGGGGTAGTATATTGGGAAAGGTAAAGGGTAATGTGAAATGGTACTCACCAGTCTCTTTGTCTTCAGGGTGTCCGGGCAAAAGTCTTCCCCAGGAAACAGTTGCCGTATTTGTAGTTCCGGAAGGAGCCAATTGGGGATTAGTAGGGGTGTTGGGAGTTTGATTATTTTTAGTGAGCTAATGGGTTTAAAATGGTAGTATGGTTGTGTTTTGTAAATGGATGTGTGTTTTATAGGTGTATGGAAATAATTATGGGAATAATTATATGTAAAAAGTGTTCTCAGAAAGAAGCCATTTCAGCATGGCAAATGGATTCTCCCTCATTTGGTGGGCACCCTATATAAGGCGCCATTTTGTTATCTGTGGGGTGGCTGCTGAATGCTGGAGAGACAATGTTGCCATGCTAAAGAATCTGCACAATAAAGAAATCGTCTGGGACACAACTTTCCTGCCTGATCAATCTTCTCTGCTGTATTCTCCTGCCGCAAATACGGTCAACCTAACAAGTGGTGTCAGAGGTGGGATCCACGTGACAGCAGAAGATGCCAAGGCAGGGAAGGAAAGCAGACCAAGAAGAACCAGATGAGGGGGCAAGTGGAGCAAGTGGAGCATGTGCTCCAGGCACCAAACCAGACGCAAAAGCAGAAGAAAAGCTTGATGAATTGGCGGGTCTGGTGAAATCTCTCATGCAGGCACAAATGGAGAGAGACCAGCAGAGAGAGAAAGAGGCCTCTCGTCAAGAACAGAGATGGGAAGCGAATGCAGCAGCAAGTCTCCCAAATGCAGCAACAAGTAAATATGATGACAGAAGAGCAAAGAACAGAGCTGGACACCATGGATGAAATCTACCGTCCACAAAGGGATCAAGAGAGTGGTCGTCAAGACAATGATGGAGATTTTGGGGACCCAGATGAGATGATGAGCCAGGCAAGTTGGGGTTACCGACAGCAGAAGGAACCCAAACTGCTGCCATTATCTCCCGATGATGACATAGAGCACTTCCTGACAACCTTTGAGAGGATGGCCCGTGTATGTCACTGGCCTAAAGATGGATGGGCTGTGCGTCTAGTCCCCTTACTCACTGGTAAAAGCACGTAGTGCTTATGTATTGATGGACATGAAAGACTCAGAGAGATATGACAAAGTTAAAGCAGCAATTTTGTCAAAATATGAAATTACACCTGAGACCTACCGTAGACGATTCCGCTCTCTCAAAATTGAGCCTGGTGAAACGCCACGAGAGCTCTATGTGCGTCTGAAAGACCTGTTCTGCAAATGGGTTAAGCCAGAGAGGTCAACAATGAAAGAAATCTCAGAGACAATCGTTCTGGAACAGTTCCTGAGGATGGTCCATCCAGAGTTGGAGATCTGGATCCGAGAACACAACCCTGTGACGGCAGAGGAAGCTGCACGCTTGGCAGAAGTCTTCACAGCAGCCAGGAGAGGAAGCCGAGCCTCCACCTTCAGCTGGGAGAACCACCAAGCCCATTCAAGTAGGTCCTCTGGGGGTGAACAGGGGTTTGGTCAGCCACGGGCTAGAGGGTTTACAAGTGATAGGCAGTTTATTCCCCAGGCCACAAGCCACGCTAAAAAACCTCCCCCTCGAGCCGCTAAACAAGATGTTCGGTGTTACCACTGTAATGGTTTAGGTCACACAAAACCATTTTGCCCAGTTTTGAGCCACACCAAACCCACTCTCCTTTGTTCGGCTCCAAGACCAGCTGCAGTGGGTATAGTGAGGGACGCAGGCCGTACAGCCCCAGTCTTGATCAATGGACAGCGTGAGATAGCCCTACTTGACTCTGCCTGTTTCCAGACAGTAGTTTTGTCCACTTTGGTCCCCAGAGAGAAATGGAGTGAGGATAGATCACGAATAAGCTGTATTCATGGGGATGAGCATGTTTATCCTACAGCTGAAGTTTATCTGACTGTGGGGGGACAGACTTTTCTGTTGACTGTGGCATTAGCTCCAACTTTGCCATATCCTGTTATTCTAGGCAATGACGTGCCCACACTCTATGACCTTATGACACAGCCATATATAAATCAGATTTGAGCAGTGATGAGGGTCAGAGTTCAGCAGTCGATGTCTGTGCGCCACGGACTAATTCAGCGACATTGCCCACTAAATCATGTAATGTTACCACCAGAGCACAGAGTGCAGGGGGGGTCCTCAGCGAGCTACCTTTCTTTGGGGTAGACTGGGAAGCAGGGCCAGTTAAGCCAAAAAAAAAATCAAAAGCACAAAGAAGACAGGAGAAGCTAAGGGTTCATTCAAACAAGGGGCACAAAGCTCTCCTAAACCACCTGAACTGCTTGATTTTGAGTTCCCTTCAGACTTAAGCACACTTCAAAAACAAGATGCTACACTGAAGCAGTGGTTTGGAAAGGTGACAGAGGTGGAGGGTGTCCAGCAGAGTAACACAAGTTGTTTAGAGGATGCCACCTATGTAGTGAAACAGGGCCTTCTCTATCAGAGACAGGGAAAGACTGAGGCTCTGGCACTGCCACAACAGTTCCGACAAAGAGTGATGGAGATGGGTCATTCGATTCCATGGGCGGGTCATATGGCTTTCCAGAAAACTTTATGCAGAATTGGAAGCCGGTTTGTTTGGCCAGGGATGTACACTCAAGTTTCTCAATTCTGTGCTTCCTGTGACATCTGTCAGCTAACCTCTGCTAAAGGAGTAACACGTGCCCAGTTACAGTCATTGCCCATCATTGACACACCCTTTTGAGAGGATAGGCATGGATATTGTAGGCCCACTGGAGAAAAGTTCCTCAGGCTATCGTTACATTTTGGTTATTTGTGACTATGCAACTCGCTATCCTGAAGCCTTTCCCCTCAGGTCTTTCAAAGCTAGACAAGTAGCAGACTGCCTTTTACAGCTTTTTTCTAGAGTAGGCATACCTAAGGAGATCCTAACCGACTGTGGGACTAATTTTTTGTCAAAACTGTTGCAGCAGGTTTACCAAGTGTTAGGCGTGAAGGGCATTAAGACCACCCCTTACCACCCCCAGACAGACGGGCTGGTGGAGCGCTATAACCGGACACTGAAAAGCATGCTGCGCAAGTTTGTGTCTCACACAGGTGCTGATTGGGATCGCTGGCTGCCCTACCTGCTGTTTGCTTACAGAGAGGTCCCACAAGCATCCACAGGCTTCTCTCCCCTTTGAACTGTTGTACGGCCGCCAAGTGAGAGGACCGCTGGACCTGCTGAGAGACTATTGGGAAAGTTCAAAGCCAGAAGGTGAAAATGTGGTGGCATATGTGGTGAAAATGAGGGAGAGACTGGAGGAGATGACAGCGCTTGCACATGAACACATGGAGTCAGCTCAACGGAGCCAGAAGGTCTGGTATGATCGGAAGGCCAGAGAGCGAGTCTTTCAACCAGGCCAAAAGGTACTGTTGCTGCTGCCAACCAGTGAGAGCAAGTTGCTGACCAAGTGGCATGGTCCCTATGAGATCAGCAAACGTGTGGGTAAGGTCACATATGAACTCTTTATGCCAGACAAGGTAAAAAAATACCAGACCTTCCATATTAACCTGCTAAAGGAGTTCCAGGTGTGCCCGGAGCCAGTGCACCAGCAGCTTTTGGTTCGTGTGGTGCAGGAAGAGGACACAGTGGACAAGTTCTTCCCAACCACCACCACAGCAGCAGAGGGCCCAGAGGTGAGCCTGTCCCATCTGTCTCTCACTCAGCAGGCAGAGGTAAAACCCCTGCTTGACCCAGAGCTTTTCAGGGAGACCCCAGGTTTCACTTCACTGGTGCAGCACAAGATTCGGCTGAAGGGAGATGCCCCAGTGCGGCAGAAGAGCTACAGGATACCTGAGCGGTTAATTCCCCTGCTGCAAAAGGAGATCAAGCTGATGTTGGAGCTGGGAATAATAGAGGTTTCCTGCAGTGAGTGGTGCAGCCCCATTGTATTGGTTCCAAAGAAAGATGGTTCTCTCAGATTTTGTATTGATTTCAGATACCTGAATGCAGTGTCCAACTTTGACCCATACCCCATGCCTCGGATTGATGATCTGGTGGAAAGAGTTGGCAGAGCTCAGTACATCACCACACTGGATCTCAGCAAGGGCTACTGGCAGGTTGCGTTAGCACCAGAGGCCAGGGAGATGACAGCTTTCAGAACACCATTTGGTATGTATCAGTTCAAGGTCATGCCATTTGGTCTCCAGGGGGCACCAGCTACATTTCAAAGGCTAATGGACCACGTTCTGAGAGATTTGTCTGACTTTGCAGCTGCATATTTGGATGATGTAGTTATTTTCAGCCAATCCTGGGAGGAGCATATGGTTCACCTGCAACAGGTGCTTCAGAAAATAAAGGCAGCCGGCCTCACCATTAACCCTCACAAGTGTGCTATTGCCCAAACAGAAGTGGAGTACTTGGGTTACATCATTGGATTTGGACAAATAAAACCACAGCTTGGGAAAGTGGAGGCCATCCAATTGTTTCCTGTTCCCACCACCAAAAGAAAACTGAGGGGATTTCTCGGTTTGGTGGGCTGGTATCGTAAGTTTGTGCCTCATTTTGCTGATAGAGCTGTTGTGCTTAATGATCTAACCAAAGCCTCTGCTCCGAGTAGGGTTCATTGGACTGACGAGTGTGACAGAGCTTTCAAGGATCTCAAGGACGCCATCTGCACTTACCCAGTTCTCCACAGTCACTGACTTTGAGAAGCCTTTTATCCTGCAGACAGATGCTTCTGGAGTGGGCTTAGGAGCAGTGTTGCTGCAGGAGGTGGAAGGAGAGAGGAGACCTGTGGTGTTTCTAAGTCGGAAACTGCTGGACCGAGAGACAAGGTATTCGACAGTGGAGAAGGAGTGCTTGGCGATGAAGTGGGCCATCGACACGCTCAGATATTATCTGCTGGGACGGCACTTCTTCCTGGAAACAGATCATCGGGCTCTGCAGTGGCTGCATCGCATGAGGGATGCCAATATGCGTATTGCTGGATGGTACCTGGCTCTCCAGCCTTATGACTTCTCGGTGAACTACAGGTCTGGGAAGTCTAATGTAGTGGCAGACTGTTTGTCCAGAATGTCGGAGGACTGAGGTACTGTTCTCTTTGGGGAGAGGGAGGAGGAAATGTAACGAAGAGGGCTTCGTTCCCTGGAGTATAAGAGGGAGTTGGGGGAAACATTGCACTATGCACTTTAACCAGAATACATGCACTTTAATAATTGCACAGGCACTTTGGTAGAGCAGTGGCACTTTATTGGATTTGCACACATTACATTTTGCACTTTGCATATTTGCACATTTGATATATATTCATGTTTACATTGATTACATCGATTATTGGTATTTGCTATTTATTGTTCAGTGCTGGTAGGTTCTGTGATGGCCACATGGTTCCACCTGCAGAGGAGAAAAGAGATGAGACATATTGTATCTTGGATAATTGAGTGGCATGATGTGATTCATCTATTATAAAGACTAATATAAAGACAGTGTGCAATTGTGTGTGTGGGGTAGTATATTGGGAAAGGTAAAGGGTAATGTGAAATGGTACTCACCAGTCTCTTTGTCTTCAGGGTGTCCGGGCAAAAGTCTTCCCCAGGAAACAGTTGCCGTATTTGTAGTTCCGGAAGGAGCCAATTGGGGATTAGTAGGGGTGTTGGGAGTTTGATTATTTTTAGTGAGCTAATGGGTTTAAAATGGTAGTATGGTTGTGTTTTGTAAATGGATGTGTGTTTTATAGGTGTATGGAAATAATTATGGGAATAATTATATGTAAAAAGTGTTCTCAGAAAGAAGCCATTTCAGCATGGCAAATGGATTCTCCCTCATTTGGTGGGCACCCTATATAAGGCGCCATTTTGTTATCTGTGGGGTGGCTGCTGAATGCTGGAGAGACAATGTTGCCATGCTAAAGAATCTGCACAATAAAGAAATCGTCTGGGACACAACTTTCCTGCCTGATCAATCTTCTCTGCTGTATTCTCCTGCCGCAAATACGGTCAACCTAACAATGGCCCTTGTCTCATGGTCCTCATTGACAGGTGGTGGTTGGAGAAATGGTTGGTCAATGAAAGGTCAAACAAAGTCTAGAAAGTTCTTCTTTTCTTCAATACACCCTTTTTAAATTGAAACAAGTAAAGCCTGCACTGCAGATCTCCCCCTCTGGCAATGAAAGTAATTACATAAACACAAAACACACAAGAATTCGAAGTACACAGTGTATTATACAGTCAGTGTTCAATACAAAACCCAGTTCAACGAACAACGAATGAGTTCTCAACAAAAAGAAAAGAGGAAAAAAAACTCTTCTTTGGGATTCAAGGAAGCAAACTAAAATACTCAGTTTGAGCCAACCTTTGGCCAATGAATATGAACTCAAATGTAGCCTTTTGCGTCAAATAGTTTGCTAGAGAAGCTTAGTCATACGGCAACCTTCCATAGTCCGAGCAGTGCACTGCTGTCTCCAGGGAGACATGTCAGCCATGTCAGGGAGTCTAGCAATTTGATGGTGGCTCCACAGAGGAATTAAAGGATGGAGTTTGAGAATAATCTGATTCTATATCAGGGTGAACTATGAAATACAGACTTTTTGGCTTGTTGCCAGGGGTTGGTAAGCTAATCAATGATGACTCTTAGGGCAGACTGGGCTTCTTCCACTGGTAAGCATGCGCCCTTTTTGCTTTAAGAACACTGGCACTGCTGGTTGATGAAAAATGCATCAATACGGGTGCTGCAGCACAGGAAAGTTGCCACAGACACAACATTTAAGAACTCGGGAAAACTGTGAATTAGACTGATGTACCTGACGGTAAGCTCAGAATCAGATCAGAATCAAATCAGAATTATGTGGACTTGTTTAGCAGAAGTTTAAAGGCAGAGGATGTTAACTGACGTGTAAAAGTTCTGCACTCCAGCTTCAATATTTTACTGCAGGTGAATGAACTGAACTTATTTGGCTTGTAAAAGTGTGTTGTCAGCTCTGGCTAGCTGGCATGACGGTGAGAAACACTGTAAAAATGTACCGTTAGTATCTCGATCAAACCGGATAGAAAACTAAAAGTATTGTTAACATACAGTCCCAATCAAAAGTTTCTTCAAAGTCATCAAAACTATGAAATAACATGTGGAATTATGAAGTAAACAAAAAAGTGTACCTACAAAATCTTTTGATTTGATAACAGCTTTGTACACTCAAAGCATTCTCTCGGTCAGGTTCATGAGTTCGTCACCTCAAATGGTTTTCAATTAATACATGTCTCTTGTCAAGAGTGGGATTTAAGACATCTTTAATGCATTTGAGACCATCAGTTGTGTTGTTCAGAGGTACTGTTGGCATATAGTAATTATGCTATCCTATTCAACTATTGTAGTAATTCATATTTTAACAAGAACTGATCAGCTAATTAAGGGAAACAACAGGCCATCATTACTTTAAGACATGAAGGTCAGTCAATCCGGAAAATCCGAGAACTTTTAATGTGTCTTTAAGTGCATTCGCAAAAAATCATCAAACACTATGATGAAATTGGCTCTCATGGGGTCCACCCCAGGAAATGAAGACCAAAAGTCAACTCTGCTTCGGAGGATAAGTTCATTAAAGTTACCAGCCTCGGAAATCGCCAATTAACAGAAACTCAGATCTCAACATCAACTGTTCGGACGGGACTGTGTTAATCAGGCCTTTATAGTTGAATTGCTCCAAAGAAATCCACTGCTGAGGGAGGCCAACAAAAAGAGAATTGCTTGGGCCAAGAAACAAGGAATGGACAATATAATAGAGCAGTGGAAATGTATAATATGGTCTCATGAGCTCAAATTTGATATTTTTGGTTCTAACCACCATCCCTGTGAGACGCAGTGAAGGTGAATGGATGGAATCTGTATGTGTGGTTCCCACTGTGAGGCATGGAGGTGGTGTGACGGTGTGGGGGTGCTTTTCTGGTGGAACCATTTGCAGTTTATTCAAAATTCAAACCACGCTTTTGATTTTGACCTGTTGATCTTTTCATCCACCCAAAAGCTCATCGCTCATGTCCTTCAGTTTCTGTTTGGTTTTGCACCTCCTCATACATGCACATCTCTCAGATGGCAGTGCTTGGAAACCCATCCATACCTCTCCCTCCCGACATGAAATCAGCTAACACTATCACTGTGTCATGCTGTGAAATGAAAATTCAGTCTGATTATCAGGCTGGAAAACTAAATAAATTTCAGTCACAATGAATAACCTTTAATGGAAAAAAAACATCCACCAATTTGTTAGAGAATAAATTAATCTCAAGAGTTTAAAAGTATGAGTGACCAGGCTCTGTTAAATTTCAGAGTAAAATGAACTATTGAATAGCCTGTTGTAAATAAACATGTTAATTAAACATGATAAAGTGTGTTCCAATCAGATTTGCTCTTTCACTACTGAGAATGCTTCTTTGTGTGTGTCATTGTCTAACCATCATAGAGTTTACTACTGTGTCCTTCTGCGTTTAGTCATCATGCAGCTGTTGTAACATACAACTAAAGACAGGTGGTGGGAACTGAAGTGGATCCAAATCCTAACTGCATTTTGCAGAGGAAAAAGATTGTGTCATCTGAGGTGTACGCAGAACAGTCAGGAAACTGCCAAACTTTTCTGATTACGCTGAGTTTATGATTGAAGATAATTTAATTTCCCCAGACTGATTGTAAGATTTTTACCGAGCTGTGTTGAGCATCTCCATCTCTCCAAATTTCTAAGTTTAAGCAAATGCTTTTCAGCGTGAATTTGCCTGCACACTGACTATAACCAATGGATTGGAATGTGTGTCAGCTCCTTTTATGCTGAGAGCTGGAGTATTTTCACCGTGCCCTTTTCAGCAGCACTGAGTTGGAGATAGACTGTCGCCAGTGGCTAGTCTTACCAAGGTGCGCGAACTCAGATTTGCCCTTTTCAATTTCTGTTTCCTCTATGGCGCGAGAATGATGCTGTATGCATTTTCTTTTATGGAGAACAGTCTTGGAGTAGTGCAGTCTCAGAGTGATATTTCTGTCTTCTCTTCCCCTCTACTTGCATTTGTCCTTTCTTTCCACCCCCTCTCTTATCTTTCTATTTGTCTTCTCCTCCTGCCACCTTGACTGCATCCTTTTTAATGTCTTCTTGGCTTTAATTGCCTCGAAGGCATATATTGTATATGCATGAGGCAAATTAGAGTGAATTACGTTTGCCACGTGCTTTGGATCTGAAGGGTTTCATTACAAAACTCCATATTTGGAGGAAAGTGCACATCTTGTTCATTCTTCAAAGGTGATTACATCAGATAATAGGTACACGTGTAATATATACCTTTAATTGTAACCCTGAGATAATTCGGTTCTTGATTCATGCAAATAACTGTTTTAACTAAGTTGCGTTCTTAATAGACGATTTGTCCATTTAAAATAAAACTTTTCATCTCTTAATTAGATCCTAATTTTCTCTCCCTAATTCCTCTGCCTGCTCTGTTACTCTCTTTTTTTTTTCTTTCCACAGGCTTTTCTCATAACAATTTTCTTTCCTCCATCATCCATCTCACTCTTTTCTGCTCCCTCCCCTGCTCCCCGTTCATCTCAGAGGCACATGAGAAGTAACACTGGACGAGTCCTTGTTGCTTTATTAATCCTTTAAGCTTCTGAAGGGAGGCACAAATGCAACTACTCCCATTCAAATCAATGGCAGCTACTCCCAATTGCCGTATCTGTGGACTGCTTAAATGGTGTTTCATTTTTTACTCCCTCGAACATCAAAAACGCACACTTACAAAAACACACACACACACAAACATACATACAGTACCACACCACACAACACACACAGTGTTGAATAGCCTTGCCCCCCTATGGCCAGGGCTCTGCTAACCAGCCTGCTGCAGGAACAATTCATGGGCTGCTCAGTCAAACGGAACTCTAACCCATGGGCTTGTGGAACAGCCCCGGTCATAAATATCTCCCACACACACTCACACAGCTACAGCACCCCCACCACACGTACTCACTCTCTGTCTTCACCCAGACCATAAAATCATTGCGACAGATGAAGGCAGGGAACAGTGTTTTTGTGCTGTTTTGCCCGTCACAGATTTCCATTACAAAGTCTTGCCATGAGTCTGAGAGAGCGAGGGCCTATTGAAAGGACGGACAGGCTACAAAACGCTGCTAGTCAGAGCCCATCAATGTTGCGTTTTCCCCACTGAATGGCTTGTCAGTGAAGGGTGGAGATGGGCTTTGTGTGAGAGGTAGGACTGAGCTGTGTTGGGCCAGACAATGGGTGGGGAGCCGATGTCAACTCTGGAGAGAGCATTTAGGGTTCATCATCTGGTGTTATAAAGAATTATTTTTTTTTCCCCCGCTTTCATCTGTTCCCAAGCGTTCCTCTCCTCCGTTCCTTCAGACATTTCGGCTTTGTTCAGCATTTTCTCCCCAATCAATTTTATTACGGTTATGCTTCTTCTCTATTCTTGCATAACTGAGGAGAATGCGCTGCTGTTATGTTCATGAGCGTTATTCTGCAAATTGTGAGTGCAAATGCAGTAAGTCTCTGGCAATTTTATCTCCTGAATGGCAGGATTATATAAAGGCTGCCTTAAGAGTCGCTGATTTATCAGTGCGTTTGATGGAAGCCAAGCAGGCTTAGGTGAAAATAAATCATATTCCTGAGTTTGAATGGAAACAAAATATCAGCAGAGCAGAGAGAGAGCAGGACAATAAAATGTTAGCAAACCCTTGCCTTACACATTACGTGGTGGCATTCAGGGGAGCTGTCTTCATCAGAAAAATGACAACATCAATCCACTAAAGTTGCTAAAGTAAAAAATAAAAAAAAATGGATGTTACATTTTCTTGATAAGAGACTCTGTGGGCGTGTAAATAATGAGTGCCTCCTCTCTGTACTGTTTTACTACTTCTTGTGTGTGTTCAGTGTGTTAAAAGGACTAAAGGGGCTGCATTGCTGCAGCTTGCATTCGGGTACTGATGAGATGGTGAAATTGGATCCAGAAAGGCAGCTCTGAGTAATGTTTTCATTCATTTTTTTCCCTGTCTTATTGCTGGCTCGGTTTAACACGGTGCATGTTTGTATCCTCCAAACAGTCTTTACTGTTTAATACATGATAGAATGATAAGTAGCTATTTCCTGTTAGCATTTCACAACGCACTTGCTGTTGCCTAAACTGACCTCATGGCAGATCAACAAAACACTTCTATCAGTCTTTTTCTGGAGCAGTCACATGAGTCATTTTAGAAGGCACTGACACAAACAGCCTATTTTTCCATTAAGTTATGAGGACTTGTGCACGACAGTGGAGTTTTTAAAAAAAAAAGGGGCACTTCGCTGCCAACTGTGGCACATGAGGGCACTGTCTTAGACAGGGGCGCAGACAGGCAGGGCACAAACAACATAAATCTGTCACAAGTGTGTTCTGTTCATGCAGTGGACGCACCGTGGTTAGCACTGTCAGCTTTCAGCAAGAAGATCATGGGGTTTTTGTACGTTGGCCCTGTTGTGGGCGAAAAGTTTCGGCTTCTCGCTGGATTTCAGGAGACTCTGAATTTCTTTTGCAGTCTGCACTAATGTTCCTGCCTCAGGCCTAATGCATGCTGGGAAGATCCAGCCTCCATTGACCCTCTATTGAAATAACACAGTTGGATGAATTGTATTAGCAAAAAGCCATCACTTCAGTTACATGACGGATACAACATGTCGGGGAAAATAGAAAATTAACAAAAAAATGCACTTCACATTGCTCAATGACTCTGATTACCAATGGATAATAAAACTCCAGAAAAAATCAATTAACATCCTAAACACTGACATTTATTTGGCTACACACACTCACACGCACGCACGCACTTGTAAACGATTAACACTCCCTCAGTTTTGACATTTATTTGGCTGTTCATACTCGCCCGCCTTGCTTCACTCTGTCGCTTCCCGTCTCGTCCAAGTGAGAAATGAGCAGCAACACCCTGATCAATGGGACATTCCATACAGCGGTGTTACATTCAAACGACTCCCCCTCGATGAAATGACACAGCAGCCTGCGCGGCGCCATAAATATGCCCTGTTTAAACGCTTTCCCTCAATTCTTCTGGGAAGAAACGATCTTCTCCTTTATTTAAGGGAAACGGATGTGAGAGAAGAAGGATGGTGGGAATTATGGAGGCAAACGTTTAGGTCGTGTTTGTTTTTGGTTTCCCTTGAGGAGATTCGACATTTTGTGTGAATTAGTGCGCTGTGTTTCGGTATGACTGTGTGTGGCAGCCATATGGAGACCATTATGATGCCCGGATACCGGGGACAGACAGTTTTTTGTTCAGTAAGAGCACTGTGTGTCATTATGTGTGTGTGTGTGTCATTTGATTTTATCAAAGGTACTTTCCCACCATTTGAGATTCATAGAGCTCAACTCTAGTCCAATTATATGAGCTGTATAAAATAGAAATGAACTGTGGATTATGGTATTCTATGTATGGTCACTGGTCAGTAATGGTTTGGCCTCTGGAGCAAAATATTTCGGGAATCAACAGTTTTGTGGTTTGGGTGACGGTGACCGGCACTTAAGGGTTGCACAGCAGTTGTGGGAACGTGTGGGAGGGATGTTTGGGAGCAGGACGGAGGCAGAGAGAGAGAGAGAAGTGTAATGAGATGAAATTAGAGAGACGCAAAGAGGTGTCGGAAGTGATGGATGTGAAAGAGCTGAAGGAAGAAAAAGAGAAATAGAAGGGGAATGAGACTTCCTTCTTCCTTTCTTACTGAAACACACACAAAAAAAAACATCCAAAATCAACATACAATGGAGGAAAAAAAAAAAGCTTTAACCTTGCTCATTGACTTCAAACTACAGTGGCCTTCTCCTAATTCACTTACATGCCTTGTGAAGCGGCAAAAAAATAGTGAAATAAAGGCACGGTGCACTCCCACATTTAAGTTAATTCGAACGATATATTTCTGTCTCAGATATGGGTGCGTTGAAACAGAAGTTGGGGTTTGAAGACAAATAGCTTCAATTTACAGTAGCAAATTAAAAGTCTTATCTTGAGCAGTCAGAGCGTATTTCCATTTGCCTTTACATTAAAGAATTCCCTAAGAAGTCCTCCTGGAATGGAAGAAGTGAAACTTTGAAAAGTGCATGAATATCTAATGGAGATTTGAATAAGGGGACGAACTCCCTCGTAGCTCTTGTCGTACAGCTGTACGGCCGGGTTAGAGGGCTTCCGTGGGCACAAGGGTGCGTGAGACAAGAAGAGGGACACACCTTCTAATCACTATGCTGAAGTGCAGCTCCTAAGTACAGTTAAATCCCATACGGCTCACACGTTCTCACACACACACACACACCCTGACCCCTCTTTACTTGGATAAATAATTGATGTCTCCAGTTAAAGTGTCAGAGCAGGAGTCGTAGCCAGCACTTATTTATCGTCTTCCACATCATTAACAATGTCTCCCTCTTCCCTCCTCTGTCTCTCTGAGCAAACAGGAGGATTTGCTTTCATAATAAACATGTGGCCATTTAAGTTGAGCTCCAAGGATACCACAGTGATAAATGTTTTGACACCTTGTTCGGTTAAATTAACTTTATTTATAGCGGAGAGAGACAGTAAGAATGTAAACATGCGTGTTTGATTAAATTACATTACTTTCATTACTGATTATTTCACTGGCAGAAACTTTAGTGTGACTGCTGATGATTGCAGTTCAAGTCAACATTTGATTAAAGCGCATAGCTATGAAAAAGACACGAGACTGCACCGAGCTGTTTTGTTTTCTACCCTGGAAACGGCTGCTTTTCCAGCCAAATGTGTACTGAATGGTTGAGATGCTGCAAACTGATTCAATCAGTAGAGACTGCTTTAAGGGTAAGAAACATTATTGACTGAATTTTGGTGCAGACTCAATCTGGTTTCACTGTCAGCAAAACAACCATCTCCACTCCCACCAGTGTGAATCGAGACAGGGTCTTGACGTTGCCAGTGATGGGGAGGATGGCTGGTGAATCCTAGCAATCCATGTCAGGAGCTGGAAACACGCTACAGGTGCAGCTAATTAGATTGATGAAGAGGAAGGTGATTAGTGATTAGCTCCCATGTGGGTAAGTGAGAGGAGCGAAGCTCAAACGGAAATTTGAATTCTCTTCACTTTTAGTGGGGAAATATAAACTATAATTATATTGCAGCTCCTATTTTTCATTGCTCGCCGCCGGTTTCCTCCCAGGGTCACAGTTCTCCCTTATTCCTCTCAATTTATGACATATTTTGCACCTTCTTTTTTTTTTCATTTTCATCATCTCAACCGGTTTCTAGCACTCTACAGGGTGTATGACTGCTGAAATACAAGGGACACCGACGTGACGCATGACGTAAGCAGTACTCTGCCGTGGCATGAACATGCTCTCTAAGGGCAGGGGCACGAAATGAAATAAATGAATGAAAACAGATGACTATCGGTTTATGCCAGACATTCACGCAAGTGCAGGCAATAGGGGCGAATTATTCAGTGTCCTTTCCTGAGAATTGAAAAGTAAGATTGAAAAGTATTTCTGATAAAAATACTGTTGCAGTGTACTTATTATTTTGTTATTTTCATTCTCTCAAAGTCACCAGAATGCAGGAGACAAAGTCTCTGGAACTGCAATTTTTTTCTGGGACCTCAATATTTTAAGGTCTGAAGGTTGGCAAGTATGACTGCAGCATTTTTGCATATTTTCCTCTTTTTTTTTCAAATATAGACTAGATTTTGGGACATTTTGTGGAAATGGCATTTGCGCCTCACAGAACGTCATACTGTATTGCCAATTAACACTGACACAAGACACTTTTGCCTACATACTTTTGGTTATCAAATGTCAGCTATAAGCTGTCTGTTTCTTTTTAACATTCAACATTTGGAGCACGAAGGACAAAAACATGACATGAGTGCAGAATTAATAACTTTGTGCAGAATTGTGCCATAGACTTGGCAAATTCACATCTACTGCTCCGTAACGTTAGCCCTACCGTTAAACCCAGACACTCGGTGGGCGCTCCACAAAGAGATACTAAGAAGTAAAAGTCATCGGAATTATTACAGGTAATGCAGTTGCTGATATCATTAGTACACTGGTTATTCATTTAGCATTAGCTAACGTGAACTAATCTTCCTATTACACTCAACGTTGGATTGATCTGACAGAGATGTGTGCATATAAGTATGCTATTTATTTTTGGAATATTGTAATATTTTTGGCCTTCATATTGTAGGACATTTTGTTCTGTTCAGTTGTATTTGACTTTGGAAGTGCAAGCTAACTAGCCTCAACACTGGAGGTGCAAGCAAAAGTTAGTAGCTTCTGACGATTACCTTGTGAGCGGAAGCTAATTCGCTAGCTAGTGAGTTAGGCTGCTTAGGCACATGGAAAGTGGTAGCTTGTGCAGTAGATGGCTAGCTGAAGATTTCCTCTTGTTGTCTGTGTTGGCTGTATTTATCTATAAGTTCTGACTGTGGTCGTGTTAAATGACAAACTCAAAGGCACTTATTAACCTCTGCGGTCTGCACATTCATATGTTAAGAATGATATTGAGCAACAAAAGGACTAATGTACTGAGTCATGGAGCAATTTACTGATTTTTCAAATGAGAGAAATAAATACAACCTTACATTTCTTACATAAGCCTATATATTTATTACTGACTTCATATTTTAAAGGATAACTTGTTGAGAAATAAAACACGACAGAACACAAATGTTAAGAGGTGTCAGAGAGGCCTAATGATTGAAAAGGTACAGGAGAGAATGTGAAGTAGGCTTTATCGTCAGGGCTTAACCTTCACCCAGCTTGGTAAAGAAAAGCCACTACATTTAAGTAACTTGAACAATGAAAACTGGAAAAAAGAAATCTCTTATGGGTTGATTAACACAGCACAAGCTGTCCCAATTCGTGTTGCCCACGTACTGCCCTTTCACTTGAAGATGAAAACAAAGAGAATCGCTTGGCAGCTCTGTAATGCACCAACTAATTACCAAACAACCACATTTTTTTCACACCGGTCTTGCCAAATCCGAATACTGATACCCCACATATGTTTCAGTGAGAAGAAAACTCCACATGCCAAGCAAGGATCCAGAATTTTTTTTTTGTCAACCTTAAGGTATTTTATCAGGTGTTGACACCTCCCCTCAGCTTTTCTAACACTATACATCACGATTAACACAAATATATATTGTATACTGAGTGTATACCTTAAGGGGGGAACTTTGTAAAATACCCGCAATCAGCACTTCTTTTTATCCTCAAAGCTGCGTGATGTGTGATGAATACGACCTCCATCTCCCCTCCTCCTTCCCTCGCCCCCTAACTCACGCTTCCTCGCCTCCCAGTGGATTACATGTTAACTCCCCCGAATGTGTGTGCGAGAAATGTGTGACATTCCTTCTGTGTAGCTATCCATGAGAATGTTTATACGCACTCGTGTAGTTTTCTCACTAACCAAAACCCCCTTTGTGTCCGTAACAGCGCTCCGTCTTTACGGCTCAGGTACGCGGTTATCTCCTAATAGCTCAACTTTGACCCGAGCAGGAGGTTCAACCAGAAACAAACGCCCTCAGTGAAGAGAGTGCGTGTAAGTGTGTGTGCGGTTTATTGTGCATGGGGAAGGTGGGAGAGAGGGGGTGGTAGTGCAACAGAGAAAGCAGAGGACTGCATTTTTTTGAGCTTATTGAATAAGTCGTTGATTATGGCTGGAGCCAGTGGCTTGAGAGAGTGTGTGTGTTTTCTGCTTGTGGTAGTTAATGTAATTGAGTGCAGCTGTCGGGCTTTTCTGCACAGGGCTTTGTGTCTGGGTATGGTCCAGTTTAGCCAAGACATGCTTACATAGGGAAAGTGAGTAGGAACAGGGCATCTGTGTTTTACGTGCGTGGAAGTTAAGCACAGCACACTCAGAGTTTTACACACACAAACACACACAAGCTTACCCGCAGAGACTCCCTGGCTGGTAGGGGTTATACATGAATGAAGACGTGCTTGCCAGTTAGAGCAGCAGTGAACAACTGGGTAGCAGCTGTGCTGGCGGAGCGCTCGGTGAGAAAGGGTGTGAGGAATGCTACAACAATAACATACAAACCAAGTAACAATCTTCTCAGCGAAACAGCACCCTGACAACCAATTTGCAACTCATTACATCAATTTGCCGGCCGAAGGAATAAAAATCGAATCCGTGTTCTTCAAGCTGGAACTGCATAGAAAGTACACTTGCTTTGTTTTAAGGTCAAGCATAATGTAATGCATAGCTAATCTGAGGCGCGCACGCTCTTATCGACTTTTGCTGCAGTACTGACCTACAAAACAGGAACGGATCCACTCCCTGGTATTAGGTCAGCAATTTGTGAAACCGCAGACACATTTCCAATATCCTTCACTCCAATCAGCCATCTTGATTGTCCTAGTTATTTCATTTGAGTCGGTGTGAGAGAGCAGAGCTGAGACAAAAAGAAGGAACGAGGAGCAGAACTCTTTCATTACAGGCTCTTGTTAGCTTTCCAATCAGCGCTTATTTTAATAGGGCCCAGAAAAGCAGGAAGAGGGGGTCAGAGGTTTTTGGGGGTCACACATGTACCCTATTAGATATGTGTATGGGTGTGTGTGTGTGTGTGTGTGTCGCCTCATGTAAGTGCGATCTCGCTGATTCAGGCAGAGATAATAGCCGAACAGAAACCATGATGGAGACGAGCGATAACGCTGCAAACACGCAGATGGAGGGGAGGGATAGCAATTAAGCTGATTCAGGAGAATAGGAGGCGAGAGAATGAAAGGAGGACGGGGCTAAAAGGAGCAGCAGAAAGGTCGTTAAGGCTGCGAGAGGCATAGCTGGGATGTTCAGAGAGAGACTTGGAAGACAGTGAAGGGAGCGAGGTGGCGGGAGCAAGATCGAGGATGAGGATTTTAAAAAAAACAAAACACAGATGATGGAAGGAAGTGGCGGTTGTGGTGGCAGCGGGGGGTTGAAAATGATTAGTGGGGAGAAGGAGCGCAGCAGCAGGATGTGAAGACGTGCAAAGAAGACACAGGAGTCGGAAAACTGCTTTTGGTTCCCATGAACTCTAAGTCCCATGCGACCTAGTGTGTGGAGGGGGGGTGAACTGTAGGGTACGCTACTTCCTGTACTGTAGATCTTTAAATAGACACAGACGGAAAATCCCACATTGATGAGCAAGAAAAAATAGAGAGCTTTAACTGTTGCAAAACAAATCAGCGCAGGCACAGCGGTCAACAGAATCTTGCCAACCTTGTCGAGCATCACAAGGAGCTCTATTTAGCTGCTTGACTTCACATGGGGGAAATGGAGATTCTCCCTTTTATCATACGGCTAATGGCGCTAATTTGTTCCACTGAGGGAAGTGTTCCTCATCCACAAACACCACACTGCAGGAGTGGTTCGATTAATGCAATGAACCGCGCAGTAAGAAGAATACTAGAAAGGGTTGCTGAACTCGTGGAGAGAGCTGTTTGGGTAGCGTTGGCGCTAATTAGCGTTACCTTCACCGGGAGCATTTTCCTCCCAATATTTCAGATGAATCGACTACACAACACATACTGTAAATCTACAGTCTTAAACCGCAAAATATATTCATGCCTCATGAAACATTAAGCCTAATTTATCCCCCAAAAATGCATCCAGGCAGTCGGAAACTTTGAGACTAAGCTTGCTGAATTAACATTTGGTATTCTAAAATGCTTCCATAACGCTGCGCTTAATTCTCCCCTCCTCACTGTATCTCAGTTACTTCTTGAGGGCACGAAATGATTCAATAATACAAGAAAAATGAGTGGAGTTTTTCTTCCCACTTCTGAGTAGGAAGTGATTGTCTTCTACAGTTATTATTCTTTCTCTTCTTTTTCCCGAGTTATGCTTTGAGAAAAATGGCTAGTTCTATAAATAGCAGCTATGCATCTTTTTTTGGCAGAAGAAGAAAACTCTGAGCCGTGTGTTTATTCCTCCCCAGGTCATATTGTGAAGCTGATGATGATTTGGTGTGTGTGTGTGTGTGTGTGTGTGTGTTTGTGTGGGGTTGAGTGGGTGGCTGTGCGAGAAAGAGAAAGAATTTGCCCGAGCGTGTGCGTCGTAGTAAAAGGGTCATGGGACTTCCTGAATGAAATGTATCACATGGACACACACACACACTGCATCACTGTAGATGTTGTAGACGTTGTCATTGTTTCCCAATAACACTGTATTCCTCGGGGCAGCTGGATATTGGAAGCAGCCGGCGGATGATGTGATGCAGGTTTGTTTTCGATATATCTCGAACTCCATCAGGCGCTGACGAGAAAGAAACAGGACGGAGAGGGGAAAAAAAACAAGACGTTCCAAAAAAAAAAGTTGTTTGCGTTCGAGCGTTTAGATGTAAAAGCTTTCAAGATGGTTCTCGCGCTGTTGCGTTGAAGCAGCATTCGCAGACAACGTCTTTAATGAGGACGATGGGAGCATTGTTAAAGGTTCTTTGCACAGTCCTTTCCTTGACCGCCACACAAATCAAGTCACAGTTTCATCTTTGAAAAAGCAACCATCCAAATAAGAATCTGTTGAAGGGAGAATGCTCAATCCAGTCAATACTAAGGTAGTAAATCAAGGACACAGCTCACGCCCTAAGCTCCAACAATAATAGTAAACCTCACAATAAACCTCAATACCCTCCATTGATGGTTATAGGTTCATACACCTCTGAATAATTTGCTCTCATTTAAGCCAAAATACATCAAAATAAAATCCTCCTCCTGTTATTTCTGTCAATAAAACGCTCCAGTGCACCTCAATGTCCTCGCAGCATCACCCCATAAGGCAACCAGACTTTACGCCTTAAGGGCCTCCGGAAGACAAAAGGCAGCTGAATTCATTTGCATGCCATTGCTTTGGATGCACACACTCGCTCTGAGTGGATCTTTTCTTCCCACAGAGAGGCCACCGGAGTCAACCCACCACCATTGTGGCCTGTTTTTTGTTTTTTTTTTGGTTTTTTATCACTGCAGTGAAAGTTTACAAAGAGAAAGATGAGACATCAAGTGGCTCATCTGGCCATAAGTGCCTCACCTACAACTTTTAAACCCTCGCTATCATCAAGTCGGCTGTTTGCAGTGCTTAAAGTGAATGAGTAGATCAGCAGTTAATCCTATGGGCTTGCGCTGCTAAGTAGCTCATCGCTGTCTGGGTGCTAAAGAGAGCTTGAATGCTGATGTTGTCAGATGCGGACAAGGGGGGGAGTAGATAAGCTATTGTTTTCCCAGGGAGAGCACAGAGGGCTCGATGTTGCGGCGCAACACTGATGCAACCTTCCGAAAGAGTGGCTGCCTTTGGAGTTCTTTTGGAACAGGGATTTCACCATCCATGCACACACACGCACACACACTCATATGCACCTACTGTATATTTACATTCACAGATCAACCAGGGCATGCTTGCATGCTGTAACGCTCATGAATGCAGATGCAAGTGGATGCTGATCCACACACACACGCACTCCTACCGCTTGCCTCAGCTGAGGATAGTAACTAAGGACGCTGTGTGTCAGAGCTGTGTGTCATTATCACAGAACATCAATAAACAGCGAACAACAACCTCTGGCCTCTGCAGCAGTTTTGATTTGCTTCAAAATATAACCCATTCTCGCATTCTTTTTGATATCCAAATGTGTTTGGCTGTCTCTTTTATCGAAGGCCCCTGTTCACTGATTTTTTTTCCCCCCCTCTTTTTTTCACTGCGATCCTTATTTTTTTGTGGATGAAAAGTGGTTCTCTTTTTGTGTAGAAATAAATGTTCCTCCAAGCGCTGTTCCTACATCTATTCATTTCCTATCCTCAGTCATAAACAGATTAAACAGCCAAAATGGTTCCAGATCAGATGGTGAGCTGTGCAGTGAGTGTCCAGATGCGAGAGTTTTTCTCTCTTGTTTTTTTTTTTCTTTTCTTTTCATTTGTCACAATAGAATTAAAGCCATATGCTGTAGCTTGAGGAACAGTGTGAGTATATTTCACAGTGTATTTACACTGTTTGAAATCAGTTTGGAATATCATTCATGAGCATGATTGTTACTCTGAGACCCTGATAAGACACTAACAGTTTTAATATGTTCACTTAATGTGTTTATCAGCTAGGCTACAAATGTCACCTTTTTCATTATGACCAGTAAGAGAAATGTGTATTTTTTAAAAAATTTGTGTTGTGTTTTGTTTGTTACTGTGTCTGCTCAACAAAATGAGTTCCCTTGCTGACTAGAACAGAATGAAACCTGTTCGAATAAGCACAGAACTAATGCTATTTGTCGGGCTGTTGTGCAGGCAAGGTCTTAAAAATATGCATAGGTGTAGTTTCATTTTTAAAAAAGCCAGTATTGCACCAAGTCCTTTCCTGGATTGGTCATATCCTTAATGAATAAAGAAACAACACTCTGAGTTTGAAAGCGTAAGTTGAGCTCATTATAAGTGTGTTTCATGTCGGTGAGTTAGAGGTTGAAAAGATGGGGTGCGATTTTCGATGCAAAACAAGTCAAGGCATACTTTATTTGCAAAGTACATTTCAAAAAGAAAGCAGCATTGTCTCCACATGAAAAAAAAGAAAGATAGAAAATGGACCCATTCACTACAGTTCTGTCACAAAAAAAGAACCCCAAGAAACCGCACACGTACTCTATTCAGTGGCTAAGATGCAACAGTCAGGCAAAATGCTTTGAGGCAGAAGTAAAGAGCCTTGGCAAAACAAATCCTCAGGAGGTCGATTCAGGCAGGAGCATAGAAAATAAAACGCAGGTCCACCACCCTGTGAACTGAACTTTGGTGACCAGTGCCTGATGACCTGAGAGGGCCAGGTGGCTCCTCACTTTTAAGCAGGTCTAACATGTATTGTGGATCAAGGCCATTCGGCGCTTTATAGACAAGCAAGAGACGCTTAAAATCAATTTTTTCGCGTGTACTGGAGGCAGAGGCAGTGATGGGAGGACAGATGGGATGTGCTCTCTTCTTTTAGTCCCTGTCAAATCTCTGACTGCAGCGGCCCCTGCATTTTGCAGAGAAAAATACGACGAGGAGCAGTAGTCTTTTGCACACGGCTCTCCAAGTACCTGCTTTTGCAGTCGATGCAAATTAATCTGTTGGGACAAAAAAACATTAATTAGTATCTAGTTAAAGGACTTTCAAAATAAAACATCTTGTCAGTTTTGAAAGTATAAGTAACTTTCCCCAGTCATTAAGTGCTTTTCTTCCTGAAAAGCCAATACAGGTGTTCACACTTCAGTTCTGCCTGAATGGCAGCTTTCTCTATTAGCACACTTGCCTCCCTCTGAGCATCAAATCGGTTTCTGCTGTTGCAGTTTCAATGAGTGCGGGTTGTTTCTTTGTCTCCTCAGCCTTAGTTTCTATCACTATAACGCCATGCCCCTCCACTGACTGACAACCCACTGTTTCTGCTTTCTCAAATCACACGTTTGTCAAAGGATTTTTCCAGGAAAAGATATAGGCCTAGCCTGCTTGGATGTTTGTGTGACAGAAATGAAAAAGTTGGCTGCTGGGAAGTATGCTCATTTGCAAAGACTCTCGTATTTGTCTGTTAAATATGAAGCTAGGCTCTATGCCTTTAATAGCTGGCCTAGCTCTGTCGGAAGGTAATCTGGACCTAACCACGCCTGTAAATCTCAATAATCAGCATGCTATCTTTGTTTCATCGGAACAAAACTGTTCTTAGGCCGACCAAGAAAGCAACAGAAGTCACTGTACCCACATCTTTTCATTCTTACACTCAGTTTTTTTGGATGCAGCAAGTAGAATAAATAGTTAAATGAGGTTAATTCGGTTAAATAGGGAGGGAGTTCAAGTATCTCTGGGTCTTGTTCATGAGTGATACAAAAATGGAGCATGAGATGGACCACTAGTTTGGTGCGGCGTCAGCAGTACTACTGGACCATTGTGAGGAAGAGGGAGCTGAGCTGGAAGGCAAAGCTCTCGATTTTCCAGTCTGTCTGCGTTCCAACCCTCACCTGTGGTCATCGGCTCTGGGTAGTGACTGAAAGAATGAGGTTATGGATACAAGAGGCCAAAATATGCTGCCTCCGCCAGATAGCCAGACTCGGAGCTCGGAGCTCGGAGTTTGAAGTAGAGCCGCTGCTCCTTCGCATTGAGAGGGGGCTGCTGAGGTGGTGATGCCCCCTGGGTGCCTTCCTTTGGAGGACGTCCAAATGGGAGGAGACCCCCAGGCAGACCCAGAATCCTCTGGATGGACTATATAGCCCATGTAGCCTGGGAACACCTCGGGATTTCCCAGGAGGAGCTGGAATGTGGACGTCTGGGGTGCCCTGCTAAACCTGCTGCCACAGTGACCCAAGTCTGGATAAGTGGAGATGGATGGATGGATGGATGGATGAAGGTTACATAGTGAGCTTTAGAAGTGTTTTAAGTCCGATGTGGTTATCTTTGCATCGAGCCAAGCTAGCTGTCTGACTGTTTCCAGCCTTTATGCTGGTCTAAGCTAGCTGGCAGCTGCTGTAGTTCATATTTAGCACACAAATATGAGAGTGGTATCAATCTTCTAAGCTAATAAGCATATGTCCCTGAATGTCAAGCTATCCCATTAAGTGTTTTCCTTCTTGTTCACACTTTATGTCTCGACTGAAAGGCAACGTTCCCTATTAGCGCACCTGTCTCCCTCAATGAAGCTGTTTCTGCTGATGCAGTTTGAGTAAGTGCGGGTCGTTCTTTATCTGTTCAGCCATGGTGGCTGTCACTGTTAATGCGTACAAACCAGATCTTCGTCCATTAATTTCAGTCGACTCGCCGCTGCTGTTTGTTGTCTAAAGCCTTTTTTTTCCCAGGGAGAGACTGCTAGTTGTTTAAAATAGAAACTGTAAAAGCATTTGATACGAATGGCAACACTTGTGTGTTAAAAAGCGACTGCGTTTCAAAACAGATATTTACATCAGTCACACGAAAAAGTGATTGATTGATATTACTACCTTTCTACCGGTGCCCACCTGTACGCTTAGCCTCCCCACCCCTACCACCACTCTGCTTGACTAGCTCACAGGGAGGCTGTTGAACGGAGTGGTGATTCAGCTGAAGAGTTCTGCCAGCGTGCTTTTGGCTGGGGGTGAAACAGATCACTCTATGCATGCATGAATATATTACTTCTGCTGCTGTTATTATCCCTGGCAAGGCTACAGCATTTGGGACCTGCGCCCTATTGCCTTCTTGGCGTCTGTGCTCTCATTGTCAACTGCCACACAATAAAGTCGGTCTGAATGTTAGTTGTGAGGATTTCTACTTGGATAAGATGCTTCTTCATCTACAGAGAATCACGGTTATTTCTCCGCGGGTTTGTGGCAGCGAGGCTTATATATGATGAAACATTCGCAAAATTGAAACTGGCTGGCTAAGGTTTTCTACAACACTAAGACTATACTTTTATGATCCACAGCATTTACTGGCACAGTAAGCACTGTTAATGCCTTTTCTGCCACAGACTGCTTTTAGTGTTGATGGATTTACGATACTGTGAAGCCCCGCGCTAAACAGAGCTGCGTTCTTGTGAGCATCTGCATTTGGCCCTCTGGATTTAGGACAGCGCCCAAGATGGCTTTAAAGATCCCGAAAACCTTGAAATGCAGTTTCTTCCATAAGGCAAAGCCTCAGAGGATCAGCTTGTCTGTCACCCCGCTCTGTCATCATCAACCACAAAGGGGAAAAAAGTGTGTGTTTTCATGCACGCATGATGATGGTGTTCATGAGCACTCGTGCGCATGCATCAATCAGTGTTTCTCTATATGTTGCAACCCTCTTGCCGACAGATGGAAACCTCAGGCACAACGCTGGGGGTCTGTCTTTTGAAGCGCTCCTCCTCCTCCCGCGCCCCCCTTCCACCCTCCAACACCCCCCTGCCCATTTTCCCCTCCCCGTCTCATCCTCCCTTCTTTCACCCCCATCCTCTCCCCCCTCGCCCCTTTGCGCTCACCAAGCAGAAAGAAAAGCTTCAATCTTACCCAGGCAGGCCCCAGAACCTGGCTGCAGGCAGTGGAAGCCTTCCTCTGTTACCACGAAAAGACAAATCTAGCCCCGCGTTTGACACAATAACACAGAGTGAGAGGGGTAGGAAGCACAGATGCAATATTCATATGAAAATTACAAGGCTGGCAGCAATGTAACATGGCACCGTGGCACTTAGGAATATGTTAGCATTTTGCATATAGGAGTACTCGGAGGTATTTTGTCTTAGGCACTGTGGTGTGTTTGTGAGTGCACTCATAGTGTTTGAATATGATATTCATAAAGTCCATGTTTTAGCACTGTTGGATTTCAATAAAAAGTGCCGTAGGCATAAAATTTTCAAGTGGAATGAGGCAACATTCTCTGGTTATTTGACTAAAGTGAAAAGGTAACAATACAATGCAGAAGGCTATTGTAATGTAGTGTTATGCACTTTTTCATTCGCTGAGAATGTGAAAAGACTTACAGAGCAAAAATAACCCTTTTAGAAGGACGGTCAATGGCAGCACAAAATAGAAGGACAGGTAACCGGCGTGTGGCTTTAACAAGCAGGTACTGATGAACGTTCTTCTGCTACCACAGCGCGTGGCCAAGTGATCGATACACTGCAAGCCCTGTGAATTGATCTTAACCTATTACAGAGTAGAGTGACTGTCCTCCATGTTGACTTTTGGTCAGCCTGGCGTCAAATCCGCTGCAGCGTGCAGCCTGCCAGATAACACAGCTGAGGGCTTTTCACCATTGAAATCAATGTTAATTATTTTTTCGAAGTTTCTGGAAAGAATGCTACATAAAGTTAAAACCATGCGAGTGCGTCCGGGTCAGAAGGAAAGTCAGTTTAAGTTCAGCCACGTCTTGCTGAGCTCACATGCTGAACTGCACAGTTCTGATCATTCATTCAGGGGAGATGATTGAATTGCCTTGATTTCTGAAGATCAAAAAGGGCAAGAGGCAATTAAGGCGCCTCAGAAAAGCATGAATATACTTGGTATTCGCTAACAAGTCCCTATCTGTTGTACAGATATAGATGGGTGCCTAGTGTCTCAGTGAGGTCAGTCCAAAGAGACAGTGTTAAGACTATTAAACTGGTAACTTTATAGATGCACTTAACAAACAAACCATTTCTAGAAACAAAGGGGGTTGGAAACTTTAAATGTGAGGAAAAGTGCAAACTTCAGGCACCCGCACAGAAATAATCTCAGTCAGGTCTTCATCGGGGTTCAAATCAGTCTTAACAAGGTGTTTGTCCACCACAAGTTGCAATTACAATTATCCTTCCTAAATATATTCTCTCATTTAGTGTTTTTAATCATGTGGTGCAGAGCGCAGCCCGACTCAGACTGAAGTGTGCACAAGAGAGGAGCCAAATTCACCCAAGGAGACATCTGAATTACACTAAACTTCACGCTTATCCCGGAGCTTTTTGACTTCTGTCGGAAAGTTTCGAGAAGAAAGGAGAGGAGCCTGAAGAAAAATAACAGAGAGAACTGGACTGTTGGTTTAAGTTCACTCTCTGACACTCTGCACAGTGATGGCTAGCTCCAGCTAATGGCCGTACAGTTGCTATATCGGCTGTTTGTGGCAAATAAACAGGCAAAACTGTCCAGCTGTCGAAAGAGTGGCAGAAATTGCTGTTTTGTATGTCAGCCCAAAACCTCCCATAGGTGTTCATTTGGATTGAGCTAAAGTCGGCTTTCCGTCCAGATGCACAGCAATTTAACTGAGCTGACTGGAAATCGGGAATAAAAAATGCAAATGGATGCACGTTTGTGTCCACTGTTATGATGATGATTGACGATGTGAATCATGGGGATAAACCACTGCAGAAACAGAGACACAATGATGAAACAGAAGCCTGCGATCACGGTCAGCACAGACCTGGTGTTTGCTCCACTGAGAGACAACAAATGGCAGCATGACGCAGAAGCTTCAGTGCTCCATGTACATCATGACATATTCACTAAGTCTGTTTCCGTTTGACTTTGTCCAAAGAAACAGGTGGAAGAAAATGCATTTTATGGAGGCCAGAGCAAATGAGTCACATCTACGCATTCGGTGACACCTCACGTCCCACATGGAAGAATTTCCATTCCACTTGCTCATTTATTCAGGTCGTTCCTCATTCGTATGTGTTTTAATCAAGGGAATTAAATTAGCAACTCTCCAGACATGAAGTGACATGGAATATGTGTAAGGTTATCATGAGAATGATAAAACGCCTGTCATGAGGGGTGGCAACAGTTCACAAGATCCACCGTGGCAGGTCAGGACACTTCCAGTCGACTTGCAGAGAAACTCCCAACAACATCAACCAGCCTGATCCCCGGAGCCTGGCCACCATCTGCGCACATCACCCATCTTTGTCTCTGCTTACGGCTCCATTGTGGCCCCTGCTTCCACTTTTCGCAGATAAAAAAAGGGGAAACTGGGTCTCCGTGTCTCCAAGTTGGATCCCTGGAGCTGAGAGCTACGCTGAGTCCCACATTCATCATCTCCAAGGCGGTGGTCAGAGTGTGTGCGCGTGTGTGAGCGTGTGTCTCAGTGTTCCCCGTAGTAGAATCAGCCCTTCGTACTGGAGGACAACTTTGTAAAGGATAATCTAGTCCTGTCAGCCGCTACCCTCCTGCACACACATGCACGCACACTCACACACACACACTGGGGGTAAAGCTTCATTACGATCACCAGCTGGAGAGACACCTCACTCCATCCATCACACCAGTGCAGTCTGGGATAGGAGGACACACACGCGCACACACAAGCTCTCATTTCGCGCAACACACATGCACTCACCCACGCGCACGTATACCCAGAGAATCAGCTCGGAGGTCAGGAGATCAGAGATGTTTTGCAGCCAACAGAAATGATACAGTGCAGCGATTCGATCTGATCTTAAAATAATGGTTCATCACAGCGCAGAGGTGTGCGCAGAGTGCATGTGAGGAGCCCACTTTGGCGTCTCCCTCTCCTCCGCTCTGAAAATCCCTCTCTCAAGAGTCATATTCTGATGATGATAGTTGTGCCTCATAATTAATCATATTAATGCATGAAACTGCTAATAAAAGCTAAAAATGGAACCTTTTTACAAAACCATTTGTTTTCCGAGGGGGAAAAAATACCACTACTGCTGCCGTGTATCTCAGGACAGCTTTGGTGTGAGTATAACTATATAAGAAATATTTAGATTGATGCTAAAGCACAAATGTATGCTGTGCATTTATAACTGAATAATAGCATATTAGCCTTTTTGAGTAGCTGGTTTAGTTATATTGCTACAAGGGTCTTGCATTCCAATTGAAAGCCTTTTCCAGTGAAGTCACAGTTCAATGAAGTACTGAAAGGAATACTGTTATACGCCCACAGGTTTCTGAAGAGCCGTTTAGAAGCTCACAACGCCATCTTTGTGGTCCTGCCTCAGCTGCCCCCTGCCTAATACGGGTAAAATCTGTAAAGACGTGGACCTGATATGGGTCCAATGGCACCTGATTGCTCATACAAACCACCTGTAAAGAGAGAGACCAAAAGTGTTTTTTGTACCAGGCTGTAAACATGTTTATTTCTGCTGTGAAGTTTTTACATGGGGACTTATGGAGATTGATTCATTCTGTAGGCAGCCTTAGGCGGCCATTCTTCTGCATTCTTCTGCGAACTTCTGCATTCTCTTCACAGCCACAGAGGTTGCTGCTTGGTAGGAATATCTAAGTTCTACGGTTGAGACAATGTAGTGCCGAGGGAAAGGGCCGTTTGACAGTAAGGTAACGTGGTGAGAATATGCTCACTACAGCACACACTTAAACAGATGTTGATTTTTTTTTTTTTTTTTTTTTTTTTCAGTTGGCCTTTTTTTTTGGAGCTAAAATACATTTTTCTGCTGACCCTGTCGACAGCAGTGCTTTGCTCCACTTCAATGCCTGGGCCTCTGTCTGCTTCTCTAAACTGGGAGCACACTAACCCCCATCCACTGTAGGTAAAACGCCGACTATGAATAAGTACCTCTTACAACCCCACTTCAAAAAACCTGAACTATCCCTCTAAATTTAAACTTTGAAACAGTGTTCTATTTCCATAAAGCTGATTTAGGACAAGATGTCCTAAATTTTAGTCCCTGGTATGGGTCAAGCTCCAGAAATACTGGATCCTATATATTATATAACTCTATACATATAGAGCCTACGGCACCTTTAATTACAACCACGTGTAAAACAAATGCAAATGATCCTACAAGCCAAGAGCTCTGAGGAAAATGTTAATCAAAAGACAGAAACTATGCACAGAGATGAATAAACTCAGCTCTAATTCATTTAGTGAAGCTTTTGTTTTGTGGGTTTGCAATGGTGTCACGCTATTTCAACCCATCAGCTCGACGTCTTTGAGTCGATTTTCAATGGTAAACTGACCCAGTTCTGGCAGTCTAACACGAGACATACTGTCACATAACAAGCCAAAGCTATGTTTTGGCACTTGCACATAGTTTCTCAAATTGTCTGGATCAGAGTGTGTTTTCTCTGCAGAGGAAAGGAAAGTAGAGCAAGAACAACATCTGGCCCCGGTGACAGAATCTCTCTCTGAACATGGCTTTCTTTTTCTTTTTTTTTCTCCTTTTCTTCCCCGTTCTTCATCCACAATCCTGGGTATACCTCTGCTCCACAAATCTGTGTAATGTTTTGAGTAATGATATCATCACTGCTCTGGCTGACATCTTACACTGCCAGACAAGCAAGCAATACACAGGTGGTTGGAGAAATGGGCTCCACACCCGCACATACATCATCCTGATGAGGGGTCCGTATGAAGGGGAGAGGGAGGAGGGCTCCTGCTAAATGAGAGTGAGGTAAATGGTTATGTTTAGCTGGACTCCGCTTGGCTTTTTTCTTTTTTTCTATTTAAATTTCTCTTCTCTTCTCCTTCCTTTAATCCCCGGAGTTCAGTATGACCCAAGGCTGAACTCGTAAATTACTATCACGTCTTCAACACACCAGGAACTAATTAAAAAAGAGAGAGAAAAGGAGAGAGTTTGGAGCAACCAAGGTGGGAGACATTGCATATTTTTGGTCTTTCTCACACATTTGACTTCACTGTAAATGCATGAGACTCTCAAAGAGACGTAGGGAGTTTTAGAGTCGTCGGAGAAGGAAGCATTGCTTTGCCGGTAAAAGAGAAGAAACAATTAAAAAGAACAAACGTGTCATTTTTCCAGCGTGTCTCTGGAAGATGAGTGTTATTGTTTTGTCAGCGTCTTCTAACATTTTGGCGGCTCGAATTCTTTCTTACAAGGGAAGGTGTCATTTCTTTTAAACTGCAGGAATTTCATTTTCGAAAAAACAAAACTCTTAAAGACAGAATGGCGGCGAAACAAGAACAAAATCAGGAATTCAAAAGGAGGGGGAACTAAAGCGAGGCAAGAATGAGGGAGAGGCAGAGATGCCTGCGTTAAAACCTCCCTATCCTGAGTGCACATTTGTTCTTGGTGGTTTTTTAATTGCGTTGCCTTGACAACCAGAACAATGCTGAAAGGCTCTTTCACTTCGATGCTGGCTGAAAATGATTTTCTCCATCATGCATTTAGCAAGCAATTAGTGAGACAGACAAGGAATTTAGCTTAATCCCGGTGTATCATTCCTGCTTTCAGAAAATGGAGGGAGTAGATGTGGGTGGGAGTGGGGTGAAGGACTGGAGAGTGGAGTGGAATTTTAATGCACAATATAAAGCGGAGCAGAAAGAGGAAGAATGAGTCAAATAAAGTTGAAAGGCGGGCAGAGAAAGACAGAAAGAGGAGAAATGGACGGGCATGACAGGAGAGAGGAGTAACAAAAAGGCTTTTCTTTACTGTATGTGTGTGAGTGTGTATGTGTGAATATACACTTGCACGAGTGTATTCATCACACTCAGTGTCGGGTCTGTTTTTCCACCTCAGGGTTCAGAGTGGCTCTCTGTCTTTGTTATCCCACCGTTCCCACGGAGGGGATCATCACATCATATTTCTTTGTTATGCCGCCAAAAAAAACAACAGGTCCTGTCAAGAAATTAGGAGAGAAAAGTACAGCGTGACACATGACAAGCCGCACAGAGACAGAAAATACATGCTTGTAAGCGCAGCATGTACATGTGGAAGGCAGGCGACCGCTGGGATGTCTTGTTGTCTGGAATAATTTGTGCGGTTTGGAGGGATGCTTCTATCATGAAAAAACATGATAATGTCAAATTGGTTCTCTCGGAGGAAATTGCGACAGGGTCATTGCCGTGCTCTGCACACTGTTCCAAGAAAAGGACACACACGCACAAAAAGAAAAAAAATAAGTAATTTCAAGTTTGGCTGAAGTAGTTTTTTTAGTGTTTATTCTGTGGAGCATTCTTGATGTGAAGTGTTGTTAAAAGACTCCCTCAACAACTGCATTCATTTCATTTTTGCAAATAGTTTATCCAGTAATTGATTGAACCAGCAGTGCTACATCTGGCAATGTGGCAGTTGTTGTTTATTTGAATATTTATACATTCAGCTTAATGCACGGTGATAATAACCTTTATTATTTCGAGTTTATGTTCATTTTCTGGTGACAGCTATACCCCTCAGTGGATCATTTACACAGAGATGTATTTTTTTTTCATTTAGTTAACCCATAACAGCTCTTACTTTCCTCTAAATGAATCTTATTTTCAGTCAAATTAATACTGTCAAGGCAACATCTGCACCTCTCCTCCTCCTTCTCCCTCTGTTTGTATTCCTTATGCCCGGTTGGCACTGACTAGAACTAAGCAGGGACCTCATGGGATTTAAGAATTTACCACCCATGTCTCTGTTTAGTGTGGCACACTGCCCAGAATAAACATAGTCTCCGTTTCACTCATTTACTGACCAAATCCTGAGGATTATCTCGATTGTAATGGGTCTCCATGCTGAGTAGCTGGATGAGCCTCTCAAATGTGCAACCACAATGGTCTCATTAATAATTTCTACTGCTGCCAACTAATTCTTGACCCAGAATGACTAGGTCAAAAATACAGAAAAAAAACAAGAGATGGTTAGAGTTGGACACAAATTATACACAAAATAAAACTTTTTTTGGCATTTGGTGGGGAATTTTCTCCTGTTACAGAAATGTCAGCTTGAAGTTATCATAATCCAAGACCCCCAGGAAATACTACTGTCATGCAAACAAGGCTTTAATCCCCTTTTGTCTCATGTGGAATGGGTTTATTTTTAAACTCCGCTCATGCCTCACCTGCCCACTAGGTGTCCTCATTTTGTGTCTCCTGCCCACCTGCTCCTCATCTGCTAACCACTGCCCTGCTACTTCCATGCTCGGCTGCACCTCATTGGCTCATCAAGCACCCTGTTTACTGTACATGCTACATTTAACTCACAGACTCTGCCAGACTGTTTTAGCTGCTGTAACATGTCTTATTATCTTGCCTGGTTGCCTTCCCATTGCCGTTGTCTTGTTTACCTGCCAAATCTACTGGCTACTGTTTCCTTAATTATACCCTTTGTGGTCTTCATGCTTGCTTGACCACCAAGTAAAGTAAAACCCATAAGCTCTGAACAATCGTGTCTGCTGTGATAAGGAAAATGGGTTAATATCTCACAGTAACTGGCTTTATGCATTTCCGATTACATTCATATATAAATACATGGATAAATACATTCAATGGTCTTATCTTGTGGTAGCATAATTAGCATTAAAAGAACAGCTTTTTGGTAACATGCTAGCGCTCTTTCTCTCTGGAAGTTCTATTCTCATGTCTGTGTGTTAGGTATGGAGCTAGAGCCAGGAGGTGATTAGCTTAGCTTAGCTTAGCAATAAGACCGAAAGCAAGAAGAAACAGCTAGCCTAGCTTTCTCCAAAGTTAAAAAAATTGAATATGTTGTATCTTCTGGTTAATTCACACACAAAACAGAAATCTATCTCTTGTTTGTTTGTTTGTTTTTTAGGAAGCTAGCATTGTTTGCCTTGCAGCACTTGGTTGCCTTTCGCTAAGATGTGATTAGCATGTAACCTCCTGTAGAAGAATTTGTCATTTTTACACGTCATTTTGTGTATAGGTTAAACAAATTAGATTAAAATTAAATATTTTCTTCAATCAGCTTTAGCGCTGGGCAAAGCCATGCTAGCTGCAACCAGTTGCTACATTAAGATAAGCAAAGCTAAGCTAAACGCCTCCTGGATCCAGCACACAAACAATGATATCTTTTAAACTTGAGAAAATTGCAAAAAGCATGTTTTCTAACATATCCAACTACTTCCTTGTGACGAAATGGGCAACATAATGAGTTTCGCTAATGTGTCATAACACTGTAGAGCAATTAATTAACACATCATATTTATACATACCTCTTGTAAAATATTTGTATTTCAACAAACCTGAGGCTGTTTCAGGTTTGTGTCAGTGATGCGCTTGCTCTTGTTGTTGGGATATGGATACATTATACCACATCGTACTACAATGATTCTCCTCCAATTCATCTACCATTACAATAAAGAATAACACGGCCCCAGAGCTTTCTGAGCAGTCATCCTTTAATTCACATATTGTAGCTACATATTGTACTTCTGATAGCGTGCAGATGGTTATGTTGATATAATGTGATGATGGCACAGCTCCCATGACGTGCAGCTATTAATCTATTTCAGGACTCCGCCTCTACATTGCATGTGTTGATGATGTGTTCATCTTGAAAGCTGATCTTTTAGTGCATCATGTCGACAGTCCATGACTGGTATGTGGTGTGTACGTTTACATCCGTGCAACCTGAATGGAAACACGGTGCCCACCATCACACAATCAGTGGAAATAGCAGCAGATGCCAACTTGCTGCCTACTCACTTTACTGTATATTTATGTTGCCTTTGTTCAGTGCCCATTTACTTTAACCTTCCATGTGCCAGCTTTTTTATGGTCTCTCTTCTATCCACTCCAGTTCACAGACGGAGTAAGTGTACTTACAGTGTGAGTGTGTAGTTTCTGTCATACCATAGGCCACATTTTGTGAGGTTTCACACTTCAGACTATTTAACTGGACATATCTCGTATAATTGGGGACACAACGGGTGTACCTCATTTGATTCTAGCGCAGCTGCATAGAGCGCAATGTAAAATGGCTTCTACCCTAATTGGGGTTAGGTTCAGGTGTGAGTGTGTAAGTGTGTGTGTGCTGAGAGATTTCAGAGAAGAAACACAACACTGGAAGGTGTAGGCAATCCCTTACATTTACAAAGATCAAAAACGTCCTGACCTAATTTTGACTCTCGTAACTCTAATAACTCTAATAAGCCTCTCTACTCACGACGGGATCAAACATACCCAGACACGCCCGTCTCTTCTGTATTTTTTATTATTATTAGACTAAATCAACCAGAGCATGTGTCATCATGGGAAAAAATATCTTTAATACGCTTGTAGTTTGTAAAAATAACAATTGACAGATTTCTTTCTGTTCTGCTCTGACACAGCAGAAGGCTCCACGGCAAAAAAAAAACTCACACACATATGCTCATACACAAATAGCTAATACCCAAACAAATAAGACAGTCTCTCTCTCTCACACACACTCACACACACACACACACACACACACAGACTGACAATAGACCTACCAACTGTCCTGCTGTCTATTTAGCGATGTCGGGTTTTGTCCACTGTAAAAAAGGCAATGGCTCAGGCCAGCCTGCAGGACAAAAGGCAACAGAAGTCGGGGAGGTGGAAAGTCGGAGAGTTGTGGTCTGCTAATAATGGGGAGGAGGGTGCTGCCATTCACCCTCATGGACCAGGGCCACAGAAACAGATGTGAAGGAGGGAGCGGCTTGTGATGGTGCTGGTGGTGGTGGCTGGGACTGAGAGTGATTTGGTGGCAGTGGAAAGCACAGAAGATAAGAATTAGAAGGCAATAGGACAGAAAACAGATGATAGGCAAGCAAGAGATATGGAAAGGTAATGCCGGGCAGAGAAGGGAGGAGTGATAGTCACAGCTGCTGAGCAGACAAAAAGGGGAGAAAGTACGAAGAGCTACTGTAAGTTTGCACGAAAAAAAAAAGGCGAGGAATCAGCTAATATATTAGCGCTGTTGAAAAATAACGGGGGGGGCTTAAACTGAGACGCAGGAGAGGAAACTGGGCTGATCGAGAAAGAGGAAGCAAGAGGAGCAGAGCCTGTGAAAGTGAAAGGGTTCTTTGTTTCCCATAGTGCTCTGTTATGACGCCAAAGTCTAGACCATTCATTCTAAATGGCAACGGCGGATAGCCACTAAACACACACACACACACACACTAACGTAGATGACAGAGCACAATCACACCTCTCTCCCATTCTCCCCGCTCTCATCTCTCAGCTCATCTTGTACCACTTTCAAACACATTCCCCCGGCTACTCCCAATTCAGATACACGAACGCAGGCGCGCAGCGCGCACGGACGCACGCGCACATAATCAGTCCTCTCGGTGTGGTGAATATGCCTCCTCGTAGCCTTATCTATCTTATGCAATGCTGTGTAATAGTGTGACCATTATGGAGCAACAGTGGCGACGGCTGCACTGGGTTAGTGGGAGCAAAACTGGCAGCAATCCCTAATGTCTCCATCGCTTTGGCTTGGCCTATTTTCTCTCCTTTGTACTCTCTTGCTGTCTCACAGTCCTGTAGCCCCTCGCTGTCATTAAAGACAGAGGCACTTACATGTATACTTGCTATTACTGAAGTCAGAGGCACTTATCGAAGAAAAGGAGTTTTACTTCTTTGCTCTCATTTAAATAAAAGGCACTTTATAAGCAGGGGGTTTTTTGTCGACAGTTGCTTATCGGCACTTATCTGCATCGGATTAGAGTGACATAAATTGATGCATCAGAATTGTGTGAATGTTGCCATCGTTGAGAGTACACTTCTTTCTTTCTGTTTTTTTGCAATTCTATGCAAAGAAGGCGAAGATGTAAAATGTTTCTTTGTAACACACACGCGCGCGCGAACACAGACGAACACACTCGCAAGACAGAAATTCACATGAAAACTTCAGAAGCAATAAGCGGATAGTTCATAACACTTCCTGACCTGCTACCTCACTGTGTGCGCCCCGCTTTGGCTGTCAGATGCGGTTAATGAGAATCTCTCTACTCCCATAGACTGGTGTTCCTATGGAGAACAGCCTGCTGGGATACACACACTGGTACATGCGCGCACACACACAGACGCCCGCATAGGACCCTGAGAGCCTTGTCATCACACAGAGAGGGGACCTGCTGGCCCATTGTAGATCCCCGTGGCACAGGGATCACCTCTTATCCCCCGCAAACACACAGCACACGGCGGGGTAACTCAAAGCCACGAATGCACACACACACAGGCACACACACGCACGCATGCGCTGCTCACACAAGTCCTAAGCCTTTGCTTATTTCTCACATGTGCTCTCTCTTCAGCTCTCATTTTAATCACAGTTCTGTCGCCACTCTCTCTCTCTCCCCCCTCCCCTTCTCCATCTACCCCCTGTCTCTTTCATTTTCTCTCTTTCTCTCTCTTAATCCCCCCTAACATTCATCTTGCTAATGCCCCCCCATCATCCAAACACCAGCGCCCCTCCTCTTCCTGCCACCGACGCCCCCCCTCCCTCCCTCCGGAGACGACTTCTCCACGGCTTCTGCTCTCCCATTCAGCCTTGCTTGTCCCCATGTATTCATAGAGATCCCTGATGGAGTGGGGAGTCTTTGTCAGCGGGTCAGCCTCCAATAACCCCCCCCTGACCCCGCGGTCTACTCACACACACACACACACACACACAGATTTGCCCAGACACACACCCACACTGGGTCCTTCTCACTTGCCATATGGCATGGGCAATGAAGGGCCAACAAAAGAGAGCTAAAGAGGTGTCAGAGAGGTTTGTATGCGTGTGTGTGTGTGCGCGCATCAAAAGAAGGCTAAGCAGCCAGTCATGGGGCAAGGTCCAATAGATTAAATTGATTTCTGTTTTTTTGGATGCAGAGAGGAGTGGGAGGCGACTTTCCACCTTTTCTTCCGCCGTCAAACTCATTGGCTCGATGAAGAGTAATGAGAGGAGGCCCTGATTGGAGCACAATGGGGGCACACTTGATGGAGTGTTGAGCAATGCAGATCTGTCTTCATCAGCCGGGGCCGGTTTGTTGTTATGACAACAATAATCACCGTCATTGTCGTCACTGTTTCATCACTGTGTCATCATCATCATCGTCATCATCATTACAGTGTTCAGCTTCAGAGTGTCGTCATCGACATCTTCTCTGGTCCTCATTCTTACAACATGGTGTGACACTGGCACCAGACATTAAACGGCAGGTGCCATCTTTCTTTTTTACGGCTTGAGTGTTTTTTTTTTTTATATATATAGTTTTGGCTCGTGTATGTATGACAAAGTCAAAGTCATTCGCTGCTGAGATCTGGGGAATATCGTGACGCTGCTAAAAAGATCTCAGATGGGGCACAGAGAAGAAACACAAACTCTGAAATGACTACCACCTGCCCATTAGTTGTTCTCAGTTCAGTTTTATCTTGGTAGTTTCGATCGTCTGACTAAACTTCTGTTTTCTTTCTGATCATGTAATTTCATTTGACTGGTGGAAATTATCAAAACTTTATTTAGGCCCGAGTTGTGAAATTCTACTTCAAGAAGATGAAGAGGTTCTCAGAGTGGGTACAGTGGCACCCTGAGTCGCCTTAAGGACAGGATTTATGTCAGGTTCATTATTGTACATTTTGACCAGTCTTTCATCACATAGAAAATGATGCTTATGTGCTGAGTAAAGAAACTTCTAAGTCAGTGTGCAAACAGTCAAACAGGGAATTCCACAGATTTAGCAGAAACTGTAAAACACTGTCAAACTTATGATGGACAGTTAGTTAGTAATACATAAATAAATTGATCAGAGACATATTTTTTTTCATGTTTTCTTCAACAGTTTGGTCAAACTTTTGGATGGTTTTGCTGGTAGCAGCTAATGTAGCCTCAAGCTACTAGCATCAATCAAGGATAAGTAGGGAGCTCTGAGCTCTGGTAACCCCAAACCCCCAGATATGTTTTTTTTAACATCTTCAAACATATAGTCTTCAGCTCCAGCATACACCGACTCAAGTGTTCACTACGTTCCCACAGCTCCTGATGGAGCCACAAAACACTTTGTATTTATTACGTATGCAGCGGCAGTGCTGTGTTCATTTTATTGACAAGTCATTCTTTTTCCACTCACAAAAACAAAATGATGAATACATAAGAACGCATTCATGATGATAGAAGCTATGATGAAATCTACCGACACAGAAGTCTTTTCAAGAAAGGGGGGATATCCAGTCAGAGGTGATCTCTTAGTACTGATCTACCATCAACTTGCACACACTTGGTGTATGTCTCATAAACTGCACAGAAATGTCAATGTTTGGGAGAAAGAGGAGAATAAGTTCATTTTTTATGTTGAAGGGTAACTAAAGCCCTCTCCATCTCCCCCAGCTAAAGAGCAGCAGAGGACAATCGCAGCAATCCAAAATGAGCCAATAGTTATATATCTATGCATGTTTAGACCACAATGTGTAGAATTTCAATTCTTTATACTAAGATGTCAAGATGTGCTGAATGCACGTGTACATCCTGTGTGTGGTTTGAGGGTTTAGTTACAAGGAAAAAAAAACAAAAAACAAGGCCCTCTGTAAACCGAGCAGAGCGACAGCAGCTAAAGACACAATGAACTTCAAGCAACGTTTTATCAGCTAACCTGAGCTGACGTGTCTTTATTGAACCTCAAACACGATTCTGTACTCAGACTCGCTAAACTTGGATCGTGAATTCAAAGATCAATTGCCATGATTGTCTGAGTTTTGGCTTTTATCTGTCTTTGATTTGAAGATATCTAAAGATTTCATATCACAGCAGTTAAATCTGCCTGTATTGAACGTCCAAACCTTACCGCTCCATAATAACAGCTCAATAGATTCCTCCTCCAGGAGTACAGAATGAATTCTAGAGAAACGTTTATATAATACATGACTTCCATTAAAACTAAGACAATTCAGATGACAAAAATCAAATACCATTTTAGTCAAAAGACAAAATCAAAGTGCAGCAGTCCTCCCATAGACCTGTAAACACAATGTTTGATGTGGAAAATGAAGATAGTGTTGTTTTTCAGCTGAGGCTGGTGATGACAGCTCACAGTTGCTGGTTGTTACAGTAATTCAACACAGTTTCCGGCACTTGAGTTTTCCAGATGCACAGCAGTCAGAAATAACAACTGTTAGAGCAACGGTGGAAAGATTTGTCCTAGGAGAGCTCGAACAACAGTCTGAGACGAGACCAAGACAAGTAAAATTAAACTGTATGGGTGAAAATGACTTGGCTTTCAGCTATTCATTGTTAGGGGAAGCTAGCTGTTCCACTCTTGAATGCCTAATCTGCAGAAAAAAACTGCCAAGAAACATCTCAGGACAACACAGCCTCCTTTAGCCAAAAGAATTCTGTTTTTTTTTAATGCCTGAAAATCTAAAATGTGAGCTAATTTTCTTTTAGCAGAGCAAAATAATTGCATGAGCTAGCGTGCTAGCTGGTTGAATGCATTTCTTTTTTTGTTTAGCTTTAGTTCAATATTTATCTGTATTTCTGCACAGCAACACAGCCTCAAACTGCCATGCAGAGGAGCGCCATGAAAAGAAATATCACTACAAACAGCACTGCGGTTTAAGGAAGTTTGGGAACCACAGCTTTAAGTCATACCTCCTCTCTGTTCTCTGGAGGAAAAGAGTCAGTTTGTTTGTGTTCTGTTGCTTAGATAGAACTGGGTAGAAAAGAAAAAAGGAAAAACCTCCCCGCGCCCCACCTACAGGAAAGCAAAGAGCGTATGTGTGTCCTCACAATATCTGTGTGTCCACAGCGGGGTGAGCCTCATGCCCTATTTCAGTCAGGCCTGATATGATCAGATGTCAGATCGGGAGCTCTTCGTCTCTCTCTCTGGCTCCTGGCGTTTTAGCTCGGAGGTGAGAAAAGGTCCAAACACTGACAGAGTGTAACACCGCCTTTGATACCCTGAAAGCACAAAGATACAGATCCGCCGTGGAAACCAGACTTAACAAATTCAGCAGTTGATACTTAGACATTGGGCGATAGTACGTGGAAAGAGAACGATCGCTGCTGCTGCACAAAAGCAGCGAGGGAGGTCAAGTGGGCTATCCCAGTCTTTGTCCGTGAAAATGCTCTGAAAGGTACTACATGCATAAAGAGGGTGTTTTGTATCATGAATTTGAAGTGACAGAGAGCAGACGCAGGCTGTTCGGCAAGGTAAACAGCGTTAGCTTTTGAAAATGTCCATTAAAGATCAACATTTCTAATCAAAACGTGTATTTATATGCAGATAAACAGCGAGGCACTTGGAAATGTTGAAGCAGACACTATCACCTCCGCTGCCTTTAGAATGTTTATGAATTCAAGCCGTTCAAATCCCGCGGCCGTATGGATTTGCTGTATCAATGCAAATCTCATTTTCACTTTTCCCCTGCAACAGAGGGCTGCAGGTTCACGCGGGCAGATAAACAAGAGATCCTGATGTGTCTCCTCATGCAAACAGATGAGGCGGGTTGGATAATTATCCACGGGATGTACACTCAGTAACAGATGTTCGTAGCAATGTGGCAACTTCGATGACAACGCGGCTCAGCCTTTCAGAATTTTGCCGCGGCGTCGCTCTCGGCAGCTGGAGGGTGAGCGACGGGTCCAGTCGAGAGACGCGCGCTCGCGTCGCGAACGCAGACAACGTCGAGGAAATCAAGGCTCGGCAAAACGAGCTGAAGTCACATTGACATGTGAGTGTTTGTGCAAGATGCGTTTTGGTGGCAGCTCATTTGATTAGCCGGTGGTGACGCAAGTGCAGCATTTAAAAGAGTGCAGAGACAGAAATGTCAGGCTTCCTCCAGCACCAACATCACTAGAGGGGAGAGGAGCAGAAGAAAGAAATCGTATTATTCAAGAGGAATGGCAGACTTCAGATCAGCTCCATCCCCTTAAGATACCCACTGCAGGGATTTCTCTTCCCATTTCTTATACATTTCCCACACGTCATACTGCTCAACTCAAACTTTTTTTATGTGGATTTTGATAGTTATTAATAATAACTTCAACTCTCACACACTTTTCTTAATTTCAAAGCACTGGGGCGAGAACAATGGGGGCGAAATGGATAAATTAGACTTTTCAAAATAAATAGAACACTTGTTGGGCTGACAAAAACACCCAGCGCCCTGTTCACATATTGCTCCACTGTCACGCTCTTTCTCTTTGCTCGCACCCCCCCCCCCCTCATTTAATTTAAGTTCCTCAGAGAAATCCATTTTCGCTTCCACATATGTGCGACATCTATCAGAAGCCGCAGATAATTGTTAGCACTTTGTGCTGGAGTGGAGCAGCTGACTGTTTAGCATTCCGCTGCGGAGAGTTTTTGGTGTAAAGATAGAGGTGCGCACGTCCGTGTGTACACGCACGTGAGGCACGCACAAACCCACAAATCACAGGTCTCATTTAGTTCCCTTTCTGTGTTTTAATTAGAGCCGAAGCAGGCTAATCACCTCCTTAGTAGACAGCATCACTAATGAGACAGAGAGGGAGGAGCTGGGAGGGCGGGAGGAGAGGGAGAGAGCGAGAGACATAATTGAGAGGAGCAAAAAGAGAAGGACGGCGCAGGAGAAAGTGGCAGGGAATGAAGAAATAAGACATGAGAGCTTGTTGGGAGTAAGTAGATTAGATGGAAGGGAGCGGGGAGGGGGAGGGTGGTGGGATATGTGATACAAAGAGAAAAGTGGAATCAAAACTAAAGAGAGAGAGAGAGAGGAGGTGGGTGGATGAAATAAATAGGGACCACGGAGAAGATGAAGCTCGAGTTGACAACAAACGGATCGACTCAAAGCGAGAGACGGGTCTGGGGAGACACAGAAGGAGGGAGAGAGGGAGGGAGGGAGGGAGAGAGGAAGATGGACTTAGAGGAGGCAAACACAAAACAAGAAAAGCAAAGGAAACTTAGAGAGAGTATCGGAATACTGAGAGAGAGGCCTGAGAGAAATAATGAGAGTCCCTTACCTCCCACAAAGCCAGCCATGTCTAGGCCCTAACCCCCCCCTCTCCCTCTCTTTCCCCTTCCTCCCCTCCCTCTCTCCGTGGCTGCTCCTTTCATGCTGTCACCCTGCGAGTATCTGAATAGCCTTTTATTATTCAACAGTCTGGGCAGGTCGCGGGGTCATAGCATTGCCCACCATCCCTGCCACCAGCAAACATCCAAACATACACGCGCGCACGCTCTCAAAACATGACCCCCGCCAGCCCTCTCGCGCGCACACACACACACACCACACACAAAAAAGGAGAAGAAGCCATTTGTGGGTAAGAAACACACGCGAAACAGCGAAATGGCGACCGCTAAGCACTCAAAAGCTGCACTAACTTCAGGCACGCCGAGGTGACAACGTATGACAGTCCCTGATGCATTCATTATAACACTTGTCCACCCCTTGTTAGCCCGCTATATCTATCTGTCCAATGCATCTGCAGCGCTGGGAGCTAGTACTCTGGCATTTTCCGGAGTGTGTGCGCTCGCGCGGCCGTGCATGTGTGAAGGTATATATGTCTGTTTGTGTGTGACAGGAGGAAAACAGAGATAACAGTAGCCTGGTGGTATCAGCTCCATCTTATCTCCTACACAGCCAGAAGCAGGTATACAAGCTAATTGGAAAGTGCCAGACACACAGTAGAATGGTGAAACACGCGCTCACCTTCCCAGCGAGCGAGGCAGACGGGAGAATTGGCAGCTAGAGAGAGAGGAATAAGTGAGACGGGAAGAAACAATTGATGGGAGAGACCGAAATGATACGGCGGCGAAAATGAGACAAAGGGAAGAAGAAGTGGAAGGAGGAGTGACAGAACAAGAGGAAGAGACGGAGATAAGAGTTGAGAGCGGCGGTGGATGGGGAGGGGGAGGGGGGAGGGGGGGTTTAGGGACGACAGCGGAGCTCATAGATACAATATCAACAAGACAAACGGTAACTAAGGCACAGTTCACTTCTGAAATACCACAGGTACTGTGCCTATTCTGTCTGCAGCTGTACTGTCAGCACTGAGCACGGGGAAAATAAGAAAACAAATAGCATCTCCTGCATTACTCTACAGTGTGTGGCTCCTTCCACTCCACTTGGTAATGAGTCACTCTGTCAAACCCTCTCTCAAATGTCAGGCCTGACGTTATTTACAATGCGACATCTCGACCTGGATGCATTCCCTGTGATGCATTTGCAATCCACGTACAGATTCTGCCCCAAAGAAAAAAAAAAAACGGATCACACAAGCCAGTGAGGTTCACGCCGCTTCCCCCTTTGCCTTCTCTGACTCAGGTGTCCCCCTGGAACATAAATGTATGTATATTATGCCATGATTATTCTAGCATAGTTCAGCCCGGTGTCTCTTTTGGTTGCGCTAACTTTTGCACTCGTCACCTTTGTCGAGGCGGGCTGCGTGAGCCGCATGATCATACGTGTTTCAAAAAAAAAAAAGAAAAGTGCGTTGTGTTGTCCGGTGAAGCTGATCGCAGTTTGTGACGCGCTGTGGAGCGTTTCAGAAGCGGCCCTCCGCTCCGCTCCGTGGAGAATACCCCCGCTGTTGTAGTTTTGATGGATGCCACGATCAGCGGCGACAAGCAGCACAGAGCAGGACGAGCCGGACGGAAGTCAGACACAGAGGCGGCGCAGAGAATCCGGCCAAATTTCAAAATAAAACACCAGAAGCCACCTGAAAGTAAAAGCAAAAAGTAGCTTCTTGTCTTACTGCATAGAGCTCTACCTCTGAGGCAACTTGTTGCCATCTTTAGCATTTTGTGATTGTTTGTCCTTCGTCTTTTTTTTCCTGCTAACCGTTTTTTTGTAAAACAGTAGCGCCTTGTAATCTCATGTGGGCTGAGCCAGATGTTTGCTCTGACACTGAAGCAAAAATAAAACTAACAGTTCTGATGTTGCATCATAGTGGGTCAAGGAAAATATATAAACAGTTGCTAATGTTGTTGCTGATCACATGTTGGAGTCCCTGACAGGTTTTAAGCGTTGGAATCACTTCATTTGGGATAATGCACCCTTGCACTTAACAGTGGAAATCAATCTCACGCATGTAAATTAACCAACTGTGCTGTAAACAAATGTCTCACAGCCGTACCTCGCATTACTTTCCGCCGGGATGTCTTGCAAGGCTGTCTTTCCCATTCCTCTGTCTTTGAATTATACGAGTCATTCCGTTGCATCTCCTCAGAATAAATCATCAGACCCCGAGGGCTGAGGTCAGAAGGCTCGGAGCAGGTGAGAAGTTGTGATAATGGTTATTGATTAGCACGCAGGCACACTGTGTCCTGCCTTGTTGTTATTACAGATGAAAGCCAGCATCTCTCTCTCTCTCTCCGAGGCTTCTCCACGTGCTCGCTGAAGGGGAACGTGTGGGAGACGGATGTTAAATGCGAGGTAGCTATTGCTATATATACGGTACAAAAGTAATCAGGCGTGAACAAAAGCCGGTGTTGATGATGATGTGGGGCATGTGGGAATTAATTTGGCAAATTATGATGGATTTGTTCAGTTGGTGTTTAAAAAAAGGGGGAGAATGGCGCAGGCGTGAAAATCGACAAAATGGTGTTCTGCGTCTATTCGGGTTTTTCTGGATTCTTATTCGAGGTGTGATTGAGCGCATCCGTACTTTGTCTCACCGCGTGTTTGTTTTGTGCCTGCGCTCTCGGAAGAAGACCCCCTCCTCTCCTCTCCTGCCTTTGATGAGGCCCCTGGGAGCATGAGTTTGCACTTCAGCAATGTGTTTTTTGTTTTTTTTTCCTCTTTCCTCCTTGTCGGAGTTTGTCTAAACTAAAACCGTGAGAGAGCCTCCGTGCCGTTTGCTGTTTATTTGGCACAGGAAAAAGCTCTGATGTGAATTAATTGCTTGTTAGCTGAAAGGAGCCAATAATAACAGCCTAGGAGTGATGCAGACTTGACAAGACTTGTATGATGATTAGCGACGGTGATGAGCCTTTCATTTACAACTATTCATGTGCCGAACTCTTTTTTTTTCTTAAGGAGGAAATACAAATGAATTTTAATGACTCAAATTGCATTTTTCGTTAGCAAGTGAGCAAATTAATGCTTACTTTGCAGTTCGTTGAGCTTTCAGCTACGCCCCTAATCATTTTGCGTATTAAAATTCAACATTTTTTTGACATTTATTTGATCCTTCTTCGCCTCTTCAGAAATCCATCATGGCATCAAGCAGAAGGGAAATAATTGCCATCCCTCCATTAATAAGCAGTGATGATCTACCAGTGAAGTTTTTGACTGGCATGTTTTGAAGGATACTCTCCCATATCTCATCGTGTTTGAGTGACAGTAATCAGACAGTAATGTAATGCACGTGCTGATATGAATACGCTCAGGTGAGGCGACGCAACCAATGAAACCAAATTAAGCGTGGTAGCGTTCGCTTTAATTGTCAGGAGAATGGGGAGTTAAATTGCCTCAAATTGGATGCACTTCGTGAACTGCCATTTCTCCGTCCGTCTTGGGCTCTATCCATCCGTCAGCCCTCAGTCAACTTTGCCGTACTTTCTCCGTCTCTCCGCTCGTCCACTGCGAGCGCTCCCTCCCTTCTCCCTCTGCGACTCGTTGCCTGCGGAGCTGATTGAACATTCGCTTGTTCCCTTTTTTTGGATTCTGTCCCAAATCCCCCCTTACGAACTTGAAACACCACGTTAAGCGTTCTTCGGTGGTGTCCAACAGCTTGTGAAATATGCGGCCAATTTGTTCATGTTTGTAACAACGCTGCATCCCGGCAAAGAAATGATTGCCTAAATCCACTTTATCTCCCTACTTTGTATAACCTTTCCCAAGGTCTTTTTCTTCTCGTTCTTTCATTCTTTCTCCAAACCAGATCAACGGGAGCTCAGGTGCGCCGAGGCTGCGTGGTGTGTAACTAATGGATACTCCAAAAGCTGCATGCACACACACACAATGTTGCACGCACCCAAGTGCACAAACACATATTCAAGCATCCCGGCACTCTCAAGGTTGTCACAAATCAATCCCCGACTTGTCTTTTCATTAAGCATAGGTGAGGAGTGGAGTGTGTGAATGAGACTGGAAAGAGGTTTTAATCATGAACATCTGAGGGGCCAGAGGGTACACTTCTTCTTCTTTGCTCCACTCCTACGCCTCCCTCTCCCACACATCCCTTCATTTCTCTTCTCCTGGCGCTTTCAATTCCTTCTTTGTTTCTCCCCTCGTCTAATTCCACGCTCTCTTTCTAATCCACCCTCCCCTACCTTTTAACTCCATCCTCCCTTTTGAGCAACTACTTTCTACACTCCTTGACCCCTTCCTTTCCTCGTCCCATCCGCATCCCAGCGTCTGCCTCCCGATCATCCGGGCTTTTATCGAGCCCCGACATATTTCAACCTTTTGCCTCCACCTTTCCACGATCCCGCCGCATCATCATCCCTCTCCAGCTTCTTTCCCTCGCTCTTTCAACCCTGTGCGCTCCCTGTTTATCATGGTCTCCCCCTCATCCGTTCCCTCCATTCCACAGCTGCCAGCTCTCAGAACCTCTAGAATCGTAAATCTGGTGCAACCCCAGGAAGTGGGTCACCAGGGGGACACTTAAACATGTAACACTCTGGCGAGGGCCTAACCCCTGCCAGAAAATCGCCTCACGCGTGCACGCGCACGTGAACGCGCGCACACAGACAGGTTTTTATGGAAGTCTGGGCTTTAAACAGAGCAGGCTAAGTATGTGTTATTACAGCTCGTGTTCTTGCCTCTAATCAGTCCAAGTTGTTAGGATTTGTGTTCAGGAGGAACAACGAGGGCTTTGTGTCACAGCGCTGCAGCATTTCTCCCTGCGCCTGCTTTCCTCCTATATGAACCCACACCCATCGGGAGTCTGGTATGTGCCAGCAAGTCTCTGGAGCAAGTTATGTTGCGTTTGCACTTGTGTGTGTGGTGTGTGCCTGGAAGTGTGTGTCCTCCAGGGATCTCTGTTTTGAGTTAGGCTGTGTGCCCTGCAACTGATGTCGGTATTTGTTCTACTTCTTTAACACACTGCTACTTACAGGCTAACATTTCCTAATTCAAACATGATGGCAGATCCCGCAAACGCGCTTTGATTTTTTTTTTTCTTTCTTTGAGTCGGCGGCAACGCGCACATGACCTCAAATTCGTTACAAGTTCTTAAGCAAAACCACACCAGCGAGAAAGAAAAACAGCACTTTGTCCGCGCATCAGTCAAAAGTGATTTACTTGCAGCCTTAAGTAGCGCTAATGCAAATGTCCCGATACTGTTCGCACATGTTTAGTGACACGTTCAAAAAGCAGCTGTCAGTGCATGTTCTAGAGGACGCTTTCATGTAACGAAAGAAAAACGCTGGACCCGTCCTCATTACCGGACCTGACACAGATGTTCCGTCAATGGAATCGCACCAAATGGGACCAATTCAGGCTGGATGTGGCGTGTCTCCGAGTGAGTTCCTTTTCTAAAACACTAATCTCTGGACCACAAATTAGCTGTCAGTCATCAGCTGTAGACGGACATCGTAGCGGGGAAAAAAGCAGTCCCCGACAAATCAACAACATGTCAATCAAGCGCATGCTCACAACATCGACACAAGAAGTTACACACTCTTGGGACGGACACGTGCGTGATCACACACACACACACACACACACTGGCAGAGGCTGGAGGGTGTGTCATGCATGTGGTAGCATTTTCTCCTTTAGACTAATAAGGCCCTAACTCTGTTTTCTCAATTAATTCAAGGTGACTCCAGCGAAGCATTCGGGAAAGGATAGTGCCCTCCAAATTAATATACATGCGCTATTTATATTGCCTCGCCGAATTGGAATATAATTTCATAAAGCCTCTCTTATCTCCCAAAAGAAACCATTTAAGAGTCAAGGAAATGTTTCTAAGCAACCAATTGACTCTCATGTCTGCAGACATTAGAGAGCGTTTTGGTAGGTTGTTGAGTTTAATGGCTCTGAATCAACATTAAATGAAAAGTGCATTTTCCACTTCAAGCAAGAAAATCTGAAACACTACAAGAGTCACGCGAGGGCAGTGGAGGCGTGACAGGGCGTAGAGATGCTGTCACAGATCTGTCAGATACTCTGAATGTCAAATTTATCACTTCCACAAAAAAAAAAAAAGCAAACGCCAAAAATTTAGCAATAGTTAAAGGAATAGTTCGATATCTCGGGAAAAGAGCCTTCTTTGCTTTCTTTCTGAGAGTGAAGGTGAGAAGACTGACACTGCGCTTTCCATAAGTAATGACAAGATATGGTTAGCTTAGCATAAAGACTGAAGGCAAAGGGAAACAGTTAGCCTGGGTTTGTCAGAAGGTTAAAAAAAAAAAAAACACCTACCAGCATGAATTAAAATGTTCAACATTTTAGGAGAAGCGCTTATTCGCTTTCCTGTTGAGAGTCTAGACTAGAATATCAATTCCACTCTCAAGTCTGTACAATATATATAGAGCTACAGCCAGTAGCTGGTTAGTTTAACATATCATGAGGACTGGAATTAGAGGGGACAGCTAGTCTGGCTCCTTCCAAAGGTAGCAAAATTGCCTACCAGCAATTTTAACCCCCGGGTCCCACTGGGGATGGGTTCTCCACACACATTCAAACCCCAGCAGGAGCATTTCAGAAGCCGAGCATTTGGCCCACTAGTCTTTGTTAACTTCCTCAGATTTGGTCGTTTCTCGCTGGTTAATGGGCTTCTGTCCTGAATGAGTAGGCCACCGTAGTTAAATAGCATCCCTTTAGTCCGTTTCTACAATCAGAAGTGTGTACAGGGTGCTTTGTTCTGAAAAGCAGATGATATGCCATTTCTGTGTCTGACTTCCCAACAGTCCTCTGCGATCATCTCCAATGACAACGGAGGGGATTCAGTCCAATAGCTCACTACTTAACATGATATACTGTATCTCATTGTTTCGTTGCTACGAAAGCTGACATGTTTATGCTAAGCTAAGCATCTTGTGCATGTAGCTTCGTATTAAATAACCGAATGTGAATGTGGCATCGATCTTCTCATCTAACTCTTGGCAATAAAGGGCCACCACAGCTCATCTAATTGTTCCTGAATTCCTATAAGTGCTAAAAAAAAAATGTACTCAACAAGTTATTATGCGGATGCAGAGTGAAATCACAAAATAAAACAAGCGGTCAGATGATGTTTCAAACAAACCCCTGCGCCTCACATGCTGTAATTGCGTGGACACACAGATGCTCCTGTGCAGTTTCAGGATCAAAATGTTTGTTTCATGCTCTGCCCGGCTTTGTTGCTGTGATGCCGCCGTGTTTCTACATCTCGGCAATTAGTTCAACAGCACAGCGTTATCGCAACCAATGGAAATTATGGCAAGCACGAAATTGCAGTAAACTCCAATGATCCTTAAAGGTACGACGGAAGGAATCAAAGTAATCGAGGAGATTGAGTGAGCTCTCCCATTAAGGCTGAGCCTTACTTACATAAAGAGAGAGAGAGAGAAAGATAGAGAGAGAGAGAGAGGTGTTCAGCCCTGAGTGCTGTGGCGCTGATTGCTTGTGAAGCCTTTGTGTTTCTCTGTGCCACATCTTGGTGGGGCGAAGCACCTCGCTGTCACTGCCATTCAGTCAGATAAAGTGTGCGTGCGTGCGTGTGTGTGTGTGTGTGTGTGTGTGTGCTCACAGATGTGTGTGTACACATAAAGTCAGCTAGGTATGAATCAGAAAGAGAGAATGGGGCCAAAGAAAGAATGACCGGATGATTAGACACCCGAACTTGTCCTTCGTGTCAAGCAAGGGAACGCAGGACTCGCCATCGACCAAAACTACAATAGAATCGGATCAAACAGAAGAGCAGAACAGAAAAGGATAGGGTAGAATAGGAGTTTCTCCTTTGATTTGACCACACGGGAGAGGGTCAGCTCTAATGGGGAGATTTAACTAGCCGGACTCAAAGTGAAGCACTGGCAGTCCACAAACTTCCAGTCACCACGGACATCAAGGGTAGAATGGAATAGTAAATGCATTGGTCAAACATACAGTGTAGCCGTGCTAGAGTTAAAATGACACTTTGTACTGGTCTTGCACAGGAAAGGTATGAATATTTTATACACCTCTCCTTCCACATAAGTCAGTAAAGTCTGTAAAAAAAAAAAAAAAAAAAAAAAAAGCAATAACAGCCTGTTCTATTCATTGGTTGCCGGGCTGGAGGACTGGCAGAGGAGCGCAGTAATGCGCCCACTATAAAGGTGACCAGACACATTCTTTCTTTGCCCCCATAGTTCTGCCCGGCCTATAAATTTGTCACCCAACTGTTGACATCGCTTGCAATATGCTGCACTCAGAGTGTGATCACGGCATGCACCGTGAGCAAGAACAAGGCAGCGCACTCTTTTCTTGTCTTGCCTTGCTTGCACTGATACACACACACACACACACACACACAATGGTGACCAACGAGTCATAAAGTAATAAAGCTCTATGGACCCCTAATGAAAGCAAAGCAGAGGGGGAGAGGGAAGAAGAGACTCGGATGAATAACAATGATTGCTGTGATGGGGGTGGCAGTGTGTGTGTGTGTAGGTGTGTGTGTGTGTGTGTGTGTGTGTGTGCGTGCGCCTAGGGGGTGGTATCAACTTCTCCCTCAAGCAGCAGTGAAAGCAAACTCCCAACCTCTCTCTCTCTGTGGTCCCGCTCCTCCCCTCTGGAATGGAATCCACCAAATCGCTGCTAATTGAATAAGTGACAATGAACGGACAGACGAGGCGACAGATGCTCGCGTGCCTTTACAACCAAACCACCAGCATCAGCGCGCGCGCACACACACACACACACACGCACACACACATTCCTCTTGACTCCAATCTGAACCGGGAGTCCAGAGGCGCATTTCTATGACCGCTCCACCTGCTGCGCCTATTGACTTGGAGAAAGCAGAAGGAGGAGGGGGGCGGGCTGGGGATGGATATTGCGAAGATGTTCGCGACAGACGTTTAATGCACACTTTCACTTTATGGCTACAAGGCCCAGACACACAGAGGCAATCATGAAGATGGCTGCCACAGGCGCTGGAAGCTGTTTGTTTGTTTGTGCTGATCACATGCAGGAGACTCTGATCTGGGCTTCAGAGCCTCCTATAGATCAATAAAAATGATCTTAGGGGAGCTGGAAGCGGGAGAAGTTAAACAAAAACTTACCAACTCCCAGAGACGTGGCATTATTTGCACCTGCTGCAGAGGATGAATATTTTTAGCTCAATTATTGGCGTTCTTAAGCACTAAAAAGGGCATGTTTGTTCGGCTCCTCTGGTTATGTGGCGTGCCTAAATGTATTAAGGCTCCATCTGCTTTTTACTTAGATTATACCCCCTCTATACATTAATTGTTTTATTCTGCGCAGTGTTTAAGACCCCGGCGTACCCTCCTCCACCCCCTCCATCTCTTTCTTTTGCTCCCTTCTTCCATAAACTCCGGAGCTGACTTTGTTCTCCAAATGTGATTAGCTTCTCTGGGACGCGGGGAGTAATTGCATTACTGCATTGTGAACATTTGGAGCTATGGAAATGCCGGGCGCCCGTATCAAACCTGTTTAAATGCCGAGCGCACTGGTGGTGAAAGATGTGCAAAAGAGGGAGTGAATGCAAACATTTTGCAGACATGGGCTCGCGTGATGAATAGACACTGGGACTGGGAATAAAAGCTTTTCTGCCAATTTAGAGCTCAGCTCCGGTTGATGTCCGTGCACGTTTTGGAATATTTAATAAGTTCTTGTTTTCAGGCAAACTGAAGGGGGGGGGGCGGCTTTAGAAGCCGTGCAGATGCTGTGCGTTAAAGGATTGAATAACCTGGTTCAAACACATAACATCAAGTCCTGAGATGTTTGTTTTTATGTATATATATATATCACATTTCTCACACAGACAGCTGGTGGTAAATTATTCATTTGCTTTGCAGATTTTGTATATTTCTTTTTTCCTTAAAGGTTAATTCTGCTTTCTAAAATGATTCTCAAAGTGTTGACTGAGAAATAACTTCAGTGTGAGCGGGACAGTTTTTTGTTTTTTAGGAGAAGCTTGTTTTCTTCCAGTTCAGCTCCAGATGGTCACCTACAGCTCGCGTCTCATCTTCAACTTCTGCTATAATATTTGATTTGAATATGTATGAGGGCTTTAGTAAGCCGTTATTGCAATAACTGAAGACCCTTATTAGTTGAGCGAACTGTTGTCTCTCTTTTGACGCAAGGCAGCATCACGCACGCACGCACGCGCGCGCGCCAAAATGTGTGAATGGATGTGGAGGGAAAAAAAGCTGCTCGGTACTCTAAAATCCCCCATGACAACTCATTTCCTCGCAGTTGTGAGGGGGGTTCGGGACTCCGCTGGAGTCTTGTTTGGTCGCCTGTAATCGCCGGGTCCTGGTGCCAAACAAACCGCGCCAGATGGTCTCCAGAATGCACGGTCCCAGTTGTGCACATTCGTTAAAGCTTAGATATCCCCTCTCTCTATCTCCCTCTCTCTCTCTCTTTCGTCCTGCGTTTCTTTCATTTCTAGCTTTCGGTCTGTCCCTCTGCCCCTCGTGTGTGTGCGTGTTTTTTTTTGTTTTCTCCTGGAAACTAAAAATGTCTGGCGATTTTTGGATGCTGTGCTCGTTATCGAAAACCCATCGCGCAGGTGGAGGGGGAGAGGGAGAGGGCTGAGTTTGAAGTGATGTTGAACAGATCTGTGCGCGGGGACAGAGCTGTTCCTCGGCGTGACCAACTCTTTAAAGGCATTCATTAGAGTCCGTCTCCCTTTCTTACGCGATTCGCCACACAAGCTTACTCGGCTTATACTCTCACCCTCACAGACAGCCAAGGATGATGCGCATGTGAAAGAAAATATATATATACTGCACTCGAAAACACCCACCACTGAGTGCCTATGCATGGAGGAGAGAGGGGAGGCAGCTGCCACTTCAAAGAGCAGAAAAAGACCAGATAAACTCATGGCATGCATGCACACTAATGCCAAGGCATCCCCGTGCGTCAGCCATATAGTAGGAGTGAGTGGTGGCAGCTGCTTATAGCTGGACTGGGTTCTATATTGCATGTCAAAAGTGTGCCCATCGAGGCTTTAAAGGTGGTGGGTGACAGTGCTGATGATTGAGGGTGACTATCTTTGTCTTGTCTAATGAGAATTTAGAGTCTATGTGCTTCCATGCTGTCTGGAGAGAACAGACCCGAGGCGAGAAACTCGTAAACCTTCCTGTGGTTTTATAGCAATGAAAAACGGCAGGGTGGGCTTCAATGAATGTTTTCCTCTTGAGTTTATTTTCCCTCCTGTCCATTGTAGGGGCATGATCGTTACTCTGAAAAAGTGGGGTGAGTGAACCCCACAGGGCGGGGGGTTTTTTCTTCTTCTTCCCCTTCTTGCGCCTCCTCTTTCCCTCTCCTCTGGAGTTTTGAGTGGCCACCAGCCAGCTTTTGATTTAAGAAGCGTTTGTCTTTCCCGGGATGTGAAAAGAGGAGGGGGGAGAGGAGGAGGAGGGGGAGGGGGGGCCGTGGCTGCTGTACAACTAGTTGGTTTGAGGCGGGTTATTTTGGGCAAGTCTGTGCGCAGAGGCACCTCAAACGGAGAGAGGGAGCGAAAGAGAGCGCACGGCGCACAAGACCAGACGCAGGGAGGAGAGGGAGAAAGGCGCACAGATTTTCAGTGGCATTCAGCTGGTCCACCCGCACGCTGGATGCGCGCAACAGATCTTTATGACAAAGGAGGACAGGCAGAAAGAAATCTGGATGCTTTTTATGGAAATTGGTGCAACTTGAGCTTGTATTTCACAACCGAGTGTTCTTTTTTTTCTCTCCTTCTTGCTCCGCGGAGAAAGCAATGCAGCTGCTGAATGAAGGAGCACAGCATTTAGTAAGTTAAAGCTGGAACTGACCCGCGCTGCATTTTGGAGCTATTTTTGGATCTGTGTTTTTGGCTTCAACTAAAAATGCAGTCTGGAAAAATGAAAGGACTATTTCTGACAAGAATTTTGAAAGTTCTGGCTGTTTTGGCGCTGGTAACGCAAGACGTCACCGGTAAGACGCTGAAATATCAGATTTATGAGGAGCAGAAGGTTGGAACCGTCATAGCCCGCTTGAAAGACGATGTCGCTGATGTTCTGGCTAAACTTCCGAGCTCGGTGTCGCTGCGCTTCAGAGCTATGCAAAGAGGAAGCTCGTCTTTCCTCACGGTGCGCGAGCAGGACGGAGAAATCAGCATCAGGACCAAAATTGACCGCGAGAAACTCTGCGAAAAGAATCTCAACTGTTCCATTACAATTCGACGTGCTGACTCTCCCCACTGAGCACCTGCAGCTGTTTCACGTCGAGGTGGAAATACTGGACATCAACGATAACGCACCCCAGTTCGCCAGAGCCGTCATCCCCATTGAGATCTCCGAGAGCGCGGCTGTGGGTGCGCGCATCCCCCTGGACAGCGCCACAGACCCCGATGTCGGGGAGAACTCACTGTACTCTTATGCCTTAGAGCCCAACAACAACTTCAAGATTGACATCCAGTCCAGAACTGACGGGGCTAAATACGCGGAACTGGTGGTGCTCAGGGAGCTGGATCGAGAGGTGCGCTCCGGTTACGAACTTCAATACACGGCCTCTGATAGGGGCGTTCCCCCCAGAACCGGTTCGACCCTCCTCAAAATTAGTGTTACCGATTCAAATGACAACAGCCCGATTTTTGACAAGTCATCATATGTCATAAATCTCCCAGAAAATTCACCTGTTGGCACTCTGCTCATTGACTTAAACGCCACTGACGCGGATGACGGCACAAACGCCAAAATAGTCTACTCATTCAGCAGTCACGTGTCCCCCAAAATAATGGAGACGTTCAAAATTAACCCCGACAGCGGTCACCTGACCCTAATCAGGCGCGTGGACTATGAGACCGTCAACTCTTATGACATTGATGTCCAAGCGCAGGACATGGGTCCGAACTCCATGCCAGCACACTGCAAGATCCTGGTCAAAGTGGTCGACGTGAACGACAATAAACCAGATATTAGCATCAATCTCATGTCCTCTCAGGGCAACGGAGACGCAGCTTATATCTCTGAGATTTCTCCTCTGGACACCTTCGTAGCTTTGGTGAGGGTGGAGGACTTGGACTCTGCGTTGAACGGAGAGGTAGAGTGTAAACTTCATGGTCAAGGATATTTCAAACTGCAGAGGACCTATGAGAACAACTACATGATTTTGACCAACGTGTCTTTGGACCGAGAGAAGCGGTCAGAGTTCAGTCTGACGGTGGTGGCAGAGGACCGGGGGACCCCCAGTCTGTCCACCGTCAAGCACTTCACCGTGCATGTAACCGATGAAAATGACAACCCACCACGTTTTGAGAAAAGTCGATATGAGATCTTCAAATCGGAGAACAATGCCCCCGGAGCATATCTGACCTCCATCATGGCCACTGACCCTGATCTAGACACCAATGGACAGGTGAGCTACTCCATCTTGGAGAGCTCTGTTCATGGGAGTTCCATCTCCACCTACGTCACCATCGACCCCTCTAATGGCGCTGTCTATGCGCTGCGTACCTTCGATAGAGAGGATGTTAGTCGTATCTCCTTTGTTGTGCAAGCCAAAGATGCAGGGAAACCACCACTGGTCAGCAACGCCACAATAATTCTTAATATCCTGGATGAGAATGACAACCCTCCGGTCATCGTGGTACCCCAGCTGTGGAACTTCACCGCTGATGTACCTGTTCACAAGTTCACAGAGGCGGGAAACTTAGTGACTGTGGTCAGGGCGACTGATCGTGACACAGGGGTCAACGCTGAGCTCATTTGCTCCATCGTCAGTGGCAACGAGGAGGGCTTCTTCACTATTGACCCAAGGACCTGTGAAATCAAAGCTAACGCCAGCCTGGAGAACTTCCCCCATGAGCACGCTGAGTTGACGGTTGTGGTCCGAGATCAAGGAAGAGAGAGCCTGAGCGCTAAGGCGGTGCTGAAAATCACATGGAGCATGGAGAACCAAATCCAGGTGATGGACCAGGGGGAGTCTGCCCTAGATGTCTCCCTGATTATCATCATCTCCCTTGGGTCCATCTGTGCCGTCCTCCTGGTCATCATGGTGGTGTTTGCCGCTCGCTGTAACCGGGAGAAGAAGGACACAAGACACTCCTACAACTGCCGCGTGGCCGAATCCACCCACCAGCATCACCCCAAGAAGCCCTCACGCCAGATCCACAAAGGTGACATCACCCTGGTCCCCACGGTGAACGGCACCCTGCCAATCAGAGCTCACCACCGCTCACCTTCAGCCACGCCTCCCATGGATCGAGCCCAGATGGGGAGCCGGCAGAATCACCACAGCCGCCAATCTCTTAACAGCCTAGTGACCATCTCATCCAATCACATTCCAGAGAGCTTCGCCCTAGAACTGGCACATGCAACTCCACCAGTGGAGGTGAGCACACACACACACACACACTTACACACACACACAGGCAAATTATTCTCAGAAATTTCAAATGTGGTCCCTCAGCCCCTTTCCAAATTTTCTCTCTCACTCACACACACACACACACACACTGAAACACACACACCATCCCTCTCATCCTCACACAGCTGTCTCCGTTTGAGCAAATTAACTCATCTCCATGTGTGACAGTGACTTAATCAACACTGCCCTGTAGTTCAAACTGACTCTCATTAAAACTGTTGATGATTATAGTTGTGTCTTTGTCTTTACCTTGTTTACACCCCGTCACCATTACCTCCACCATAACCACAACTCACCCCTCAGTCATTTGTCTCCATATCCATCTAAAACCCTCCCTCCACCACCAACGCCACCTTTTTTTTTTTTCTTTTTGGTTTTAACGTCATCCATTTTGTCTCATCCATTTTTAACAGCCTCTCCATCATCCATTTTGTGTTTACTCATCCATTATTTTGTCTTCTGTGTTGTCTCTCTCTCTCCCCTTTTTCCCTCTCCTCCTCGATTACCCATCTGTTGTTCATCCCCCCTTTTTCTGTTTCTTTTTGTTTGTTTTATTTTCTGTTTTTTTTTTTTGTTTTTTTGTTATTTTTGGATGTAGCAAGTCTCACAGCTTCTGTCCATGCTCCATCAGGGCCAGTACCAGCCCAGACCCAGTTTCCGTGGCAACAAATACTCCCGCAGCTACAGGTAATTTACCCCTATCCCTCAGACCCCTCCCCTCACAACTCCCCTCAAAGATTATCTTTTGTTTACCTTTTTAAACCACATGTTTCTCATTGTGTATTACATGTTACAACAACCTGTTGTGAACTGTCAGTTGGTCAGTTACATGCAGATCATGGTTTAATGGCGTGTAAATGTATTCTTTTCATATTCCAGTTGTTATCATACCGGTGTCATTCAGTTCAAAAGTATGCCACTCATTTGTCTGAGTGTTACAACAGTTTTTCTTGGTCCTCCTCCTCCTGAAAAAAGATTGGGCTCAGATTTTTTTTAAGGTGTGCATCCATCATTACTTCCATCATAATATCTAGTTATGATCGCTCGGTGATAGATTTATTGATGCCCCTAGTGGCCGTTGTGATAGATTTATTGAGAGGATCTACCTGCATGTAGGATTTATGGGCAGAGCCGTGTCTGGAGATTTGACAGATTCCAGAAGCAGCCTCAAGTTTTATATGATGGATTTATTTGTCATTAGTCTCCTCTAAGGACAGCTTCAATAAGCCTTCCAAACAGAAGGCAGCTTTGTATTTGCAAAATATGAACTTGCAGCATTGTTATGCAGACACGCGGCAGTATCTGTGACTGATTGATACATGTATGTGTTTGTAATCTAACCCACACAGGTATGCATTACAAGACATGGACAAGTTCAGCCTGAAGGACAGTGGCCGTGGGGACAGCGAGGCGGGGGACAGTGACTGTGACATGGGGCGGGAATCCCCCGTGGACAGGCTGCTGCTGGGGGAGGGCTTTTCTGACCTGATACACCTCGAAATGCACCATCGACTCCACCCAGGTGAGCTTCCAGACATGTCCTGACTCGTGCCTCCTTCACCCTTAGCACACCTGCTCCTCCCAACACCCCAGCTCTTCTCCCACCCTCTCCCTCCCTCCCTCTCTCTCTCTCGCTCTCCGCGCCCCTTACCACGACTTGCCAAATTGATTCCACTCATTGATTCTCACATACCTGACACCTTCTACAGCAGCAACTCGCACTAAGCTATCACCCCAGCTTCGCGGCACAATCACACCTCAGCTTAGTCTTATCTCGGGAAAAGTTGTGAAGTTTAACTTTCCGATGGATTTTGTCTGGGTTTGATCGACTTTGGCCAAATTGAAATGACTCACACGATCAAAAAAAAAAAAAAAAAAAAATCACACCATTCTTATTCCTGAGCTGTTTTGCTTCGATTGTGAGAGCAAACTTTGAAAAAGAAAAAAAAGTTGAACTAGAGGTGAATGGACGCGACCTCTCTTCCTCCAGACCACACCCAGCCACACTAATGTAGCTCCCGCCTGACAAATTTCAGCACCGTGGACAGCATCAGGGCATAAACCCATTATTTGTCTGTCCACCTGCCTATACAGCTACTCCATTCACCCTGTTGCCAACACAATCCCCATTGTACTCAGCCCCATTCTTCCACACAGCTCTCATTTCCACGCTCGTTATCACACTGAGAGAGGTTACAGTGCGTCTGGCTGTTTGTGTTGCCGTGTGTGTGGTTGTGCGTGTGCGCGCTTGGGCGCGCGTGTGCGTTATCTGCCCCTAAGTTAGAGTCGTGTCTGTAAAATCCTCCCCGGAGCGGAGATGAGTCGCCTGTCACTCATCGGTATGCGACTCGGTGTGCCGGGATTTTTTTCTCTCTCTCTCTCTCTCTCTCTCTCTCTCTCTCTCTCTCTCTCTCTCTCTCTCTCTTTCCTTTTTCTTTTCTTTCTCTTTTTTCCCCCCGGTGAGTGACAGTGGTGCGCTTTCATGTCTGAACTGAGGAGAATTCATAGTAATTGCTTTTAGAATGATGTTATTCTCTCTCTCTCTCTCTCTCTCTTCCTCTCTCCCACTTACTCTGTCCCTCTCTCGCTCTCTTCTCCATGCCTGAAAGGTCCTCAGCATCTCTCTCTCTCTCTCTCCCCCCCTCCCTTCTCTACCTGTTAATGTATTCTCTATCTTTATTGAGATGGATAAAGGGAGGGGTGGTGGACATGGACAGGCTTTCTTTATCACCTCTTTTCTCCCTTCGAGAAAGACTTGGACGTGTTGCACCCCTCCCCTTCCCTTCCTCTATCTTTTATGCTAATATGAAAAAAAAAGGGGAGGGGAAGGAGATAATGGGCCGAGAGGGAGGATTATCCCTGTTTCTCTTCAATAGATTTAATTTGTTTAGATTTTTCTATTTAGATGGGCAAATGTGGCTATTCATGCTAGATATGATAAAAGAACTAAACAAGCAAATCCCTGCCTCGGCTGCGTAGTCGTGAGATGTGGACATGCTTGGCAAAGCAGCCAGATATTACATTAACATTTCCCTGTAATGCCATTTGGGTGGGATCTCGCAGTTATTAATTTATTTATCTAGTTCCTGTGAATGTTTTCATACCTGGCACAACTTGGATATTAGTGCCGCAAGCTGTAAATATCACCAATCTGTTCCTCCACGCAGGAATATGAAGAGATCAGGAGAGAAAAGTAACCGCAACCAGGCTGAGCTGTGATTTTGATATTAATGAAAGGCTGAGGCGCTCTTATATGAAATATTAAATAGGTATTGTACATGGAGTATTCATATGCTGACAGAATCAGACATGGTTTGTCATACTCAACAGCATCCCTGCCATTATTGCATGCTAACCCCCCCCCAAAAAAAAAACCTTTGAAGAGATACACAGTTCAGCAGAAGGTCAAAGATAACACTACCTGAACCGCTGTACTCTGGATGTATGACTTGTATTATTCAAGTATATTGACATTTTTACGTAGCACAGCAACAATGTTTTCAACAAAGCCCACTTCTGTCTAAGGAGTTTTGAACATCTGAAGTATCTTGAGTTGTTTTGTTTTGCAGTTATTTTCTGTTTTTCTTTCTATTTATTATCCTCTATAATGTGTACAGTACAGATACAGGCATATATTAAAGTTTCTGCATCTGCTTCTGGACCTGCGTCTGACTCCTCTCCCTGTCTCTCTTCTTTCCTGTAGCAATGAGACTGTGCACGGATGAATGTCGCGTCCTGGGACACTCTGACCAGTGCTGGATGCCCCCTCTCTCCTCCCCCGCTTCCTCTGCTGACTACCGCAACAACATGTACATCCCTGGGGAGGAGTCCTCCCAGCAGCCCCAGATCGACGATGACCAATCCTCCGTTGACTCGGAGCGCCGCAAGAGCTTCTCTACTTTTGGAAAGGAGTCTGGGAGCGAAGAGGCCGGGGGAGTTGTCGCCGCAGGAGGAGGAGGAGGAGGAGGAGGTGATGCCTGCGCAGCTGGAGGAGGGGCTGGATCCCTCCTCACAGAGATGAACTCTGTGTTCCAGCGGCTCCTCCCCCCTAATATGGACTCGTACGCAGAGTGCACTGAAACAAGCCCGCCCTCGTCCTCGTCGACCACTGAGAGAGGAAGCAGCCGTGGTGGCAACATTGCTGGTAACCACAGTAACAATGCCGTTCCTCAGGACAACCGGAGAGGGCTGTTGCCAGGTGGGAAAGGTCCCGCTTACCCTCCAGGTGTGGCTGCATGGGCGGCCAATACCCACTATCTAAATCCCGGAAGTGGAGCCGTAGGAACCAACCATGTTTCCTCCTCCTCCTCTTCTTCCTCCGCCTCCACCTCCACTTCCACCTCCACCAATGGACAGCCGCCACACCTGAAATGGTTGCCAGCCATGGAGGAAATCCCAGAGAATTACGAGGAAGACGATTTCGAGGGCGTCTTCCATCAGGGCCACCCAGGTGGCAAGCGCAGCGAGAGCCGCCACGAGGCCGGCATGGACGCTAGCGAGCTGGTCCACGAGATCAACAAACTGCTGCAGGACGTCCGACAGAACTAAAGCGAGAAAGAGAGAGAGAGCATGGTTTCCCGTTTCACCACATTCTGGCAAATTTGCTTGTTCTTTGTGCCACCATATATAAACTTGATGACTGTTTCTTGTTCACTGTAATGCTTGTCTTGTTTATTTTACCAAATATCCTCTTTTCCTGCTCGGTGCTGAGAGACTCAGAGAAAAAAGTCAAAACACGGCACTGAAGTTTGTGATTGAGGTGACTTAACGGCATCAATGAGAGCACTCGAAGAACAGATTGCTCGGTTGTTATTACGGCCCCTCCGAAAGTTGCTTGAATGAGTGATTTCAAACGGAAATCCACCGACAAAAACTGTACTCTTTCTTCATTTGTAATGTTTACAGCAGCGTGAACAGACTCCGCGGGGAGAAACCAACAGTTGTGTGATCTAATTTCTGCTTATACAGTGTACAATATTGTACAGTGTGTGTGGAAAAAGGCAAACTCACTTGAATATTGTGCTATGTCTTCTGTTTTGTTATTATGGAATGTAACTGTACAATTTGACCTTTGTATTTTAAAAATACACTCTTTTTTACTTCTATATATTTATATGTGTCCATGTATGTTTGTACAGAAAAAGAAAACAAATGTCTATTTTTTATATTTGTCACTGCATGTCTTAATATCACTTGATGTGTCTCTTTCCCTCTGCCCTGTTTATTTTATAAAACAACTGTATTTAATTTTGTTATTGAATGTGTGTGTGCGTATTCAAAGTAATCACATTCCAATGCAGTTCCATGTTGGAAGTTGGTTTTGTATGGTAACACTGTGACCATTGGATGATAAATAAAGTGGAGGGATTCATAACAGGGTTATGTCTGAAAAGAGTCATTTTACGCCCCCCTTGATTCGTTTCTCTAGTTCTTTTCCTCACTGAGCGTGTCCATTTGCCCCCCCTGTCTCTTAGCACCCTCTAATGTCCAGCATCAGAACTGCAGCACCCTCTGCATGCACATGTCTGAATGTGCTGCGCGCTTTCGAGGCAAACCCCTCTTCGAGGCTCATTATGCCACAGTTCACATGCGTGACTCTGCTAATAAACACGCCATTAGCTATGAATTTATTCTCAAATGATCTCTTTAGATTAAAATGCATTTAAGCGTTAATTTAGTTTCAGAGTGGGGATTCTCTGTCTCTGTGTCTCATCATCCATGAAAGCATCACGTTTATGGTAAATACGCTGTGCAAATGAACAGCATCCGATAATAGCTGCACATGACGAGCAATCAAAAGCATGATATCGTACACAGCAGCCATATGCACACCTAACACAATTAAATAGAAAGCGAGGTGTGAGCCCCTCCGGTCCCCTCCCGCCATTCTCTCTGCAGGTGATCATGAGGGCTTAACTTAGGGATGACACACTCATGAGCACAAGCAAGGCATACACCTTACCCGCACAGAGTCAAGGGAAAATAGAACATTGAGTTTAAAAGAGAGAGCATTCAACAACTAAGGCTAAATGAAACAATTAACCTCATGAGACAGAGCTTTAACAAGGTAAAGGTTAGAATTTGCATACACACACACACACAACACACACACACCACACAAAACAGACACAAACATTCACAAGACCACACACTCTTATAGACACTTATGAGAACATACAGGCGAATGGCAGGCGCACATACACTTCAAAACACACACACACAACGTTCCCTCTCTCGCGCACGTGCAAACGCTTAATAATGAGCTCATTTGTCTTCATCATTAAAGAGGCCAAGCCTCAGTAAACAACAAGTATTGGCTGCGTGTGAGTGAAGAGCCTAAAGCATGCTAGGTGCTAAATTAGCTTAGCCCACTGTAAATCAGACTAGCAGAGCAGTAGTTAACTAATACCCTGTGCTAATGCTCTATGCTAATGGTTATTTATGAGGTATTAGTCATGCGATGATGTAGGCTTTGAGCTGCTTTTAAAGAGCAGCTTGACATTTTGCTGCAATATGTTTGAAATATTTTGGCAAGATGAAGCTACATCCTTAGCTTAGCATAAAGACCGGTAGCTTAGCTCACTGCTGTAATTAACAGGTTCGGCATTTCCACGGGTTATGCTATGCTAAGCTAGCCGGCTGCTAGCTGTAACTTCATACTTAATGGACACCTCAACAAGACTCGCCGAACTTAAGTTTATACAAAACAATAAAAACTTGTTTAATGTGAGATCACTCAAACTTCACAAAGCAGCATAAGGCAGGATGTATCTCACCAAGTGTGTGTCATTTCAAAATTGGACTGGTAATATATGATGGATGATCTTTAACAACAAGAAATTTCTTTGGCATAGGGTAATGGTGTGTGTAATAGAAAAAAAACACACCGGGTGAAAGATCCGGTAGTGCTCATTTATTACCTCTCACATAATTAATTTTACACAAATACAACAGAGGCACTGATATGATGTTGAAATATGAACTCCATCTTATTATTGTCTTAGCAAATCCACCATTAAATTGTTTGTCAGTCTCGCTTGTCCTTTTCGCTCACGTTCATCCTCAAACCTGCTCTCTTTCATCTCCATCTTCTCTCCTCCCGCCACCCCACTCCTCCCCTGCATACCTCCATATCTCACTCTCATCTTCTGGCTATTTCTGTCTGTCCATCTGTCTGTTTGACACACATACACACACACACACACACCCATAAATATTCTCCTTCACACACAAACACACTCCCAGCAGCATTCTCAGCTCATATCACAGCCCCATGTCCCAGCAGACATTATAATTTCTCCTCTCTACTTCGTCTCATCTCAGCTCATCTAATCGCCGTTTGATTCCTCCCTAATCATTATTTTGCTAATTGTTTTCTTATTCATTGTCACCGGGGCACAAGTATGAAGTCACACCTACCTGCAGCATCGCTTATTTGCTTGTTTCAGACAAACCCTGAGAATCCAAACAAACTCCCTCCTCATCTCTTTCGGTATGTTTGTTGATTGTTTCTATCACAGGAAATTAAGGAGATGAAGGCCTGTGTTATGCAGGGTTATTGGGTCTGCTGACATGAAGTCAGCTCTTATCTGAAGTCAAACACACCGCTGTGACCCTCGGCACACACACACACACACACACACACACACACACACACACACACACACACACACACACACACACACGTGCAACACTAGTGTCAGCGAAAACAGGATATTGGCAAGCCTGTAATATAAACAGAACTCAGGTGTTGTGTATATCACAAGTCACTGTGATAAAACTGCCATGACGGAATGCCGTATATGGCTCGTATCTTATTGTTTAAATAATTTCGTAGAAGTTTTTATTAAGGTGGCCCAGGTCCGTTGTAAAGAGTTACTTGTGGACTGACCAGCCAATCCCTTTGAAGGAGAATGTATGCGTAGATTAATGGCAAGTGTAGCCTGAGAGGCTGAATTGTTAGACCTCAACAGCTTGGAGGGAAAGAAAAGTGACAGATGAACTTTTAAGGATACATAAAATGATGAAGATGATGGTTTTAGATAGATCTGTGGCTCTCAAACTTTGACGCCCACCTAAAAAGGCTCACTCGCTATATTGACAGTAAACACCAAGGCAGGCAATCTTCATATCACCGACGTGACTGTCATATTTGTTTGATGGGCATCACAAGTCTTTTTTTCTCTCTCTCTCTCTCTCTTCTTCTGTTTTCCTGTCAAAAACCTGCCTCTCTTATAATTCTGTGTCGTCTGCAAGGCTGTTGCTTAAAAAAGTCGTAACACTGACACTAACCCCCAACTGGGGTCCCTGGGAACCCCAAAAATCAAGCACAAGTAACAATTCCTTCAAAATGACTGACCGACTGCCCTTATAATCACCCTCATAGTGTGTGGTACTTTAAATTAGGAACGCTGGGTCCCCTGGGACACCGGTATACTTGTACTTTTAAAAAAAAGCACAAATGAAAGCAGAAACAATGACATGCAGTCATTCAGAACAAACTGACTGAGAGAGTCAAGAAAAACTGGAATGATAAAAGGATGAAAGGACCCATGAGACATGACGAGTATACCTCTGGTGTCTGCAGGCGATCTGGTTGGTAGGATTAATGGTAGAAGGGTTCATTATCTGAATTTTTCATGTTTTATTTTTTCAGTTAAATCAGCGTCTTCTGACCTTTTTGTACTTATCACGGCAAAGCATATTTGTGTCCTCTCTTCACAGCTCACTGTATGTTTGCACATGGGGAGTCCAACCAAAGACTGCTCTCCCCTCTCAAGTTGCTTCATTTAAATGATTTGTAGTGGTACGAAGAGAACACAAGAAAAGTCAAATATTCGCATGACGTATCTCATTCTTTGAGTCATCTCGTGACAGCTTCCTTAATCATAGACCGTCTGTAGCATTCGGTCACATTTTCTGGAAATGGTGCTCGGAGGACCAGAGTGAGTGTCACACTTTAAGAATTGTCATCATGTATCTGCAAAAAGCCGGTTTTCATTGTCACGCGGAGCTTTTCCGCGGCAGACATTTTGACTTGTCGGAGCGGGGAAGGCACAGGTGTCACTAATGACACTGCTCGTTGCAGTAATTAGCCGGCTTATTAGTCACACCTGTGTTTGATAAGTCAAAACGTCTGCTCGGGTAAAGGCGGGTGCAGCTTCCCGTACGTTTCTCTCCACATTGTTCACCCTCTTGTCATGTGAAAACGCTGTATTTGCCATGTTTCCCTCCACATGTGTACACTTACATACTAATATAACATATTTTCCATGCTTTTTTGATACATAGTGACACATATCCAGCCATTTTTACGACACACTTAAAAGATTATTGCACATGCACAACTTAATATTGAATGAACCATGCATAATTTGAGTATGAAGCTATTAGAAAAGGATTTGTCCAGCAGATGGCACTGTGGGACCTGTCTTCCCACAACAAGCTCTCACAGCAACACTCAGGCCTCAAGATACTGCCACCCTGTCAACAAGGGCTGCTGGAGAGAGAGAGAGAGAGAGAGAGAGAGAGAGAGAGAGAGAGAGAGAGGGAGAGAGAGAGAGAGGGGGAGAGAGAGAGAGCGCTAAGGCTCACTCATTTTGTCATTCTAATTGCATTTTGGTTTATGCATCTACAGGTTTCTGTCTCCTTTCATTTTATGCTGCTTGAAGTGAAATTTAGTTTAGTTTTTTTTTTTTTTTTTTTTCTGTTGTTGTTGTTTGTGAGGATGCAATGTGTCTGAATGAGTGCCTGTTTATGTGCCTGTGTGAAACATTTGTGGGTGTGTTAGTGTGGCTATTTGCATGCGTTTGTGTTTGTGTGCGCGCGCGTGTGTGTGGTTGGGGTGGCTGGGTGTGTTTTCTGTACTCTCACCCTCTAATAGATATCCTCATCTGGCTTGCCATTTAGAATTGGAGAGCAGCCAGTTGTAGAACGCTCTCTCTCTCTCTTACTCACCCCCACTCTTCTCTCTTACCCCTCTCTCTCTCTCTCTCTCTCTCTCTCTGTCTCTCTCTCTCTGTCTCTTTCTCTTTGGACAATTGGATTAGTGCAGAGTGATAGAGACTAAAGACAGAATCTCACTGCTGCAGCCAGTAGCTTGGCCTCATGCCACATCATATAGACACACACATGAATGCCATGTGCATGCACACACGCGACCACGCCACTGCTGTCATTCTACCCCGAAGCCAGCTAGTTTGATATCCAGATGGCTTAATTACTGCATGTGTACAGACACTTGCACCGGTCTGTGAGTGTGTGTGTGTGTGTGTGTGTGTGGAACTGGAGACTGCTTTGTTGTGTTTTGTGACTTTTTAAAGGGCCGAATGTAAATTATGCAAAAGTAAAAATGTATTAGAAGGACAGAATAATGAGGGCGAGGATAGAATTTGACGCAGGTTCAGGTTGTATTTTAACTGGGAGGAAATGCATAAAGAGCAAAGAGTTTCTTTCATCTGTCTTTCTGAAAATGTGAACATGTTCCTGAGGTTCGCCATCCATATTTTAAGACAAATCAGAATCTTCGACAGCGGGTTAGGGTTAGGGTTCTTCTCCGCTGTTAAAATTTGAATCCTATGTGATTTTAAAATACCTGAAGATTAAATTGTTATTTGGAGAAAACCCCTACAGCTCCTATGATTTATCAGCATGGGCTAACTTGCCATCTTCCCCTTACTAACGTCAACTTTTTAGTTTGAGTCTGCAGTCTAAAAAAAAAAAAAAAAGTCTGCTATTTTTACAGCCACGGCCACTCGACTACCCTCAGTGTGTCAAGTTGGTGACACTTAACCTGCCATGGTCTTGTGGGAAATTGTCCGTTAAAGGCAGCTAAAAAGAGACATGAGAAAGATTCTACATTTTGAAAAATAAGGTCATTCTTTTTCTTGTGGAGAATTAGATGAGAAAATTGACACTGCTTGCATACCCGAGCTCTACATGGAGCTAGCGCCATGACCTGATTAGCCTTACCAGTATAAAGACTGTAAGCATGTGGAACGAAGAGCAGCACCTCTGAAGCACTATTAAACATGCTGGGTTTTGTTTTTTGTTTGACCTGCACATGATCGGAAATAATATGATATATTGTATTGACTGTTTTTAGTAGGCTAAGTTGCACTTTTATAAATGTTAACAAATGAGGTTGAATAAGGTTTTCTCAACTCTGAAAGAGAACTTACAAAGCCCAGTATCACTTCCACTGTCTATACAGCTATAGAGCAGCCGCCCCATGTGCGAAGGCTCAGTCCTTGCTCCGGAAGCACAGGATTCGAATCCAACCTGTGGCTCTTTCCCGCATGTCATTCCCTGTCTGTCTCTCCCCGCATTCCTGTCACTCTTCAGCTTTCTCTTTCAAATAAAGCTTGAAAAGGCCGTTAGAGGTTCAAACAGTTTTTCACCAGTTTTCAGTGTTTTGTGGGCGGTCCTAAAGGGTGGCTCGATGACACGCTGAGGCCACCCTGAGCATACTCCTGCACCCCTAGCAGCAGAGATAGAGATGAATTCATCTCGCTCAGAGTGTTTCAAAGTTAGTCATGTCATTTTCTGAACTCATCTGACACGTTTCAAAATAGCTGCTTGACTACTCCCACGAGTGGGCGTGGCTTCATCACTTTCAGTGACGGCTGGGTGGTTAACAACACTTTCTTCATTACTCTGACACATTCCGAAAGCATATTTATTCTTTTACACTGAATTTAAGCCTTAAATGTCTACATAAATAACATTAACAGCTGGGTCGCTTTGATTGACAGGTATGTGCCATTACAAATGGCTTGTTTTGAGCCCCCAGGTGTCATTCAAGCTGCTTAATTATTTTAAAAAAAAAATCTTTACAATGCATTTTTGTCAGAAAATGTTCTAAATAAAGCATAAGCATGCTTGTCATCCAGCTGATTAAAATAATTGACAAGTGTTACAGGAGCGGCAGAAAAAATGAGGCGATGCAGAGAGAGTGGTGAGATGGAAAAAGACAATGATGCTGAGAGGGGGATACAGACGGGGAGAAAGGTAGTGCAACTGCAGTGTTATTTCCCTGATGACCTGTCTCCCCCATGTGACCTACTTCCACTATGGGTTACGTCAGATCCCATCCAGTCAGTAATTCATCTCCCTTCGGTGTGTGCGTGTGGGTGTCTGCGTTTGTGTATGCGTGAAGGCAGGGGGAGAGCATGCATCTGTGCTTATGCTTCACATTTTAGAATTATTCGTCAGCCTTTGTAGCAGCATGGAGATCCATTATGTGTGTACATGTGTGTCTGCGTGTGCGAGTGTATTCGGAGGAGTAAAGTGATACCAGAGGCCATTTATCCATAGATCACAGCAACCTTGGGTCTGCTCGTACTGCCTCATTCTTACCAAGAAATCAACCCTGTGTGTTTGTGTGTGTGTGTGTGTGTGTGTGTGTGTGTGTGTTTCCAATAGCAAAGAATCAAACAAGCTGACTACAATGCTCCTCTCTTGTCTAGCTGAGGATCCTTCATGTTCTGGTACAGCTCGAGCATGGTGTCATGTACTCTACAAGTAAACAAGTAAAGCTATTTTGGACATGTTTTTGAGCTGCACAAAGACAACAGCCGAAGCTTTTGTGATGTTCTGTGATCTTTTTGCCAGTTAGAGCACATGTCAAACACGCTAGCTCGTGGCTGTTGCATTATTTAAACCTGTAAGGAAATGCATGTCCAATTTTGAACATGTTCAGTGTAACTGTGTGTGAAATAATGAAACTCAACGCAGTTCACAAGCATGAGAAATGCACTAGAATGGATTATTGACTGGAAGGGTTAAGGATATTTTATTGGGAGCTACAACCAAATAAAGGAGGGTGGTATTAAAGTTTAACTTACAGTGTAATTCTTCAGGGTCCAGTGTGTCAGATTTAGGGATTATAAATTTAAAATAAAGTAAAGTATATAAATATAAAGTTATATTTTTATGTTTTTATTGTTTTCCACAGACACCTCATGTCCACATCCAAAAAGTTCACCATATTTCTACAATGGAAAATCGTTCTGCTGCCACTGTAGTTTCTCCTTCTCGCTAGGAAGGAGCAGGTGAGGCAACAGGGTTGCAATCAGCAACTACAAAGTTGGACACCACTAAGTGTTCCACAGTAGCCCTGTAAGAGGAGGTGGAGGTGTACTAACATAGCCTACTTATTTGAATCAAAACCTTGTTTTCCTGAGCAAAACCAAACTATAACATTTTTTACATTAACCATGTGTTTATTATTGTTACTATGACGATGAAGGTCATCTGACTCACCCTGAGAGCAGTTGGAGGGTTGGCACCTTGCTCAAGGGCACCTCAGCACTGCCCAGGAGGTGGACTGGCACCTCTCCAACTACCAGTCCATCTTCCATACTTTGGTCCATCTGGACTTGAACCGGCCACCCTCCAGTTCCCAAGCCAAGTCCCTACAGACTGAACTACTGCCGGCCCTTAAATATACCGTCTGTGGAGCTGGTAAATGACTCACAAAAAGCTTGAAATGTGTCGACATGTCACGTAAAATGTCCTTTAAAAGTAACATGCTATTACATGCCACTCCATCATACCACAGAATACACAAAGTTAACGTGCAGGTACCTGATAAATCACCTGTTTGTCCCAAACCATATAGCACTTATTTGGAGTCCACTTTCTGTCAAGTCTGTACAAGAGAGCTGAGAGTGAAGATTGTACGTGCCTGCTTGATTTGTGAAGAGGAAACAGCGTTAATATATTCGTCATAAAAACTTCATGAGGCGATAATGTGTTTACAACTTGTTCAGCTGCCTCCAACTATCCAAACAAATCAATTAATGTAGCTTAAAGAATTCTTATTTATAATACTGAAACTTACGCATTTCACAAGCTCCTGTGCATAAAGTGCTGAGAGGATTTATTATTATGTATTTAAGCTTAATTTCCTGGGACATCGGATTGAATTTGATTAACAGTGATGAGGCCGAAATGAAACATCTCGTCTCTCGTCAAGTCCACATCAAACAAATCACGAGAGGTCAGGCAGCGTTCATTTTAACTGTAATGCTTTGTGTTTGTTTCTTCATATTGCATGCAAAGGTTACTTTGCTGGTGGAAGTAGGTGAGGAGTGAAGCTGATGACTTACTCCCACCTAGTCTAGTCAAAGAAAAAAAAAAAAAGATTTCTCTCTTTCACTCTTTTACTGTCGCTCCATTCCTCTCTCCTTCCCCCTCTTTGTCAGCTCCCTGCTGTCAGAGATCTCTCTTAAAAGTATATGTCAGAAATGGAGGGAGAAGATGAAGAGGTGGTAATGGTGGCAGGTGTTATGTTTGAAGATGTGTGTGTGCCTGCGCGCGCACGCGTGTGAGTGTGTGTGTGTGTGTGCGCGCGTGCGCGCCTGTCAGTGAGGTACAGGTGCTCTTGCAGTGTCAGAGAAAACGGCAGGCTCAATCTGGGGTCGGCTGATTGGCCAATTAGGGACTGTTTCCATGTGACATGCGGCAGTCAATTTACTCTCCTCTTTTCACTGTCTGTCCCTCTCTCTCTTTCACCCTCATCCTTAAGTGCCTCCGTCTTTACCGCTATCCTATCTGTCTCTTCCAGTATCTCTTCCCCTTTTTCTTCCTCCCATTCAATTTGTTCTCTCTTCCTCACTTACCTAGTCCGCTTCACTTTTCCCTCCACCCCATCACTGCCCCCCCCACCCCTCCCAAAAACCCTCCACCCCAACCTGCCGCTCCTCAGTCTCATAGCTGTCCTCTAACTCCCTGTTGCTCTTTTGTCATCTCCTTTATACATCTCTACTCCCTTTCCATTGTCCCTTACTTCTACGAACCACACACACACACACGCACACAAGCCTTTTACACTTCTGACATCCAGATGTGCCACCCTACCTTAATGAGAAAAATGAGGGATTACTGACTTGAGATCCCAGACAGACGTACGTGATGTTGTACAGTTCGGGGTACATAACAAAGATGTGGTGTTATCACGTTGGCAGAGCGGCTGCTGGTTACAGGATACGCAGCCTTAAATGTGTTGGTGGAATATTTTAGGTGTTAAATTACAGCACCTAATGACTCTACTCGAATTTTTTGTTTTTTTAAAAAAAAAGCAATTATAACATTTAACTTTGCATTTTAAAAAAGATAATTAAATGTGTTAAGTTATTATGTTATTTGCCTAATTACCTTTGCCTGTTTAAATCACCATTAGTTGAATTTTATACTGGGAATGCACAGTTACCTTAGAAGGAAAGAAATCTGAATTTTTGTAATCCCTAAAGGCAGGTCTTAAAGACGTGAGCCCTGACTTCAGCCGGTCAATGAGAGCCGCCGTTGTCTCTCTGTGGATTGGTCTTCAGATTTTAATGGTACACCGAGTTGATACACACTCTACACACGACCTGTAGCATCTGTAGATGTAACAGCCTCATTCTAAGTCATTTTCAGGTGATTATGCACCGATGAAAACAGATTATAATATTATATTATAAATATCATATGCCGTTTCTGTTCTGTTCTCTTCATAGCTGCCTAAGTTACTGCTGCTACACATATCAAGATTTCCATTCTCACATTATGTAGTTTACAGTGATAATAGGGGCAGATTTACCTCATCCGTCATAGAGGAAACTCTCCATGGTAGGGGCCTCCAGGGCGACAGTGAGATGAGAAACTAGTACAAACACGCGCACGCAATCACTGCCCCCCGCACCTCCCTCAAAAGTTATTTCCCGCTGTTTGTTATCATGCCTCCGCAACTGGCCCTATACCAGCATCATGGCATCGAGCATAATGAGCTTCGTGTGGAGCCGGGACTTGTTCGCGCACTTGTTTTGTATTCCGCACCGTTGTTGACAAAGGAGGGACAGCTGATCTTGTTTGCAAAGCTTTTCCCGAGGCAGTGAGTGCCCGAGCAGTGACTGACACTGCATTATATCTACACCTCCTCCGCAGACGGCCCGATTGATTGTTTTCATTCAGGTAGTGTGGTTTCTTTCAAACGTCTTTAGAAGCACGAGGAGGAGCCCGCGTCTGCCAAAAAGTTGCCTACCGGAGCTTTAAATAATCTAATGTTATCTCAGTGACTTTGCTTCACGCTGTCTCTGGATTACTTCATGATGTTTCCCGCTGAGTCATTTTCATAAAGAGGGTCTCGTGCACGCATGATGCAAGATCAGAGTGTTGTTTCATTCTAATGTAACTCTGTTTGGTTGCTTAGCTTACACACTTGTTTGTGTTTTCACAGTTAATGTACAAAAGGCCTTTTGGGATGAACGTTAACGGATGTGTTTGGAAGTCGGATGAGTGCTGTTTCAGGTTTGGCTGGGGTTGCTTTGGTGTAAACTTCCCTGAATCCAATAAAGAGCTGGACAGAACTGCTAACGTTAGCCCTGCTAGCATCCAAGACAAACTCCCCCACAGTGGGGAAATACTTCCGACGTCTTGGAAGTCACACTCGGTTACTATCTTAGACAGATAGCTGGACAAGCTAACAATTGACATTTGAGCTGACATTTACCATGCCCAGTTATGGTTGTTATGATTGGACCTGCTTGGAGGAGGGTTGAGCAAACATCCAAAACTGAATTTTTTTGTGCCCTTGTTTTACTTTACTTTAATTAATCAAGTTATAATTGAATATAAAATATACAATCCACAAGATATATTAATTGATTCTAATTAAACACCTGAAGAGTCTTAAAGTCACTCCAGTGGCACACTCCACAATATGTAAGACAAAACAAAGCTTTCCCTAAATATGATAAATGCCTCTGGGTTACACAGAGTTGCAGTCTCAGGACTTGTGTGCAAGAGAAATACAGATGAGAGGAAAGAGGAAGAGGACCGAGAGAGGAAGAGAGGCAGGTGGCGGAGGCGGTGGTGTTTTGTTCATTGTAGCCACCGGCCCTCAAAGGTCCCGATCCTGAAGTCAGTTCAACTATTTACAGGGGGAGGTGAGGCAATTTCATCCATGTTGAAGCGTGGGCAGGAAACTGTCTCAGAGATTAAAACAGAGAGAAGGGATTAGAGCACCAATCCTTACATTCACCAAACCACCTGGTTATTTTCCAGTTAAGCCTCACCCTTGTGCAATGGGAAAATGCTACACTTCAATGTGGTGTATTTATTTCAGGAGACTTCAAATCTCAGGAGTAACAGAAAATCCTACTGTTCTAAAAAAAAAAGTACAAAAAGAAAGGACCGAGTGGAGATATAGAAAACACAAGATCTGTTTTTTCACAGTTTCTTCTACATAGAATACAAAAAAAACCTGATCTTCGTTGTGACCTCTGCCACAACACGATGGCAGCTCAGTTCAATAGCTGCAAATTCAATGGACAAAAGAGGTTAAGTTTTAGGTTTAAAGTGTGATTCAAAAGAGGACGTTGCTGTAGCTCCCGTGCTTTAACACACTCCCACAATATAAACAATCCCTCTGGCTCATCAAGGCCCACAAATGCCAGAGAATCTTTGTGCTCCCATTTTAATGTAGCTCAAAAGGCTACGGTGCATACCGCTCATCACTTTGTTGCTTCGAATCCTGCCCGCGTTTCTCAATCAATACAACGCAGTCGAGTAAAAATGAAATACAAAAAAAAACACTCCCTGGTCGCCAAGCCGTTTAACATCCCCATATCTAACTAAGCATATTGTTTGTGGGACCTCTTCGTCTCTGCTTTGTTGGCATTTTGGCAGGCTGCCACTTGTGCGCCACAAACCGTTTTGTTTTCCAGCATCTCCGCTTTTGACCATCTGTGTTGGTAGCCTCGCTTTCTGATGCTCGGACAAGTTGGGCTGCCAAGGGCTCGTCTGCACATTGAAGAGGGAGGAGAGCAGTGATGTGTTTGCTCTGTCAGCACTCCAGATTTTTACACACACGCACGCACGCACACACACACACACGTGCACATGTGCAAACACGACATACACGTAACCGCTGTCGCTCACAGACTCAAAGGCACACAATTAGAAGACGTGCACAGCCTTGTGTGTGCATACTTGCTTAAAAGTGCACACACACACACACACACACACGTCTTTGTTGCCACTCCAGCTCTTGTCTTCTTCTCTGGTGCCCCTTGTCGAGAGCTTTGATATTGTTTCCAAGCCTGGTTTCCTCTGACCCGCTTTGATGCTGCTGTCTAGTTGTCTTGTCCCCCCCCCCTACCTCTCTCTCTCTATCTCGCTCTCTTTCTCTCTCTCTCTCTCTCTCTCTCTTTGTCCCCCTCTCTCTCTCAACAGGGGCACTGGGAGCTACTCGCCACTCGACGTTCTTAATCTCTCTCTTCCTCTCTCGACATCTTATTTTCCCCTTCTGTCTCCGTGCATTTTCTTCTACTCAACTTACTTCCCTGTCGTGTCTATTCTGATGTATATTTCTGTCTCATGTTGCTTTCATTTTTTTTTTTCTTAGATGTTGGAAGGTTTCTTTTCTTTTTTTAATCTTTTCCTTTTTTTGTGTGCCTGTGTCCTCATCCATACCTTTCTGAGCCTTGTTTCCCATTGTTGACTGTTTCTGTGTGTTCATAAAGGGCATTCAAAGGAAGCCCACTTTGAAGGCATTCACCTTTCTCAGCGGGTTAAGGCGCATTCCGTGTTGTATATTCTACATTTTTCTTATTGTGAACACATACCATGAAGTCCAAATGTGTTTGCCTGCTTCTTCATACTCCACACTCAGATAATGACCTCACACTTATGTTCTGCTGATGGTGATAGGCATTTTTAACGAAAATTCAGTATGTTATTGCCAGGTTCCTTAAGAGAGTTATCAGGATGACACTGCACCGACTGCACCGACTGTCCAAGTTCAAGGTAATTACAGCGGAAATATTTATCAGTAAATAAAATATGATGAAGTGTGCCAAAAGTTTTCTACGAAAAGCCATGTATTAATACACTAGAAAGTTATGGAATTATTATTTTATATTTTATTGGGGATTTGGAGACCAGCCCAGTAGAGTGATCCATTGATTCATTTCTTGGCAGACAAAAATTTTAATAGTCCATGAAGTCACTAATGAAGCACAAATGCCCAACATTTGCTGGTACTCACTGCCCAAATGAGAGGATTTTCTTCTCATTTAAATATTTTTTGTGATTTTGGACTTTTCATCCAACAAAACAATTATTTTGAATACGTCCTCATTTTTCCATTTTTTTTCTTTTCACTATTTTCTGACATTTGGTAGACAAAGCAATTCATCAGTAATTAAAAAGTCCAAATCCGCAGAGTAATCCTTAATGAAAACATTTTGTTTCAACTCAAACGGTACTCAGACAAAGAGTAAGTTATGCTTTTTCAGATGCAGATTAAAAGGCGCCAGTTGGTTATTAAGGCCCCTTAATGGTGGAATTTAAATAAACAGTTGTGCTTTTGTTCATGGCAATAAAGGAAAATGCCACCATGTGTAAGGCTTGACTCACTGAAGTGATTTAATATTTTTTTGATGGTGATGGAATCTTACAGCATTTGGTTTCTAACAAAAACTGCAGTTCCCAAAGCGGCCACTTGAGGCTTGCTACAGGATGAGTCAATCTCCATACGCCTCAATGTTCAAATGTCCAGCTTCCACAGCAGAAACAAACATGTTTACAGCCTGGTACAAAAAACTGTTTTGATCTCCAGCTTATTCCCCCAGTTCATGACAACTGTACTGAGGGTGAGTTTTTACTTACAGCCACCCATTGAGATGATATTTATGGTTACAGTTATGCATGATTAACAGCAATAACCACTTTGACTGACAGGTGGGCGCTGTTCCAGGTGGTTTGTTTGAGCACCCATGCTTCATTCAGCTCACCTCAGGTCTGATTTTAAGAGTAGCTGGGGGGCAGAAGAGGCAGGACCGCCAACATGGTGGCAGCTAGAGGTCACGGATACAACGTCAATTCATTATACTCTTAATGGTTATTATTAGCCAAAAAAGAACGTGAGCAAAAACCAAAATGTTAATTTATCCCTCGTTTAATTTGATTATTTTTCTAGGCCTGTGGAAAGTCTGAAAATGATCGTTTTGTGTGCTTCCTTATTCTTTTAATCACCTCGTCACCCCTCAGATTTCTTTTGGGACACCCTGTGGAGTTTGGAACCACCGCTTTTTTTTTTTATTTCTTCAATTTGTTGCATCTTTTGGTCCATTTGTGGGATTTATGTAACCATGTGTGAAATATTGAATATTTCAATCTTTATCCTTTAATGTCCTCTCTGTATCTGACCCGTCCTCCCCTCTCTCTTTGCACGGCTTTTGTCATTTCCCTCTCTTATCTCATGGTTAAAATGTCATGCTGTACAAACAACCTTTTTAAAACACAATCCACTGAACATGTCAATTTTTGAATGTGTCCTACATACTCACAGAACAATGACTCAGTATCAACCCATTTACCTTACAAACACATTCGGATGTTTGGCATTTACCTGACACCTTCCTTTATAATACAGTACAACAAGCACAAAAGTGAAGAACATGAAGATCAAAGCAGCAAAAAAGGATAATAAATATCAAAGGGCGATGCTGACCCTGTAACCTCCTGGAGAGGTAGTCTATCCAAACAAATACCACTGACCATGCTTCATGCTGATATACAGACTGTAGTCTAGAATTACAGATAAATGGAATCCGTTGCGGTGAGGTGCAGATATTCTATACGCACCATCAAGGCAGGTTTTCGATTCTGTTTCACGATTCCCTCGCGACATATCGCTTTCTCTTTTGTCTTATTTTCTTAAATAACATATTAGTCTCTATCTCTGTGGAACAACAGTGTCAGGTTCTAGATCACAATGCCCTAGTTGAAAGGCGAAAATGAAAGTAGAATCAAAGCTAAAGAGAGAGAGCAGTGCTTGCATGATAGGATTTTTTTTTTTAAAGTAATGATTAACCATCTTTTCCTGAGTAACTTCCCCACTTCACTTCATGTAACTGCACATTGGTGTGTGTGTGTGTGTTTTTTTTTCACTCCGTGCCCCTGTTGTCCTTGAGCATGTTTGTGCCCATTACGCGCATACTTGCGCTCACTGAGTTCATCAGAGACAGATCATTTGGGTCCAGTCTTTCCCTATTACCCCACCGAGTGACAAGCTGTGAAAGCAAGCCACACAGACAGAGGTCACGATGTAATTCAGCAAGATTATTACGCTGGTCACCGGATAATTACATTATTATACGAGAGCAGACAGGTAATGCAGCCAAAATGACCAGGCAGCACTTTTATTGGGGAAGCGGGCGTGGTGGTGGTGAGGGTAGTGACGGTGGAGGGGGAGATCTTTGAAAATCTCTGCAATTTTATCTAATAGCGTGCGCTTATTAGGAAATTACACTTCTACTTTGCCGTGGTGGTGGACTACAGGGGATGAAACCTTTTGTAAAAATCAATAGGTTTGAATTAAACTCTCTCTTTTTTTAAATTCCACCGGACTTTCAACACTAGTAATTTTGTGCTTTGCAACAACATGCCCACAAGTAAATCTAGTGGATATTTGCGTTAATTATTGAGATGTGGCTGTTAAGTGAAGTGCCTGCATGCTGATTTCCATTGGAAACACTACAAGTTGCCCAGCCACCGACGGGAATTGTGTAGGACTGCTCACACGCGCGCTCACGCGCAGGAGGCCGTAACGTCACTTGGAGTTCTTCGCATAGCTGAATGTCCTCTGTTTTGATGGAAGCTAGTTAGTGCAGAAATAATTTGTTCTGGAAGGACGCACATCCTCAGGTTATTATGAGTTTCCCAGAGTCCCCCACTCGTATGATCCAATGCACTTGTTCACACACACATACACAAAGACACACACACACACACACACACACAGAGTAGGTGCTTTCGCGATAATAAGGTCTTGGCCCTCTTTATGAAAAGAATGTGGCCTGCGGGATTGGATATGTCTGCTCCAATCAGATGGTAGCTTTTTGAGAATGATTACAAGAGCCACAATAGTCTTAATTGTGGCCCCGAGCTCCAGCAATCTTAATGACTTTGGTATGTACCAATAGCTGTGTGTGTGTGTGTGTGCGTGTATTTGTGTACGGGTTTGTCACATGGATGTATTTGCACAACGAGGAAACAATACATTAAAATAACATGTGTGATATTCTGAGGAGATTTTTCATTTTCGTGTGCACGTGGGCGTAAGATGTTTGGGCATCCTTCTTGTATATTCATGCCCCTGTGTTGTGTTCACTCTGCCCCAGCATGATATAATGATTGTTTTGGTGCGTTTGTGTTCTTGTGTACAAGATTGTGGGGGATTTCAACAGGGTGAGCTGACTTTTACACACACACACACACACACACACACAAAATAAACAGTGATGGAATGTAACAATTATGAGGTAATTTATTTTCTTTCTTTTTTTATTTACGGCTTCTTGCATTGTAATTGCAAGTAACATTTTATGCCACTTTATACTGCATTTGAAAAAAAAGTTGTATTTTTTTTGATTCCGCTACATTTCTTTGACAGTTCCTGGTTACCATGCAGATAAACAAAACTTATAATGAGCTTAGAAAATAATTGGCAGTTTGTTTTGGGGATTTTTTTATTGGCCGGTTTGTCTATTTACACACCCAGCAGACACAGCAATCATTTGGAGCCACGTTTCTGGCTGTTATGGTGAAGTCCAATATTCATTCTTTGGTTTCTTTAACAGCTAGTACAGTAGCTCATCTTCTCTGGCCTGGTATCTGGTGTTGGGCAGGTGGTGTACAGTGGGTTTATCAGAGCTTTTATGTTCAAAAAACAGATGCCTGCTGCTATCTGGACAGGCTGGTGGGAGCTGATTATGTGAGTGAGAGTTTGGTGGACCAAAACAATAAGCAAAAAGATGCTACATATAGATGAAGTGAACTACGGAGTCAACCCGTTCCTGATCATAATTTCATCATATGTTGTGTTAAAATGTTGATTAGAGCAGCTTTAAAGTGACCAGTGATTTAGATTTCATAGGATTTAAAGGCATCAGGCGGTGCAGCTGTGGATTACAATCCCCTCCTTTCACTCTATCCTTTTTAGGCCGCGTTCAGACACAATCCGACACTGTATCTATTCATCTGAGTTGAGGTGTGTGTTTTGGCGTTTTGGCTGCAGAAGACCACAGAGGGTGGCACAAAAAGACGCAGTGACCTGTGACGGAGATGTTGTGCTGGCTCCAGCTTCTAACATCACGCAGTAGCTGCCAACCAGACAATCAGGCTAGTCAAACTCCTCCACAGTAAGCCTGAAGGCATCGAGGCTATCCAGGTGGAGTTCATGCACTGAACTTTGATACCCTACCTGTTTCTGTGTTCTGGCTTTGTTTATTTCACATAGCCGGCTTCTAAATCTGTGTTTGGCTCTGCAAAATAGTGAGAGACGGAGAAATATGATTAGTCAAGAGACATAGACAGTGAATGGGAGTGAGGGCCTTAGCGTGATAGAGAAACTAAGCTGGCTAAGGTGAGACAAAGGGCCCTACCCAGAGCCAGTGTTTGCTATATCCATTTCAGGCTACTGTAAAAACATGGCGGACTCCGTGAAAGAGGACCCGCCCCGTCTGTATGCATAAAAGGATCATTCTAAAGTATGAAAAACATAACGATTGTTATATCCAGCCGATTATACACAGATAAAAACATAGTTTTGCATATTATATTCCATTTTGAGCATATTCGGTAAACACACTGGACCTTTAAGTCAAGGATCTGAATACCTGTTTAACACTAAAAGCTTTGGCCTGTGATGGGCATTTTCATTTAAATGAGTCAAAATATGAGTGAGAATGTAGACGACGGTCTGAGCCAAAGGTTCAGGGAGCGACACACAAAATGAGCCCTTTAAATCTCCAGATACAGTTTTAAATATGCAACCTTTACCCCGCGTTTTAATAGACAAAGCAAGCCACTCAGGAGAATCATCTCATGATCATAGTCAGACATGCAATTAGTACAGCGTGTACTTTGCACGCGTGGTATATACATTTTATGTGTCTACATTAATTCTGTGCCTGACACAGCGGTTATTTTCGCAGTAATTCGGGTGGGATTGTGACGCGTTGGACAGGCCGACTCTGGAAAAAAAATGTTACCACAGCTGGCAGTAACAGAAACAGCCACAGAGAAATTCACTTCCACTCTCTGTCACTTTCGAGGACACTTCAGCAGGGCTACCTTGTTGTGGACTAGTGGACAAGAATCCATGCCCTGCCTCTTAACCATCACATTGCTCGAGGGTTTTGACTATCCACCCATGCATCTTTTTCTTTTCTTTTTTTTCCTTTTCGCCACTCATCTAGGTAGGGATTGTGCTTGCAAAACAAGCCAAATGTCATTTTTTCTGGCAACTTCATCCAGCTGCTATAGGGATTCACAGATCACTTCCAGACCAGGCCTGAGCAGCATCCTTGCCAGGTTCAACTGGCTTCACTCAGTGTAGGAGAGCAGCTCAACTTACAGGTCCTCTTGGATTTTCAGAGCATCTCGCCCTCTTACAGAGATTGTGCCAGCAGCCTGCAGAGAAGCATCACTCTGACAGCTTGAATCTTTGTTCTTATTCTTTCAGTCACTGGTGACCGCAAGTGAGGTTTGACAGGGAGACCTAACACGGAGTGGATATATATTGAGAGCTCTGCTTTGCGGATCAGCTCTTTATTTACCAGCACAAGCCGATACAGGACTGGCATTACTGCAGACTTTGCACCTTGCCTGGAGTCAATCTTAAGATCCCTTTTACACTCATGTCACACCCATGAATTCATTCCTCACCTGAATGGACGGGAAATTGTGCCGCTTTGGGAGCAATGACAGGTCATACTTTCAAAATAAAGTTAACTGAGAAACATTTGACCTAAAACAGAGCGGGACTGGTTTGAGAAATAAGGTGAACAACTGCAGGTGGAATGGAGATCGGTGATGTGGTTAAGCTGAAGGTATCACAGCAAGAAAACCGGGGAATGAAAGTCATTGTAGCTTCATTGTCCACCCCGTTCTTCATGCAGACTTTGGATGAGGACGAGTCACAGTTTCGTTTAGGCACAAAAACTACTTGGTTAGGTTCAGGAAAGGAGCCATATGCAGACTTTCTCGCTCTTTATATGTCATCTGACTTCAATGGTACATTAAAACATTTTGCAAGACAGGCACATCCAGAAATAGATGCCTACAGTAGCTACTTTTAAGCACAGGGACACTGAAGGGCCACAAGCTGCCATATTTGACGACTTGCAGCAGCAAACAATAGACTCGCTTAAGGTCACAGAATTTGGCCCAGGTTGCACTTTTATTAGCAACTTACAAACTTCCTGAACAGAGAAAAGAATATTCATGAACCAGAGCGTGCTCATCAGATTCGGATGCTGACTTAATATCCATAATAGAGGTGAAACAAGTGATTAATTGTCATTCGGCGGAAAATTCATTCAACTATTGCGATAGCTGCCAGAAAAACGTTTCTTAAATGTCGGAATCTCCTGCTATTCTTTGTGCTTTCTCATTGAAAACTAAATCTCTGTGAGCTTTGGATTGTTGGCCGTACAAAACAAGGCTTTCATTGCGGGCCTGGTTTGAGGAATAAGGTGAGAAACTGCAGGTGGAATCAGCGATGTGGTTGAACTGGAAGGTATCACAGCAAGAAAACCGGGGAATGAAAGTCATTGTGGCTTCACTGTCCATCCCTTTGTTCATGCAGATTTTGGATGAGAGTTAACGTTTTGCTACCGAATCTATGATGTTACAACAACTTCATGAAGTCAGATTACGTTGATATGCAGACTAAAAGGCTAAAACAGCAACTCACAGAGTGACAATAACCTGACAGTTGCTTCCCTGTCAAAGACAAACCCGTTTTTTAAACTACTTTATTTGAAACTTCAAAAATCCAGAAGTTGGAGCATCAGGATGTTGGCATCAGCCTTCTTATGCGAGCAAACCAGCTTTATCTGTTATTAACTCGAGCACCATATGCCCTGTTCCTAAAATCCATGTGATGGGTGAAGGGGTGTGTTAACCACAACATGCCAGCAATATCTAGAGCCAGCTCGGGATAGATCTCGTCCACCCTTTGGTGCTTTTACGCGTGGATAAGAAGGCAAATTGCAGGGTGAAGAAGGGCTCTATTAATGGCTGCACTTTTAGAGAAGAGAGAGGGAGAGAGAGCAGAAGACACGGGGAAACAGGCAGTAAGGCGACGCAGACATTTGCAAGTCTAATAGCGTCCTGGCTGTAATGAACAGTGTTTTCTGGTCATCCTGGGAGCGGGGAGGAAATAATAGCCTACAACAGGTTAGAAATAGGCAACGGGACTAAGACTGAGGCGGTCAGGTCAGTAAAGGGTGCCAATAATGAATACCAAATAGGACAGGATCAATAAACAGACGTGTATTTGTTTCAAGGGGACATGATGTGCCTTTGTCCTCGCGTGCGTGCAAGTCCCCGTTTCCGCATGTACGGCTGCACCTTTTCGAACACCAGTGATTTTGCATAGCTCACTTCATGTCACACGCTCACCCTCTTCCTTTTTTTTCCCCCCAAACAAAATTAAAAATTGATTTTCGCATGCTGACAGTATGCAATAATAGTGCATCCACGCGCATGTGTGTGTGCGGAGGCTTAAGTCAACGTGCTAATGTACAGTTTCCTGAAGACAGATGAGCGTTTGAGCATGCCGGAGTATCTGCTCTTCATTGAATTCATTATTCATGAATTACCCTCCCAATCAAACTGAAATAGACACAGAGCAACCACATTTCTATGGGGCCAAAACTGCATTTTAATTCACACATCATTTTTCCATAGAGTGCGCCCGCGCGCGCGCGTGTGTGTGCGTGTCTCTGGGTGGGTGGGTGTGTGTGCGTGGGTTTGTCAGCCTCGCAGTGGCAAAATGTGTGCGTTCATGCCTTCCAATAGGTCAATGCATATCACATTTGTATTTGATTATCTGAGAGCAATGTGTTGCATTCTTAATAACCTGTTCCGTCTTCCGCCAGAAGATGGCAGTAAAGCCTTTCCACACGGAGGCAGCTGTGCGACGCCTCTCTCACAGAGGACTGTGGCATCAAAATAGAGAGCTCTTTTATAGCATATAACCAGAGAAGCAGACGGCGTGTTCCTAAAATTATATCTTTCTGACCATATACTCCTTCCCCTCTTCTCTTCCCTCCACTTCTCTACTCCATAGTGTGTCTAAAACTGAAGTTTTCTCTATTCCTTTATGGCCATGTGGTGAAACTCGACAGCGACAGAATTCGACTTACTACTTCAGTTACTGTTATTGTTGTCGTATTTCGTGTCATGTGTGGTCCGGCGTTTCTTTGTGGCAAATAATAATTGTCATAGGTCATGGAAAATGTGAGAGCATCCACATTGATCCTCTCTTCATCTATGGCAAGTTCATCAAAAAAAAGACTAAAAAAAACAAGACATTTGGGTTTTGCAAAATGTAATTCTGGAGGTAGACAAACAGCACGTGTTAAATACTGTCACCATAGCAACAGCTCACAGTAGGGAAGAGCAATCACACACACTAAAAACACTCCCACTCACACAGACACACACACACACACACACACACGCACACACAGACACTCCTAGCAACGCACGTATGTTTCGGATGTGGTCTTTGTTGCAAGGCGTGCAGCTGATAAAAAAACTACAACATGGACACCTGTGACAGTTAGGAGGTCTCTTTTTGATTTAATTGAAAATGTCTTTTTATGTGTGCAAAATGTGTGCGTGTGTGTGCATTGATGTACCCCTACATGTTCATATAGGGCATGTTGTGTGTGTCTCTGGGCTTGTGAGCTTGTGATTCATTAGCACTAACCCGTGGCTGCTGTGGGTTAACAGCCACCTCCGACACGTGCAGTCTCCTTGTTTTCGCCTCTGCGTGAAACTCAGCAGTGGGGCTGTTTATGAACTCATAAGATCAGTGCAGGTGGAGGTGAAAGTCTACGTGTCTATCATTTTTTCTCTTTTTTTCTTTTTTCACTGCGAGGACTGGTGTTTGCGCTCCGTGTCACACTGTCTCGGCTGCTGCTGGGGAAAAAAAAAGTTGAGGGGGAAATGAATGAAGATGGGTTCAGTCCTGACACTCCCCTAATGTTGAGCTTCACTTTAAGCGTGCGTTTTGTCAATAATACAGCAGCCTTAATTTTCTTCTCTTTTTTTGGGGGGGGGGGAGAGACAGTACGTGTGACCCCTGAGAATCCTTGTCACTTAAAGCATTTTCCTGTCTTTTAAAATGATTAGAAACGCTGATGTGCGCCATGATCACATACCCCTCTCCTCTAAAGCTGCTTTATAAATAGAACCTGTGTAGAGCTGTAAAAGCCAAAGAAGTGCTATTGAACAGTTAATCCCATAAAACCAACAGATTACTGAATATTCTTTGCCAGTCAAGGCAGTAGGCCATTAGCCCAAAGTGCCTTCTTATCTTGACTTGTTTCCATAATACTTTTCCCTTTAATCCACTCTCACTCTGTGTCTGTCTGCCTCTTTTTCTCCGTGTTTGACTTATTATTGAACATGCATAACTCGCGTTTGTCTCCCTGATAATGACTATGACCGTTCTAATTAGATTCGCGATTTGCATCTTTCCCGTTCACTGTTCAGAGGCTCTCGGCCCGCGCTCGTCTCCCTCCGCGAGCGAGCTCAACAAGTGCAATCACCTTTGCCAGCCAATCCCCCTTCTCCCCTACCTCCTACAAACTGCTATCCACCATTAAGCAGCACTTTGGAAAATAGTAAATTTCAGCCGTCGCTGTTGGAAGGAACTGAGAGGAGAAACATGGCTCCCGGTAGACAACATCCTCATTAGCCGGAGAAGAGAAATGGACGAAGGGAGAGAGCTGGGGAGGGAGAAGGGAGAAACATCTTAAGAGGAGTTATAGACAGATGGACCGACTCTTTGCCATTGAGCTAAATGGGTCGTGGAAGAGAAAATGAGTATTTGTCACTTTAAGCCTCTTGGAGCGCCCCTAGTGCTTCAAAAGGCTATATGTTCAGGGTGGCATCTGCAAGCACATTCAAAACTAGGCACATACTGGACACACACACATACACGCCTTTTACACCAAATGAGATCCTAATGACATAGTTTAAGTAGCATGCTCAGATGATGGAGTGTTACTCATTAGGAAGACATACACACTTAAGGACTCGGTGACAAAAAAATAACATAAATTCTGTGGTTTTTTTTTGCTGACCAGCTTTCCCTCTTGGAAACCAGATCATCGCACACATGCTGACAGCGCTGCTGGTGTCAATACGGACATGTTGTCATCAGCTGTCCATACGCGTGTGTATGTGTGTGGCATCCGTGTGTCTGTTGGCCGGGGTGACTTCTCCTTTTTTTTTGCAGTGCTGTATGAGAGCCAGAGTGCAAGATAAACAGAGGAGGGGAGCTCATTATCAAATGTCTGCTCATTTTTATGCTAAAATCACACTTTATGAACTCCTCCTATTCCCCTGTCACCCTTTTTTCCTCGGATTACAGGGAGTATCCGGGGATGACAAACAAGAGAGGGAGACGGGGAGGGAAGGATGGATGAGCAGCGTGGGGAAGGGATATACCTGTATTAAATCCTGTCCTTCTCCAGTGACGGCAGAGGCAGATATGTCTTTGGTTATCTCCCGTTTTTGCCTCTGGCAGAAGACTGAGGTACACACATTCACAATAAGACACATGCACACACACACACACACACACACACACACACACACACACACACATACCGGACAGGACTAGGCGGTAGCCACTGGTGCCTGGCTGTATCGATTCGAGGAGTAACACAGTTATTTCTGCAGGTCTGTCTCCAACAGCTGTCCCCCTATGGCCGTGGGTGAAATAAGGGGGGGTGGCAGTTGAGGGGGTGGGGGGCAAGAGATAGGAAGGAGGTAAAGTGGGGGGGGGGAGTGGGAGAGAAAAAGGACAAAACAACAGCAGAGGGACATTCTGGGAGAATGGATGGGAAATTGGAGTGAAAGGGATGTTGGGTATAAACATAGAGATGGAGGCGCAGGGGAGAGAAAGTATGGAAGGAATGAGATGAGAGGCTAAGAGGAAAGTGAGAAACGAGATGGATGACGGAGGCGAGCCGGAGGGATGGGTCGTGGTACAGTGAAGGAAAGGATGGAGAGGAGATACGGAGGTGGAGGAAATATGGGGGGGGAAAAAAAAGAAAAAAAAAACCTGAGGTGGAGAGAAAGTGAGCGAGGGGCAGATTAAAGAACATGAGCCAACAAAGAGAAATAAAGTGAAACAGAGATGCAAGAGAGACGGTTAGATTGTGGGAGACAGTGGGGGAGGAAGAAGGGGGGGGGGACAAAAACAGGAGAGCAGGGGGAGAGAGAGAGAGAGATAGAGAGATAGAGAGAGAGAGAAAAACACCAAAGATGTTCTGGTTCAACATGTGTCCACATCTGTGCGCGTGGCTTCGTGTGAGACACTTCTGATCAGTGCCGCTCAGGAGATTAAACACCGGACGTGTGTGTAGGCGGGGCGGCTTACAGTACGTGTGTGTGTGTCCGCAGGCGTGTGCGCGTCGTCATGCCACCTTTCCAGGGGTAATAGTTAACTGCCAGAGTGGAGTGCCAGTGACAGAAATACATTGATGTGGGACAAAATTTACAACTACCCTCTTCCCACCTCCCCCCTTTTCCCTCACCCTTCCTCATTCCAGCCCCCTGATGGGCCAAGGTCAGCCAATTACCCTTCACTGACCAGTACACACACTCGCACGCAAGCGCGTGGCGCGTCAGCTTGTGTGTGTGTGTGTCTGAGTGTAGTGTAGTGGACAGCAGCCTGGCATGCTAGATTCATGGGAAATATGTCAGCCATCAGCCTGGGCATTTCAAACAATGCCTCACAATGTGCTTGACAGCCCTGAAAAACAGCCTAGTGCTTGGAAACTGCCAGCCCATCATCTCAACTCCCTCATCTGGGCTCTCTCTGGCTCTCCATCTCTCTCTCTCCCTCTCTCTCTCTCCCTCACTCTGTTTGTGTGCTCATCTCTCGGCATCTCTCTCTATATCTCATTTTCTCTCCTAATTCGCCCTCCAAGCTCTCATTTTCTGTCACACACACTCTCTCTCAAATCCTTCCCTTCTATATTTTCATTTTACCCATTCCCTATCCTCGGACACATCCCCAGTGTTTTCTTTTCTTTTCTTTTTTTTTTTTTTTTTACCCCCGCCACAAAAAGCCCCTGTCATAGAGCAGTGTACCTGATTTTCACAGCTTTCTCCCCATTCCGTTCCTCCTCCGCTCCTCCATCCTGTAAAACAGCACCAGATGCCCCTTATTAGGAGCTGAGCGGCAGGTCACCCGGTAGTTAAGTACATAACACACATAGACACACGCTTACACGCACGCACGCACACACTGGGTAGTTATGTACATGATGGTATTATCTAGCCAGGCGGTGATATATCTTGGTGAGACACCAGCCCATAAAGCTGCAGGGACATGCAGTCCCCTTCTCTCCTTTCTCCTCCCCACTCCCCTCCAGTCACACGCAGTAACAGCCGGGCCCGGCTGATTCACAGCATTCAATTTACACAGGCTCGTAACAGGAGGTGATGGGCTCTTGGAGGTTGGAGGAGGGCTAATAGTACGTAGTGTTGGAGGAGTGACAAGAAAAGGGGTAAAAAAGTGCGTTTTCACATGAGAAAGGATTAGAAATACGGCAGGCGCCTGATTAACAAGAGCGATGCTATTACAGATTAGGATGATGAAAAATTTAGAGACATGTTGCATTTAGATTAAAGTCTAAATAGACAATTATGTAACTCTGTTGATGCCAAAATGCAACCTCAGTGTCCTCAGTCCCATTCCACATGCTTAGAGTGCCGCGCGCGCGCGTGTGTGCGCTTCGCCTTTTGTGTCTTGCGTGTGTACAGGCTGCACGGGCACCGAAAACAATCCAAAGAACAGACCGACCCCAATCCCATCCCCCGTATGAATATGTATCATTCCAAAAACCCTGATCCATATCTGCTTGCTGTAATTCTAAACTCTGCAGTCCCAATCCCTACACCCCCTCACCCCCCCCCTCCCTTTTCCACTCCATGCACCATGCTATGCATATATAAACTTAGAAATCTGTTACGGTTCAACAGCAAATCTACATCTGAGAATTTATTTGGGTACATTTTTTTTTTTTGTACTTGCTTCTGCAAAAAAAGTCTTTTCAGGTATCATGTGATAGTTTTTTTTTCTTCTTTGCCTCAGAGAGAATTATTCACTGATGGCTCTCAGAAGAAAATTATAATAATAATAATAATAATAAACTGTTTTGCAGTCCACTGAATTTCTGAATAGACATGTGGTAATGTGTATTCGTCATTGAATCCAAGGTCAGGTGTGGCCAGCTGGTACTTTCCTTAGGAACCGGAAAGAAGACTAACAAGAATTTGTAAATTCATTGTTCATTAATTTATTCATTCATTGCTGTATTGATTTAACTGTATCGAGAATTTGCATGTGTCGCAGGTAGTGCTAACATTATGCAGGCTTCACAGTGCAGCAAACTTAGCTCCATCACGGTCTCTAGACATGTATTATATGATATTGCTCCCCTGCCTGTGGGCATTACGGTGATGTGCGTGTTGGGAGGTAGTAAACAAATAGCGCAGCGTCTAAAACATAAACCCACCGGAATGTCGAACCATCTATACCCGTGGAATTATGAATGATGCGAGCCGTGTTTGTTTTTCATTGCACCGTGACATTTAAACAGAATTTATAGGCCTGAATGTATCCAATCAAATGTGACTATATGAGAAAGGTGATGAAATTATGTGCTTACTATCAGCGTGACAGATAGCCATACAGTGCATCCTGAGAGATATGCCAGTCACCTCTGGGAGTTTGCTGTGTGCACGTGCATTCCGGGATTTTTTTTTTTTTTTTTTAAACATTATTTGGATAATTGATTGCATGTGTAAATGACAAGAGCTTTGCACACACATCACTCATGTGCGCATGGCCTGCTGAGCGAGGCCTGATCTTTTGACATATCAGGGTATGAGAATGATGGATACACATGTGGGCCCGATAGTTGACATTCATGCTCAGCTGATAATTCATGAGCTTCATTGTGCATGGATCTCCCTATTCTCCCCGAGACTGACAGAGGAAGTGGAGCACCGGGGTGCACCGAGGAGATATTTAGCATTCACACTTTAAGCATATGTGTGTGTGTGCGTGTGGGTTGTGTGTTTGAAATGGTCAGTGACACCCTCTGCGGATGATTCATATTCATAATGTACATTTGTGCCATGCAGGTAATGGTTTCTGATGCGTGCTGGATCATTGAGATTCATTGTGTGCGTGGGGCTGTAGCCGCAGACCTGTCAATAGACGGGCGGGGGAGGCAGTGAGGGACGCGGGACGGAGAGAGGGACAGAGCAGAGATTCGGCTGTCGTCTCTGTCATTCTTACTTGGAGAGGCAGACCCCTGGGACCCCCCTTCAGTAGAAAACGGACAGAGCACACACACGTACACACTCACAGATGCGCCCCACATATTGGGGACAGTGTCTGTGGCAGACCAGTGAGACAATGTCCATATCAATGATATGTGCCCATCAGGAGGCCCATCTTGGCTGACATATTGGAGGGCCCTGCCGCCCGGGCAGAAAATTGTTTATGACAAATATTTGCGAGTCACTTCACAATTTATGCCTTCTTACCATTCACAGTCACATTAGCAGCGAGGAAAGTAGGAGAATAAGAGACACACTGTAAAAACTTGTGACACTAAACGGCTGAGAGACGTATATGAGGAGAAGATAAGGTGTGTAAATGATTGGGTCCTGAACATAAAGAGACAAGACGCATCCGGGCTGTTTGTTCAAACACAACAAATGCAAAATCCTCTCACCTACACACACACACACACACACACCATATTTCTCCCTCTGCATTTTTGTCTTTACCCCCCCAGTGTCTGCACACTCCTCGACAATACTCGCGATGCCTCAGAGATTCGACGCCTAAAGCGCTCTCCTACACACACGCACGCACACACACATGCGCACAGACAGTGCATGGCAGGTATACAGAACATCAACTTTCTTATGAGGCTATTGTTTTAGAGCTGCTCGTCCCAGGAAACCGTCCTGGCAGCATCAATGTTTATGTTCTGTTAGAAGGGATTTTACAGTGCGTCATATTTCCAAACATCTCAGTGGCCTCCTTATATTAGAGGCTGCTTCAGGTTACAGATGAGTGATCACAAATGGAATAGAACTGAACAAGACGAGGTCAACAGGTGTGAATTCTGCTTGTTTTATTGCCGCGCTTCTGCCGGGAAAAAAAAACTGCATAGTGATGGAAATCTGTCCAGCGAAAGGCTGGCAATAAATTAAAACATGTTAGAATTTATTGAAGTATATATATATTACTGTTATATTCACAAAGAGGGGGAGCAGGTATAATGTAGAATGTGTTCAGGCAGCTTGTTACACATGATTTGGAAACAGTAAAGCTGCACTCATCAATATTTTTCTACATAAACAATGGACCAAATGATGATGTGTAATATGAAAGGCTTATTCACAGTGACACACTCAAAGAGAGTTATAAGCTAAGTTTGCAGTTCCCCCTAAAATTTAGGGAGCGTTTTAGCACCTTTCAGCTCATCGTTTTGATTTCACAACCCCCAACTTACAAGGAGCTGCTGTTTGGAATGAGTCTCACGGGTCTCGGCAAACTCCTTTTGGCTAATTAACCAAATGTACACACCTACAGGACAAAACAACACGCATAAAACATTTGAAACTAGCGGATGAACATAGCAGAGCATTCGACAGCTAAAACAACATCTTCCCCTCTGGAGTTGGTGGTGAAAACGGAGTGAATATCGGACTTACATGTGTCAAGTAGACACAAACGCAACTCTAAATGAATGCTATGCTGTGTCTCCTCAATATGTAGCTAAGCAACTGTCAATTCCATGCCTGCCACAACTAAATGCTGATGTTAATAACTAAATGAATAACTTTTTGCTATTTTTAGCAGTGGCATTTTTAATGTTTTGCTTCTAGTTGAAAGCAGCACGGCATATTTCATATCACATTCTCATAACACGTCAAAGAAAAAATAAAACAAATTAGCTGCCAGGCAACTGATGACACATCATCTTTGTACCTTTCTAAAATATAATAATCCTTTCTTAAACTGACCTTTAAACATAATTGACAGGGCACTGAAAACTAATTCTCGCCAAACTAATCCTCCTTAAGTGCAATCAGCACCCTGCAGCACTAGGAAAGTAGGAAGCATGTTTACTCAGAAACCAGTCTGTTACATTGCATTGAAGTGCACGGAATCTGAAGCTTTTTTTTTTTCTTCTTTCAAGGCGCTCTATATCCATTTTGAAATAAAATGAAAGGTTACCTCACAGTCATTGCTTAACATTATTCATTCGTGAACTTTATTTTCGTGCCAGCAATCATTTCCATCAGGCTAGGTATCACCTTTTTTTTTCTTTTTTCAAATAAAATGAGACACTTCAAGGAATGTGACATTTGCTGAAGCCAGTGACAGGGCTACTGCAGCGTGTTGACGGCAGGTACAGATGGAGCTCGTGTACTCCTGTTTTGTTGCAGTTACATCCTGTCTCGATGCAAATACAGCTGTACATTATAAAGTGGCCTCTCCCTCAATGTTAATGGTTGCAGTGCGCCAAGTGTACTTTGCTGTGCTTAAATCTAAGAGATGTAGAGACGACACATAAATCACTGTCCTCCAAGCCGGGAGTCTTACAATATTGCCCCTCCCTCTTTAACAGTGACATTTCACAACATGCTTTATACTTATCATGCATATATTTTACAGATAGTGGAAAGGAACAAAAATGTATGTCAAAATCTAATGTAGGCAATGTGATGTAAACTGCATGGATCCAGAAAGTCCCTCATTCATTCATTTAGTTGGCCTGTAAACCCCCTCATTAAAAGACATGCCAGGGTCTCTTGCTTGCCTCCTCTCTGCAGCACTGCCAAACCGTGACACTGTTCGTCCTTGTGTTAAGCTGTTACTTGATTTGTCTTAAAATAGATAAAATGACTTTGTTGGCCATTCAAACCTGTGGTGTTTGCCAAGATACACTGCTGCAGTTTGAGGTTCAAATGGTGAAAATAATTTTGTAACTACTTTAATGCTTCACAGCTTTAAATTAAAGACACCCATGCAAGAAGGATTAGCCACTAGAGCAGGTTTTCCTCTATATACCTGCTGTGAGATAAAAAGATTTCATTGGCTCTTGCCAGGTGATATTTCTGTTACCAAAGTGGATTTATTTTTATTCTTTAAATACTTGCTGTGCTCCTCCCACACAAGCATTTGAAATAATTCATAAAACTAAGTACATAAACCCCTAGCTACCACTGAACCAGTAGGAAACCTCCCTCCATTCTTATGAACATGATACTCAGTAGACTTTGAACTGCAAGCTTTCATGCATAATGAATATGGCAAATAACAACTAACAGTGTGTGGTGTTATTTTTCGTATGGTAACCTATTGTACTTTTTCAAATTTAGGGGGATTTATTGACAGAATATAACAAAAATGGAATGCAATATCTTTTCATTAGTGTATAATCACTCGAAAATAAGAATCATGTTTTTCATGTTACCTTAGAATGAGCCTTTAATCCTTTTGTCCATCTACAGAGGGACTGACAAGGGCTTAACTGGAATCTCACAGACTACCTGACATACGCTGAGAAAACCTCCTGGATCGACACGCTTTACTTGAAACCAAAATCATGAAATCTTTGTGGCTAAACCTAACCCAAGTGTGACCAAGTGCTACAGATAGTCACACTTGGAGGAAGGCTCCCTAGTCTGGCCTTTTCCACAGCCACCGTAGTTTTTCTTACATGCTTGGAAGGGGAGAGTGAGGCGAACTATTATTGACAGTGACACGGTATACAGGCACATAATAAAAAAGAAGCCTGCAAACAATGGACAGGAGGCTGAGCCTTCCATGGCATTATTTGGATTCTTTTAATAAATCATCATGCTTTTTTTATATCTTGGGATTGCACCTTTTTGTGTATATGTATCAGAGACTATGTACTGTATATCCGTACCTACGTCTTTGTGTGTGTGTGTGTGTGTGTGTGTGTGTGCATAGTTATATTTAATAAAGTTTCTTAAAAAATAAAGTTTCTGTTCACAATAAAAGTGAACAGTGTTCATTTGTTTGTCATCTGCAGCTGTAACTAAATCCTATAATGAACCTTTAATTAAGAATTCCGCATTAACATGCCTGTAGGTTAAGTGAGTTAAGTGAAATTTTATAGAAGGACACAGTCTGATCTCATATTTTTTCTCACATACATATAATTCTATGCCAAACTCCTACAAAGGAATACAAGATACATGGACGGCCATCTGGTGAGAACGTTGACTTTTAACTTGGAACATGCAGCTTCAGTCTCTGACTCTCAGCACAATATGCCGAGAAACAGACGACTACAACGACTGAAGCAGCGAGGTGAGACTGCGGAGGTGAATGTTTAGGATCCTCTTTACAGTCTAAAGATGAATCAGCGTGGAACCTTTGAAAAGTCAGCCAGGGAGTTTTCAATTAAATCATTGAGCAAACATTAATGCTAGTTTAATTAGCTAGATAGATAGCTGATAACTTGCCAGGGACAGTTGAGTTTTTTTTTTTTTTAGCTGGCATCAAGAGGAGAACAATAAGAGACATTTGTCTACCTCTGTGTGAGACACTATTTGAAAAATTGACTATGAATTTGGAGTGTCATCTGCTGCAGTCACAGTACTGTGCAGTACAATGATGGAGAATGGTGATGGGAAGTTTGGTTCTTTTTAGGGAGTCAGATCATATGACATTTGAAGAGCTGGCTCTTTTGGCTCCAAAATAGCTCTTCATCATATCACTTATGCCTCTCATAATTCAGCAGAATTTAGTGCTGATTTGACTTATGATTTGTATGTGTACACATATATCATGTATATATTCAATACATCCTTTGTACTGAAGCATTCAGAAATAAAAAACAAACAAAAACAAACATTTTCTAATATCAATAAATTGCCATATCCAATTGTTTTCATTGCGCTGGTCAGGGGTGACTCTTCTCTGAAACCACAAAGTGAATGCACCAACGTGCTTGTAGAAGCACTATGCTACACAAAGCAGGTAGAAACACATAAAAACTATAAAAAGCATAGACATTTTAAAAAAGGACAGCCATTGACTGTTGGATGCACAACTCTCATGTGTCTGTGAAGGTTGTTCATGGACCCTGCTTGATATGACAGCCTGGCTTTGCAAAGTTCTGCATGCTACTTTGTGTTTTCAGAACTTTTAATATGGGTCCAAATGCTCCCTCTTTTTCTGCTATCACTCAACAGTTGGCATGCCCGAGCAGGCTCCCATCATTCACTTAGAAGAGCCGACTCTTTGAACCAGCTCGTTCACCACCTGCACATCACTAATGAAGAAGTTTGACTGACGTATCAACGTCAACTTCAAGGGGCGTGGCTTAAGAATTCGCGCCGGAAGACGGGTTACAGGTGGCGGGCTAATCAAAATCAGCTCGGACAAACCGGGCTAGCACAAGTGACGCATTTACTGTGGAGAAGAAACAAATGAAAGAAACAGACGACTACAACAACTGAAGCGGTGAGGTGAGACCGTGGAGGTGCAGAGGAACTGTCATTCTGGAGCTGATATTGATGCTAGCTAGCCCTGCCGGTGACAGCTGCCCCCTGAACAAGAAATCAACTCACCTGTGTGCCACCAGCTAAGCTAGCTCGAGCACTGCGCCCCCCCAGAGAGCCAACTTTCCCGGGTCGGGATTGAAGGATGAACTGAAAACTAAGAAGTGCCATGGAATTTAATATTGTGGTGGACACTTTCTGCAGCAGAGAGGAGAGAGGAGGGGAAAAAAAAGGAGGGCCGAAAGAGACCAACAACACCTGGTTCAAGGTAAAGACAGCTTGTTACTGTGTGTTAACGCGCGCTGCCGGTTTAATGAGCAATGTAACGGCTAGCAATAGCTGCGCTAATTGGCAGGAAAATGCCTGCTGGTGGTCTGCGTACAGTGTGAGTGTGTGTGTGTGTGTGACTGGCAGGTGCCTGTTAAAGAGTGACTGAGAGGTGGCAGGGTGCAGGTTGATTGATTTGGATGGAAAGTAACTGCAGAAAATATGAGAGGAGGCCACCAACAGATGTTTTTCGCTGAGTGATTTCACTGGCATGGTGCTGTGTCCCTGGATGCGCCTGATTTAATTCCACTGATTAAAATCCTCTCTTGAGGCATGCGGCTAGTGAGTGAAACGTCTCCTGCGTGCAGTGCGTCCATCTAATGTTGTCAGATGTGTGTTTTTATTTTTTTTCCTTTTTGTGGCGTGACTTTAATTCAGTATGAGCTTGAGGTGTGTGTGTGTGTGTGTGTGTGTGTGTGTGTGAGTGCCCTTTGCTGTAAAGCTGAGTGAGTCCTACTGTATTTCGTGGCTCCACCTGAATATTTATGTCCGGGGTGTTTGAGGTCTGTGGGCGCTCTCTGATGCTTGTTTTTTATTGGATTATTTTTGAGGGAAAGCTTTATGAGATTAAGATACTTCTCAGTGAGAAATGGTTTGGCGCTGCAGACCAAAAGCAGTCATTTGAATGCGTCTGATAATCAAATATAAGAGCTGCGTGAGCATCGGCGCGTTTTGATAAATGAGAGCGCTGGCAAATCTTTTGTCCAGTGTTTTTTTTTCTTCTTTTCGAGGGGCCACCTGAAATATAAGCTCTGGACTGCAAGTGTTCCATGTTCTGAATTAGTGACTGACTGACTTTCAGCTGCTGCTTCTTCTTCTTTCCTCCCAGATAACCAGGCCACCCCACAGCCACTGTATTCCGCTGTGAATCCAGATAACTAAAGACGCTGGCGTAGATGTTCAGCAAAAGAGACAGAGATCAGTAATTCGAGCGTAAGAGCGAGCGTGTGATCTCTGGCTGAAGGCCGCCTCTCTGTCATCTCTCCGAGCACCCATGGGTCTCTGATTTCTCCCTCACGGCTGCCATACATCCACTTGCTGGCCATTTCATTCTCGTCTGCTCCCCTCTCACACGCGCTTTCATCGCCTCTCTTTCTCTCTTGCTATTCCCTCCTTTATGGTAAGCATGCCTATCTGTTAATCTCTCCCTCACTCATACACACACACACACACACACCCCTGACCATTTCACCTGATCCCATAAGCGCCGTTTTCACTTGATCTTTCCCCTCCGGCTACACATTACTGATCATCCTCTTTTGCGCCCTCCTCTCTCACTCCTGCTTCTTTCTCATGCTCTCTTCAACCCATTATCTAATTTTCTTCTTCTTTTTTTTTTTTTTTACTTAACGAAAAATAGTTTCATTTTAATACAAACCCATCTACAGGCTACAGCCTCTACTTCTCAGCCCTTGTCCACTGCTCTCTCTCCTTCTCTCTGTCTCTCTGTGCTCGCGGCCCCTGCGGTGACATAATTTAATATTCCTGGTGTCACAGTAAAGAGAGAGGAGGCTGTGGTTGTCAGTGCGGCTCGAGGGCCCACATTGATTTAGCGCTAGCATCACAGAGGGAGCATCTCTCTTTATTTTATTAGTAGGCTACGGTCAATCTGATGCAGTGACAGGGAGGTGGGGCGGTACGGCTCGAATAAACAGCTGGAAGGGAGACTTAGAAGTAGCAGCATGTACAGTATTTACTGTATATTGACAGCATAACCATGCAGGCGACGTTTGTTTGAAAGTATTTAAGGAATTATGAAATAATTTGTGGCAGTTTTTCTCATCGCTAATTACTCACTGTCTGCTGTCGATGCCGTAATTAACAGAGGTAAGCTTAATGTCTGCTAAGTAATGTGTATGCATGTGTCTGACAACAGTTAAGTGCTGCAGTCAGGGCCTTAACGATAATTGCCATTTGTGGTTAGGCTGGAGTGGGTTTGGTGTAAGAGTCTATTTCTCTGCACTTTATGCCACTTTGCTGTGTGATTACCACAGAACTCCAGCCCTGCCTCCAACGCCTTTTTGGAATCAATATTTTCATCCGCGAGATGATATTTTAGCACGCGGCGCTGGTGTTCAGACATGTGGTGGACATGTTTGGAACATATGTGATATATACGTGTTTGCCTGTGAAGACGCGACACTGCAGGTGTGGGAGCAGCAGAGAACGCACTGGTGAGATGAAGTCTAGCGTTAGCACGCAGTCCCGGCAGTCACTGCTCCTCCAGCAGATGTCACGCAAACACTGAACATCTGCCTTTAGTGCACTCACGTGGACAAATAAAACATGACATAAAAACACCTGAATGTATAGTATAAAAAAAACACTGCAAATTGTCAACAAGGCAAACCCTGGCGTCAAATCTTGGCTACTTTTGTGTCCGTACAAAAGGCCTATGTTACATTTTGAGGAAGAGTCACACTCTGGGATCTTTTTGGCCTACTTAATGACTCCATTTGATTGCTCCAATTTCTCTCTGTTTGACTGTAGTCCTCAATAGCTCTGTCAGTTTGGTACAAATTCTTATTTTAGCAGTTAGAAACATACCTCAAAACCACTCGATGCAATTGGTCTAAATGTGGAACTAGACCTAACATACATTCTGTACTGAAACGTGTCTTTTAATGTGCTTTGAGAACACCTGTTACCAGCCTGTAAATAGATCTGCTCTTATTTTTCACTACTGACAAAACCATTCCAGGGTAAATATTGTATATAATAATAGTTTTGCTAAGTAAAATGGATGCAGGCACGAATAATTAAATTGCAGTTTAATTGTATTTATACAGTGCCAAATAATAATAGACGTTCTCTCATGACACACAGTGCGCAATTGTGATAACTACAGCAATAATTGTAGTCAAAGTGAGACTTAATAAATGTAATAATTATTTTTTTATAAGTCAGCTTCCACTTTAATAAAATATGTATTCATATTCACATATTTATATTCCATTAAGTCCTAAATCAACAGGGGTCTATTGTAACATCTGTAAACTTTGTGTTAATGTGTTTGCTTATAAGCACTGCACACGAAGGCCAGCTGTGAGGAGGTTACATAACAGGACATTTTGCCGGTGACACAAAGAAGCCCAACATTTTAACTGCTGTACACCTGCAACCACCACACTGCTTTCAGACATCACTGTCTCTGCTCATTGTTTTGCTGTTCCTGTGCAACAGCACTGTTGCAGTAGCTTCCGTACCACGGCCATCCCAATATGCACTCTTCTATGACTGAACTGTTAGTTTTATATTGAGATCACGGCTGAATTTCAAATCGCAAGAACTGTGAATTTAAGCATATTTTGCATTAGCTGAATGGGTTGTAAGGGGGCGGCTTTTAGTTAGCTGTTGCTAATTGGCATTCATTTTGTGGTCAAGTGGTTTAAAAACAAACAACACAGAACCGTCCAGTCATAAGACTCCATGTCATGTTGGAGATTTGAAGGTCTGTGCCTTTCTGCTGTTCAGCAGGACCACCGCGTAGATACATAATCCAGTTGATCATCTCATGTCACTTTCACACGTGTAACACGAGCTAGCAGATGGCCTGATAGTTTTCCAGTGCACTGTAATCTCCCAGTGAATCTATAAGTATAATGTATCATTGTTTGAAATGTGTCACTTTGGAAGCTCTGCGTTGTAACCTCTGTCAATCAGGGATCAAACTGTTGGTTTATAAAGCTAATGTTCGTCTAGCCAGAGGGCAGAGCTGTTTCCAAACTTGAGGCAAATTAGACAACTATAGCAAAGTTCCCCGAGAAGGCCCTCCACAAGAGGCAAATACCTAATTTCATCTAATTATTTTCATTGTTCACAAACACAATTTGCATCAGTGTGAGCTCCTCAGAGCTGGGTCTCTCTGCGACTGCTTGTTCTCTTGACAAAAAGCAAATGTAAATAAGTTTATAATGTGTGCTACAGAGGAAGTGTGGGTGGAAGTCTAGACAATACGATGAAAAAAAAATGCATCTTCAAATTGATCTGCCTTATCATGAACATGGTGCTAGATAGTAACTATTTGTGAGGGCATGGGGGTGAGGAGTTTGTGTATGAGCAGAGAAGGCTATAGTTTTGTGCACTGAGGTGTAAACCGCTGGTGTCATGAACCGAGGATGGTGGGCGACATTCCCGGCGACTGCCTGACTCCATTCGCGGTCGAAGTCCTGACAAAACCAAACTTAACTCTGCTAGTAATGTCATTTAAAAGAGAACACCCAAAAAGCCTTCAGAAGACAAAGCAGGACTTCACGGTTTTGCCTAGACTGCGTCAATATATTGACGCCCATTGTGTGAAGCATTCTCTGGAGGATGTTGGTGGGGATTCAAGGGTACAGCAGGTGATTGAATATGTCATGTTGCATTCGATTCCGTGTGTATTTGTGTCAAATGGCTGCAGACGGATCGATCCGCCACGCAAAATGATGTATACTTGTATCATGTGATGAGGTACGGGGCCAAGGTTTTAGGCTGAGAGCTCTGTAATTCATTACGGCTATGTGAGCGTTCATGCGGGTGTGTGAGTGTGTGTGTGTGTGTGTGTGTGCGTAAGACTGTTTGTGTGATTCATAAGATGGAATCCGCCCGGCTATGAGGGAACTCATTAGACTCCTGTCGTCTCGCCTCCCGGTAGGAAAAATACCTGGCATCTGGGAGTTTATATTCCCTCTTCTTTACAACTCTCTCTCTCTCTCCCTCCTCCCCTCTTGCTCTTTATTGCTTCCACACAGTGTGCCACAAAATCCAAGAGCAATCACCAATCAATCTTGCACACTCACCTAGCCCTCTGTCTGCCGCTAACCACCACCTGCCTTCTCCTGTTTTCCTTTGCCCGGCACTCAGCCTCCTCTTCAGTCACATTCAAACACATCCTCTTCTCCTGCTTTTGTATTATATCCCATTAAGCCTCATCAGGCTCATCGCCTCACCCTCCTGTAATCATGTCGTCCGCGCATTCTTCCCATCCTCCGTACTTCAGCCGAGTCATCTATCACTCTCCTGCCTTGTCTCCTCCGCAGTTAACGGTCTGCTTTTATAAAACTCCCAAGTGATTGCTTGTCACCGCTGATTGTATGACTCTGACACCTCTTCTCCCCTCCTCCCCGCCCCCTTCTCCTCTCACCTACCCCCTACCTATAATTTTTACTTTGTCGCCATGGAGATCCTGTCTGCTTGTGCAAGTCGTGTCACAGGTTTAGTGCAGGTGAAAGAGGCCCGCAACTGGGTGACAATTCATGTCACACAAGAAAGTGAGCAAAAGAAATGAACAATCAAGGACAACCAGGAAGGAAGGCAGTCTTAGCCCGTCACTTTTTCAGAATCCATGAAATGCACTTGTGGAATTCAGCTACAAGTCCCACCCCAGAGAGAACTTATTTTAGGAAATAAGTTCCTCTATGTTTAGCTGTTTTTTTGAAGGTGGAAAATCTTAAAAAGAGAGCTGAATGTGGGACACGGGCTGTTCTACATTTTTGCAAATTCAGACCGACAGTAAAACGTTTCTAATTTGATGAAGAATACAGATGAGCGGACATTTCAGAGACAGTCTGACAAGAAAAAACGACATTACTCGTCATTTCATAGTCATTTTCAAATGCCCGATGACTTTATCTGCGTACGCTGAACTGACAACCCTCGGCCAATGCGGCCAAAGTAATTAGGGCTCTTGTCCGAAGTTGTGTGACATTGTTCGAGTCCTCAGAGAGAGGAAGTTCAGCTGGACATATGGGTCAAAGTTGGTTTTATTTTTAAAAGTTTTACTTTTACACACCAAGTAAGTCACTATTGGTAATCGTTTTGGAATAAATGATATCCACTCTGGTTTTAGATCAGGCCAGTCTGAGCAATTAAAACCACGTGCTGGCAGTTCAATTTGGAAAAACGTCATTTATTGTCAATGGAAGCGATAGGTTAAGGGCTGCAAAGAACAGACAAATTATTTATTTGATTAATTGTAGCGTTAAAGCTGTTGATTAGTTGATCGTCAGTTGTCAGGAAATGAATTGCTAACAATTTTAATATCGTCATAATATAGTCACACAAGTAATTCAAAACTGCACCTTGGACTTAAGGGACTTGCGATGGGCAAAGGATTAATTGACTACCGTAATTGAAAGAATAATGGATTAAATGATGATGGAAATAATTGCAGCCCTCTTTGGTTGATCTTCTAGTCTCCAATGTAAAAACTGAACCACACCAACAGTTCAAATATTCAATATATTCAGTTAAAAAAAGGCCCAGAACAGAGAGAAGTAATCTTGGAACAAGCTGATCTTAAAATCTGCGAAATTCTAACCAGCAGTTCGACTTTGAAATGACTTCAATGATTAACTCATTATCACAATTGTTCATTTTCTGTCAACTAATTGTTTCAGTAGTAATTAATTGCAAATTGGCTCTGACACTACAGGGGTTACCACTGAACATAGATGTGCTGTGTGTCGTCCCTCTCTGATGTGTTTAATCTCACCACACTTTCCTTCCTCTTCCTTCACCATCCTTCCTCTCCCCCAGCAACTCTCCTCTAACCCCTATACCCCCTCTGCTCCTCCGTGCCCTCTCCTTAGTTGCTGCGATCCACAGGGTAATGGTGCTTATCGTCTGGAGTCGTCTGTTCCATCAATATGTGGCCCCTCTGTCTGGACTGGGTGGGTCACCCTGGGTTTCCACTCTCAGCCGCGACTCGCCCATCCACACAGACTCGCTCTCTCATCAAAAGCCCCCCGCACTCCCCCCCAATCTCTGCTAACTCAACATTTTGTCACCCGGCAAACGTTTTTGTACTTTTAATTATCGCCTCTTCTTCTTTTTTCTGTGTGACGCACAAAAGCTGTGCCACAGCAAAAAACTGTATGTGTTGCACAAAAACCCTGAAGCAACTTTTTGCGAGGACATTCCTCATGCCCTTTTTCTTTCTAATGGAAATATCAAAATCCCCTAAGATATCACATCAAACAAAGAATCCCGTGGTATGTCTGCAAACTGCAGAACCCCCAGTGAGACCTTTACGGCCTTAAAGTAATCACCTGCAAGCCACACAGGGAGAGGAATAAAGCATGCTAGGCACAAAAGGGGAACTCATAACCATTAAAGTCAGTACAGTAATTGAATGAAAGGTGGGCTGCTGTTTTAGTGGCTGGGGGGCAGGTATGTGTCCTAACAAGATGGCAGGATGCAGGGCTTTTTTGGTTGCTACAGTAGGTGTTGCATCATTAGATTTTAAGGGCTGATTCAGTGTTTGGATTGGGCTTAGTCAGATGTGAAATGGCGAGAGAGGGAATGCTGCTGTTACGATGGGTAATTTCACACAATGATGGATTGACAGAAAGCACTCTTTGCGTTTCCTCGTCCCGTCCTACTGTGTGCGCGCGTGTGTGTGAGTGTGCGAATACCTAGCTGTTTGTTTCCTGTGTTTGACTTTGGCTGTGTGTGCACTGATGTGGCTCAGCGTGTAGGTGAAGACACTCTGCCAGGCATTCCTATCGGCTGGTAAATTCTTATCTCGGCGGCCCACACAAACACAATTGCGCATCAGTATGCAAGAGCGGCTGTTTTGCGGCGGGAAAGTGGAGCAGTCCTCAAATAAAGAAGCCTTTCTGTACGGGCACAAGCGCACGTGTTTGCGCACATTTCTCAGCATGGGCCCGGAGAGCAGGTTGTCAGCCACCACGGCATATGGTGTGCACCCAGGTGATCAGCCGGTCTCCAGAACAGGCCTTTTGTGTGGGTGCATGGTTGTAGGTGTGTGTGTGTGTGTGCGCGCTCATGTGTGAGTGTGTGTGTGTGTGTGTGTGTATATACCACTTTCACTCTGATGACCATCTGTGCCCTGCTCTTCAAAGCAGCCCTTTCTGCCCAGCCCCATAGACAAATGAATTATTAAACTGCTTTTGCAGGTGACACCCTAACCATTTGTTACCTCCTCTCTGGCGGGGCAGACGCGGACTTGAGGAAACAATCGCTCAGAGTCCCGCACCCTCCCACCTGGTCCCCTATTGTCTCTGCTTGCCCCTCTGTGGTTCCCTCCCTCTTCTCCCCGCATACTCGTCTTTGACATCCTCTTGCAACTTGTCTTTTGCCACCATTGTCCGCTTACTTGATGTCTCTTTGTCCTTATTACCCCATTGCTTGGCCTCTCAAATGACTCCATGCTTAATTTGGTCTCCCCCTGTCGTGCTCTCTCTCTCACGCCATGTCCTTCTCTTTCTCACTCTCGCTCTCATTCTGTTGCTGTCCAAAAAAGTCAATCTTTCTCCCAGCTCCAGCCTCAGGGACTGCGACCGCTTGAGGAATCCAATAAGGTTGATTAAGTGATGACAGTATAATTACAGCGATGGCACAGGCACAATCAATCTCTTGCTTCCTGAATAGGATAAATGAGCTGACCTGGGTCATCAGCGTATGGGAGATAACTTCACTGTGCGCATACTCCGATCGAGGGAAGAGAATTTATTTTTTTTATTCCAATAAATGTTCTTGACTCTTCCTGTGTGCATTTACATCGGTAAACCTCAAAACATGACTTTAAAGAAAACTCTTACTTACTTCATCTCTTTTACTGATTTAACTGGACTGAGTCAGAAGCCCCGTCATCAGCAGCGATAACCTCTCAATTTATAATCTCTACAGTAAAGTCTGTAAGGCTTTATACATCTGTAGGACGTACGCTGTCTCTCTAATGACTCAAACACTTGAGCTGCAACAGAATGCCGTTCATTGAGAATTAAACCTTGAAACCATATTGACGTCTCCGACCGTTAGTTAAAGACTCAAAAGCACTCACGCAATGTGTAAAAGTTGATTTGAATGGAATTCTGACGCGCAGGAGGGGCAGTGATTGTGCTACTTTTCATTTCCTCATGAGAGAGCTTCACTACACTGTGAACGAGTGTTTAAGACAAAAAGGACGAGCAGCCGCACGACGGTTGAACAGCTTGATACAGCGACCAAACTCGAGTACAGAAAAACACATGCTTGGCAACATATCGAAGGAAAGAGGAGGAAAAAAACCAAACCTTGGTGCCGAGGATGTAACAGGTGAAAGACACATGTACTGGAATTGGAATTGCAGACCCCATTTACACAGGACCTCCTTTGGGGGTGGTCTAGCATGCGTTGTGATTGGATCTCCACCAGGTGTAACTGCAGTCTGTAGTACAGTTTGGCCACATTTTTATCCAACAGGTTGAAACACACTATTGGCGGGAGACTGTCCTTCCTCCTCTTGCCAAGGAAGAATAAGTAGAGCTTGTGCAGCAGTGTTCCAGAGGGACTGCTAAGACATGCAATGGTCCTGTCCTGTGACTGACAGGTGGAGCTGATCTACTCGCTCTTGCAAGTTTCTCCACTGGCTCTGATGACCTTCTTGCTATATAATTAACAATTTGTATGAGAAGGTTCCTTAATTATCATGATTGTATGACACAGGGTGCTATGTCTATTCATAAGATGGCATTTGCTTGGTGCCTTTTTGACCTGGTATGTTTGTTGATAAGTCCAGGAATTCCACCACCTCTGCTTGTCTAATTTGATTAGGCTGAATCAGGGTAACCACTTGGACTCAAGGAAACTACTTATTAATACCGTGTGTAAATACAGCGGCCTATAATCAGCTGCCTTTATCCAGAGAACAAATGGCACGCTGATGCCAGGTGTAAGAGGGATCACAGTTGCATACGGGGAGAAATCAGCATATAGGCAGGTGCGGAATTCTTTTCATCATTTATGTCACTGACATCAGAGTCATTTACTAATCCTGCTTGATGAAGACTCCCCACTCCCGAACACAGATCGACAAGGGCTTAATTAACAGGTGCAGCGCTCCAACTTCGGAAATGAAGCACGAGTTGTTGTGGGGAGGAAAAAAATAAATTTCTAAAAATGGTCGGATGCTCGGTGAATCTGTTGTGGCCTGTTTGTTGATCTTAACTCAACAAGACCAGACTGGTGAAGCTCTTTCCTCGCGTTTGTCGCTGTTGCAGTGTGCGCTGTCTCGTTCTCTCACTGAAGTCTAGTAGCAGGTGGCTTGGCATCTGGTCAACATGCTCATAACCCCCAACAAAGCTCGTCTCATCACTTCATCTTTCCGCTCCTATGGTCATCATTAGCGTGTGTTTGCAGATATGCTAATTTTGCCTGTGAATTTCATTGATGGTCCATAATGAAATTTCTTTGTGACTTCGACAGAGGGGAAGCCAGGAGCTCCGAACCAAACCACTAGTATATACCTGAGCGAGTGCGCTACACGTAAGGGTGAATCATTTCAGGCCACATCAGTGAGGTTTGAAAACATTTCTCCCATCATCAAATGAATATGTTTGTGGATTTTACATGTGAATGTCTTCAAACCCTATCACGAGAACAATTCAATTTAATATCAAAACCCCCTTTCTGCACTTTAGAGGGGTCAGGTGTGCTGGGCGTTTGACACAGGAGCAGAGGCCTTTCATCTTAAAAGACTTGGGAAAAGACCCATATTCATGGTCATAACTCATTGAGACTCCCCCACTCCTTTGAAGGGAAATTAAGCAGAGTTAAAAGGCCTTTGTCAAGCCAGACAATCAAAGAATTAATGGCAGCTTGGTGAATATTTTAATATCTACAAAGAAACTGGATCTGCCATCTGTTTCACTTTACAAGATAGTGAATAATGGCCATGGAAATCTATATTTCAACAAGAGGATGATTTTGGTTCCAACGGGTGATTTTCACAGCCGATAATGTGAGTGTATCAAAATATTTACAAAAGTAACTTGAAAAAGATGGAAAATAAAAATAATAAGACGCATTTTGTGATGTTGGGCTGATATCAAAGAAGTGCCAGACATGAAACGCATTGCACAATTTGCTCCTTATGCCGCCTGTGGTTCAACACACACACACAGACACACACACACACACACACACGGTCGAACGTACACTTAACTGGCTCATCAGATTTCATGTTTGCTTCATTCCTCACTGACTCACTATCTCTGCTCCGTCTCCTCTGTCTGTCTGTCTCTCTCCCCCTCTCTCTCGCTGCTCCACCAGGCCTTTGAAACGTCTGTCAATATTGACTTTATTTATTTAATTGACATTGCTTGTGCTGACACTGGGACCTTGCATAAACAATGACGCAACGGTTTGGAAACTCCTCATGATGAACGGAAAAGGGGAGGGGAATAAAAGAGAGGAGCATTCATTCCTCGCTCCTACCCTCATCCCTTGTCAGTCCATTGGGAGGAGAAGCTTAAGTACTTTGGAGCTGGAGTGTCTGTCTTTCACACATCAAACGATTTGTTTTATCCGGTTCATATTCTCCCCTTCAGACCCTGCGCAGCCTGATAAGGCTTTGATGATGAAACGTAGAGGACATCCGTGCATTATATCTGAATTGGCATGCACGAAGGTGTGTGTGTGTGTGTTTATGCGTGCGCATGTGTGTTTGTTTGCCGCTCTGCAACAATGTAATTACGGGCGAGCGCCTTGCTCAGACAGCGACGCCAAGAGCTAACCTCATTCTCACCACCAGCACTGCCCAGAGAAATGGCGTCACCCCTAACTTTTCTCAATCTCCCTTTATTTCCCACACTCCATCCTTCCCTTAACATTGTTAGAATAAGTGCAATGAACTGAAAAGCGTAATTAAGAGCAGAAAGGATTTCCTAAACACCTCTAACGAGCCGCTGAACACAAAGTATCAAAAGGAAGCAAGATATGATTCTTAGGGAGGATAAGAGGTCTTTGTCTGTGTCTTCCTACTGTAAGTACTGCGTGTGGGGTGTGCAGCATTAGCTGACAGGACAGCCACTTCAATCCCTTCAAGGTGCCACTATTCATAAAACACATAAAGGCTCCGCAAATTAACTGGAGAGATATTTTCCAAACCCAAACGACGTGAGACCACGACTGAATTCTTGAAATTATAAAGGGATCAGAGCTCGACAAACTGGCAGATATGTTGTGTCCAGTTACAAAGCGCCGGGCTGGCTTGCAAATGGACTAATGAAGGTTGTTCCAGCGTGTGACAATCAGGCGAAATTATTGCCTCGCTGTAGACAGACCTTTCCCAGACCCTTAGAGTAAAGAATGCTGATTAGGTTAGCAGATCAAAGCTCAGGATTTCAAATTTCTGTTTTAGCACTCTCATTTCATAACTATTATTTGAGGCATATAACGCTGGCTGTGTGTGTGTGAGTGTGGTGTCTTTATTGCCAGGAAAGCTTGTACAAGTAAATGTGAAGGACAGCTTAAATAGTCTAGTCTAGTAGGTTTTTTGACATTAGATGTTATTTACATGAGGCCCTGCTACATTATCACCCAGGCACAGCTGCATGTGTTCAGGCGTTTCGGTGGACCTGTTGACATAGTAAGTAAGTAACTCTTCTTAAAAGTGAAGACATGGATGTTTGGCAGTCGTCCACAACACAAGAAGATGCCTTTTGAATATAATCAGTGCTTAATTCTGTCCTGACCTCCCTCTAATGCTGAGGATGTTGGCCTATCACACTTTCACGCAGTGCAATTAGCTTATAGTCTATAATGCCGCTCCCCGCTGCTAATCTTTGACAGGTCACTGCTGTCGTCAGCTGGGGGTGAATGACAAGTGACCTGTCTGACAAAATGAGCAGCACCTTGTTAGCCTGTTTATGACGGCAATTATGTCTTTAAATGTTTCCTCTCTTTTTTTAGCACAGCCTATTCATGTTTATTTGCTGAGTCATAAACTGGCTAAGATCGATGATGTGACCAGCTAATGTCCAAACATCCGTGTCACTACCGGTGTGTGAGTCATGCCACCTTCAGTCCAGGAGAGCCACGAACCGTTTATCTCGGACAGATTTATCATCACATGGTGTGTTTTCTGAATTCACACACTTCAAACGCTGTCAATCGTCGTACACACTACGTTGTAATAAGGCTATAAATATAATAAAAATTTTAAAAAATAATTTTTTGGTAACCAGACTAAGACGTTGGTGCTTTGACATACAAGTCCCCTGGTGAACATGACCAGAACTAAAGGCAGCCACCAAGACTGACGGAGGCCAGTTTGATGACGGGGAATACAGGGCGATTTACAACAGCTCCACCCAGGTTTCTGACTCCAGGGGCCATGAAGACATGGTGGGTTCAGGCGGGTAATAGGCAGCACATTCAGAATCATTAGCACTTTTTCCCTTAGCATTTAACAGCGTCTCGCTTCCTGCCCTTTTTCTTCATTATTATTGCTTTGTGTGTTAAATACAATGTTACTGATTACTTTCTTTCTTTGCCCTTCAACTGACCATTTTCTGAGTTATTATCATAAGCATGCAACAAGTTGACTAATGCCTTGAGCTCACGCCTACTATGAAAAGCCGGGAAGTCCTACGCTCATGGCATGATTTCATGAAATGTTTTTATCCCCTTCCCCATGAACTGGTCTCATCACTCGTTGATATTTTGTGCATTGCAGCATTCATGACCAGCAAAGGGGGACGAGCAGGTCAGCAGCTCCTTGCTGTGTGCAGAACAGGACCGACACAAACAGCCCATCCTCTCAGCTCCCTCGCTGCGTGTGATGAATTGTTTAAATCCCACTTCGTGTTCAACATGTCCTGTGACGAGTCCCTGGCCCAGATGCACATCCTTGTGCAGACAGCTGTTTATAACATCATCAACAACAACAACCCCCAGAGTTTGTGAACGTCACAACTAATGATGTGAACTTGGCGTTCCTTTTTGTCAGGTCTTGCATATGAGCAGCCAGTCGCTTGTACCTGAGCAGCCAGTCGATTGTACCTGAGCAGCCAGTCGATTGTACCTGAGCAGCCAGTCGCTTGTACCTGAGCAGCCAGTCGCTTGTACCTCCATTATAGAACTTGAAGTTTTTATCTCATCTCAACATTGAGGTTTTGGGCACTTGGGGATCTAACTTCAAGGTGTTTAGTATTAGGTGGAGAAGAGGATGTTATCAAAGCTGATTTACAACCCTTTTCAATTTGATTTACAAAGTGCATATGATTGAGATGATGGCCTATGCAGTGTGTCTTTGCTCTCACTAGTCTAAATTGTGTTTGCTTGGCTACAGTTCTTACAGATCTACTGTTATTTTGCTAAAGTTTTTGTCTTCAGGATGATACATTCTGATCTTACAGACAGCTTTACCTGGTTTGTAGGGAGAAAAAACATAAATGTAAAGTAGGTTAACTCTTGGTGCTGAGTGGGAAAATATTCAGTTCATGTCAATACCCGTATTGCTGTCAACTGCCACCAGAGTTAACACTTGTAGTAGGATACATGTGTTCAGTGTAAAAAAAAAAAAGGTTTTAAAATCATGGCATTTCTGTGATATTTAAGGCTTACTATGGTAAAACATCACTGTGGTGTTAAGATCACACCATCTGGTGTTCTGAAATAACACTGAGTGTTAAATATTTAATACTTGTGAAATACAGTGTTAGAGAGACACTGTACGGGGTATCAGTTTTGACAGTGTTAATTTAACACTGGTGGGCCAAGAAAAATACTCTGCTAGTGTACATTTTAACTCTGAGTTGATTTAACAGATATTTTGCTGTTTTAATTTGTACTTTTTAAGGCTCCCTTGAACTAAACAACAATTTTCTTGCTTTTAAATATTTCTGTATTACTGTTGCTACTACCTGACTAAGTTATGTTCTGAGCCAGCCCAGAAGCTCCCCACAAATCTGCTCGTTTGTTACGTTCTCCTCGTCAGATTCTTTGTCACCGCACGTTAGGAGTCTGTAAGACAGCATTGGTTTAGACCCGCTCCCAAACCTAAGAACACAATCAATCCAGAGTTCTCCTTCGGGAATGGTTTTTAATCCAGCCGGGGAAATGGCGGCCCTGTGTCTGGCACTGGAAATACCAGCTCATATGTCTCAAAGCTATCACTATATGAGACACTACATCATGACCATGAGTCAGACTCTAACTAAACCTGCATGGCCTGAAGCCACTACATGTGTCACTGCAGCGGGCTGGAAATATCACAGCGCTATACCCTTGCCACAGCTGTACTTTGGCATGACAAAGAGGCAGTGTTCTGGACGTGCACAAAATCACAAAACGTCTGTAGCTACTCACGTCGCGGCATTACACTTCCTCACCTCCGCATCCCCTCCCTCGACCACATTCCTCCATCCCTGTTTCTGTCAAAAGCCCATGATCAAATGCGCTCGCTTAGATTTATATAGTTCCATTGTGCCTTGGCGACGTTTCCATTTCACCCCTCCTCCTCTCCCACCTCTCATCCCGTGCTCTCCATCCCTTCCTCCATTTCTCTGTCACCATGCATCTCTCGCTCTCACTACGGGTCAGTCAGGTGAACATATGCATTTTCTCTACAAGACGCGGTGATATTCAGACTTCTCAGCTGTTGGAAAATGGCATTTGGCAGGAAAGTAAGGCCTCGCAGCAAGCACACTGCTTCTTTTGCCTGGCCATCTTTTTGATTGATTTACCCTCTGTGTTCGAGATTACGTGATAGATGGTCAAGCTGTACAGCCTCAGCATCTCTGCTGTCACTATAATGGCATAAAAAATAATTTCATTTGTCAGGCTTGCCTTTTAAAAAAATTTGTAAATGTCCTGCATGTGAGCAAAATGTTAAGTTTAATTAAGATTTCTTATAATGAAAACACTTTTAGAGTTCCAATAGAAAATGAGGCAATCTGCTTTCTGTTTTTTTTTTTCTTTTAAAGGATTGTCATGCAGACAAAGTTAGCATAGAGAATCAAAATTAGGCTGAGAGTTCATGTTCAGTGGAGGGTATTCTCCATCTGCACTGCAGTCTGCGAGTGCATGCCAAACAGACACTCTGATCAGTGAAATAAAAAAGCATGCACATCAATTAATTCACAATTCTTAAGAGAAGTTTTCTTCTGTGTTTTTTTTTTTTTTGTGATTCCTCTAATTTTGCTCTTACTTTGAAATCCCAAGTAAGGAGACTACAAACAACCTGTGCTCCTCAAAATGCCCCATTTGCTTTCATGTTGTCTACTGCACAACATCAAAACGCACCCTGTGAACATTTGATCCTTAAAGTACAGTTAAGACGTTGCAAGACATTGCACACTGCTTACATATGTGTATCTTCTGGGCCCTGCTGACCTTGTGTGTATCCACATACTCATTCACACGTGCAGTCCACTTATGATGGACCGCGGTTCACATCTTCCATTAGACACATTTAAAGACACCAGAGTGAATCACGCTCAACTTTGAAGCATATTCATGTTCAAAAGAATGCTCTCTGCCTGCAGGAAATGGGAAACAAACAGTGCTGCGCAGTGTTAAAGTTTGATATTTCCGCTGCAGTTCAGTAGCTATCATGCAATTAAACAAAGGTACCGTGTGAAAAATAAGATTAAAAAAACAAGTAGGCGACACTTATTTCATGTGTCACATGAATTCTACCTATCCACCAAGTGAACTGTGCCCTGTGGATTCTTCATGTATTAGGACTCTAATGTCTTTTGTGAGGATCGGTGATTAAAATAGATGTATTTTAATGTATTGATCTTTCTGACGTGGGAGGTACAGTGTTCTTTTAGGACACAAGTGGTCAGAGTTCAGAGTAGAGCTGATCATTTCTCACTGCATGTTTGCAGTGATTTTGCAACAAACATTATAATAAAATATATCGTTTTAAGTCCCTTACTGAGCATAACTCCATGCTGCTGGACAGAGTATCACATTTAAAGGTTAGCGCCGTGGCTATCTGCAACTCTTCTCTGTGGATAGGCATAAATGCCACAGGACTGAAAGACTATGGAAGGCCACTCTGATAGAAGTGCGTTGCCCATATCTCAAACTTGGACTACTCACTTTTCTAACTTAATTTCATCTTTGAAGAGAACTCCTATAATTTTATTTGACACAATTAACGTTGTCCTCACTGCCGCTCTATACATTACCATGTTCTTCAGTAGATGATTGCCACAAAATCCTTACTGTCTTTGTTGATAATGTAATGGCTATTAGGTCAAGTATCTATCCTGGCGGCCAAACTCTAACCCCTCTTCATCTCCTTCTGTTCCTGGACTCTTGCCAACCTGTCAGCTTACAAAATTTGATGGATGTGATTAGAAAAATGAAGCCTTGTTCTCGCTCTCAGGACTTTTAATAAAAGAGATGGTGGTATTATAGTCCAGTCAGTTGTTGGACCTGCTGTATCATCTCTTTCTTGTCTACAGAATGTGTTATTCATATTTTAGGCGTGTTAGAATCCAGCACATAATAAAGAAATATAACTCCAAACTGCCTTGATAAAGACCGACAGGCCTATATCTAAACTCCCATTACCAACAAAATATCGTAGAGAAGGCTGTGGCCAATCAATTCTTCTTGACATGCATTTGACATGCATGAAACAGCTGACCAGAGATGTGTGTGTGTGTGTGTGTGTGTGTGTGTGTGTGTGTGTGTGTTTTTTTCTTCTTCTCCCGTTTACACAAACTGAGATCTGTAGTTCCAACAGCTTGAACCACAGATACTTTGACATGCCTTACCTCGTCTCACATCGACCATTGTAAGGCACTCTTCAGCTCTTTATCGACAATCCAGAATGTTGCTGCATGTTGCTTCTCACTAGGTCACATAGCTGGCCTTTCATGATCCTTATATTTACAACTCTGCACTGGCTTCCTGTTGCATATAGGATCCAGTTTAAAAGAATCACACTTGTGTACAGAGCATTGCACGGCCTGGCCCATGCAGCTTAACTAATACATTTTGACTTACTTACATGACTGGTACTGTTCATATCATTTTCAGTTTGTCACTGCTGGATGTAAACTGCCACTTAAAATGAATGTTTCAAAGGCAGATCACAGCAGATACATGGAGAAACTTAACCCTACTAACCAGTGACCTTGCATTATGTCAGGCAGAGTATAATCATAAGGAATGTACACAAAAGAAAAGCGGCATATGAAGCACAGCCAGGAGCAGCTGTGGCCGAGGAAATTGACAGCATCCTGGAGGGGTTTAGAAGGTTTTGGCAGCCACTGTAGATAACAGTTTCAAGCTGCTTCTTCACATCCATGTGCACGTTGCTTGTGTTAAGATGGGATACTTTGCACATGATTTGAACCTCACCGCACAGAAGATTCACCAGTGTTTCCAACTGGGCTGCCAGTATACGCGCAGTGGCTGTACGGATGAAGAGATTCCACGTCGCTGGAGATGCAGCGACTCCTCAGTAAGAATGCATTCAATAAATAATCCTTTGATAAGATTCTAATATACAATTAACACTTGACAATATTAAGGATACAATAATAATTTTAAAGTGTTGTTTAGTTGTATGTCAGGCTTTAAATATGCCTAGTGGATCAGTAAAGTCCTATGGAAGGATTATATTATTTGCTTATGAAATATAATTATCTACTATTGCAGATTGGAGAAAATGAACGCCGACTTCAGGAAGGCAAAGGAGTTTATGAACTAATGTGCTGTACACATCCACCCTGTGTGTCTCAAATGGCACAAGTCCAGATGAGGTATTTGACTGACCATCCATTTGACTGTGGCACATTTTGATTGTGATACCTTTCCTCTGGTTCCGTGCATGTTGCTTACATGGTCATTTCTTCTCAAGCTATCAGAGCAAGAGACAAGAGTCTGTGTAAGCTCAATTTATTATGATGATCATATGGCATGGATTATAATATGAAACTCGAGCTATTAAACTAAACCCTGTGGTTATGGTCCATTTAGTTCCAGAAGTCCACCCATAAAGCAACACAAGACTGCTTTGGAGGAACTTTGCCGTGGAGGACCCTAAGCTTCAGCAGACAGCCCAACAGAGACCACCCAGTCCATCAGTCAGAGCGCTGAGCAACCCGGACATGTCCATCCACCTTTATTCCAACACTGCCCCATACAGTGTGGACCACTTCAAAGTGACTTTCACACGGTTCCGGTTGTCCTCCCATAGGCTGCGTGTAGAAATGGGAAGGTGGTGCCGCACACCCCCACACCTACGTATGTACCTTTTGTAATATGGGCATACAAAATGAGGAACATTTGCTCTTGTGCCCTCACACAAAGGACATCCGTGCAAAATACAGACATGACTCCACAGAGCTGAGCTCTCTCTTCGCCAACTCTGATAAAAAGATCAGAGTTATTTTACTAGCTTGTCTTGCAGTGCTGGAAAAATAGATCGGAGATGGAATGGTATATTGCAATCGAGGTGTTTATATGACAAATGATGGGTTTTTGTAGTTTATTGTTTGGACCTAAACGTTATGTATTTTAATTATTTGTGTCAATAAAACTAACTAGCTATGTAGCTAGCTAGCTAGTCCACATCTACAGAAGACTGCCTCCCATCCCTGTATCAGCTGACCCTGCTCTCTGGTGGTGGATAAAGACAGACACACTGCCCCTGTGGTCAGACCATTTGCGCATTCAGGCATCCTCTACCTTATCTGAGAGGGTGTTTTTCACAGCTGGAGACACCATTAGCCCAGAGAGATCAGGGAATCTCCCAGAGAAAGCGGACATGTTCAGTTTAGTTCAAGTTTTTTGCTTTTATGTTTTTGGTTCAAACTTATTCCCTTTTGAAGAGCAGTATTGTACTTTATTCAAATGCCATGAGGCATACATATTTTCTAAAGAATAACTGTTTATTTTATCATTCAGTTCTGTATTTGTTTTCCATATTATAATTTCAAGAAAGTGAGCATCTTATTTATTTAAACATGTTTAAATGTAATAGGCAGAATGTCTGCCTCTGTGTTCAGACTCAGATAATAAAGCATGTTGAACATGTGTTTGTCAGTTTTTTTCAAACATAAAACTGAGCAAGTGATTCCATCGAGAATCGGACCAATAAGCAGAATCGATAATGGCATCAATAAAATCTTATCAAATCCTATCCCTAATGCCAGCTGATTAACAAACAAGAGTCATATTTCTTGTTTTCTGGATTTACTGAAACAACTGATGTCAGTGTTCTTGGAAGAACAGCCTCCCTTGTTATGGACAACACCTAAGCAAATGTGCCTAGGTGGGCTCAGTAGCTCTGATGCAATATGATGCAAAAACACCCCTAAACAATAGTACCTTGTGAAAAATAAAGTTTAAAAAGCAGGCAACACTTATTCCATAATTATTGCTGTTCTTATCATTTTCAGTTTGTTGACTTGGATGTGAACATTATTAACGCTGCCACCAAAATTGTAGTGTTTCCTGACTTCTCAGCAAAAAGAAAAAAAAATGATTTTTGAGTTGTGGTTATTTTTAACTTTAGTTGACTGCAGAGTTTTAAAGGAGAACAGATAGGGATTCAGTTTTGGAAAGGAGGTGCATTTGATAAAATGCTGTTCAGTCATAAACTTAATGAAGTGGCAACTTTTTCCTAAACCATGGTTTATTGCCATAGACTTAACAGAGTAGTTTTTGTGCCTAAACCTAAGCATTATTACATCATAAAAGTGTTAGGGGCATCAGATCAGATCACAGAAAAAGAAGAATTCCCAAGTTGAAAAGCTTCAAATATTCATATGCCTTGAAAGTCTCCTGAAAACCCCCTGACATGATCAACCGTGTCATCCTCGGAGAAGAGTTGCCACTGTCTTGGTCTTGTTGAACTACATAAACACACCGTATCTACTTCTTGTTGTATAGTGGTGTTTACAGAGTGATGAGTCTAAGTATGGTCACTGATTTGCATAAAGTCAACAGCCAAAAGTTGAACTAGCCATTAAAAAAAAAATACTGCTATTAAACTACAGCTCATTCAGTCTACTTAATCTGCTGCTAGAGATGTTGTTTTCACCTGTGGGAACTGTTGGCTCTTGGGAATTTGATCCAAAACCCAACTGTAGCATCCTTGTTGACAAAGGTGGAGCAGCTGGGCGTCCATGCCCAGGGACCTCAACTTCATTCATGGTCATGACCTTTATAAGTACTTGGAGTTGTTTGGCATAAGCAAATCAAATCTGGGAAGTCGGGGACAAACTTGTGTTCACACCACACTACAGATGTGCAGAAATGACTTAACACTATCAGTGTCTCCCGAGCATGTGCGCGCACACACACACACACATTATCAAAAGCCACCTGAACAGCTGCTAATAAATTGTGGTCGGACACATTAATCAACCTTTGAGTCTCGGGGGCTCGCCACAGCAGCCTCAGTGAAAGCAGATGCAAATTGCCTCCCCTATAAAATGACAGTGAGAGCTAGCTTTGTGCTCCCAGACACAGATTTCAGCCAAGTAATTATCAGCGCAATTTACACATGAACATGGGACAAAATAATGATTTGTACCCAAATCCTGAACAAAAGAAGGAATCTGAAATGTGGAAAGACTTTCAAGGAGCTAGCTGGAATTCCTTTTTTTTTTTGTGTGTCTTCTGAACAAGGAGGACTGCATCAAAGTAATGCTGTGATTGAGGGCAAAAAGACAACACAATCTGTGACTTGAAGTAGCAGTAGCATTTAAGTGATTCTACTTTAGTGGAGAGATCTCATGCTTTGGCTGATGCAATTTCTTTCATTTGCAGGGGGCTTTTGAACAGGATGCCCAGAAGCAGTGGAAATGCTGTCACTAAAAAACAAAATTGAAATAACATTTTAGGCACTCAATGCCAAATGAAAGATCTCCAAAGTTGGCCACATGAAATTTAAACACTTGTGTTTTTTTTCCCCTCCTTCCTGCAGCATGACACCAATCATTGATTCAAGCCTAATGTGCGAAGATGGAAGGAGCTGTTTGAATGTTGATCAAACACAACTGTACTGTCTGACTTGCAAGGCTGAAAAGAAATATATTTCCACCAGTCTCAGTCATTGCCAAGAAAGGGGCTCCTCTCATTACTGCTCCCTGAGATGGGTGTGAGTTTCCCCTCTATGGCTGTGAGCTGCCATCTTAAGCTGTCATAGCCCAAAAGATATGGGACAAAACTTACCCTTTAATCAGGAACCATCACATCCCCTTTAATCAACTCAACTGTCCGCGCCATGTCACTCTGGTTGCTGTCTATTCACCACGTACACATGAGGATTACCTCGTCCGCCATGTATCAAAACTCCTCATTAAAAACAACATGCTGGATTCTGAACAGAGTTTGGCCATTCAAAAACAGCCAGAATTCAAAGGTTTTGGACTGCGATGAGTTCTTTTAAATTCAGATGATGTTCACAGTGTTGACAGTGCTGGACTTATGATGAAAAAGATCACAATGTGACCTCCCAGATGTTTTAATCAAGTTGCAACAGGAGTTAGAAGTAATAGAGTATTCGCTACTGTTAAGATTGTAAACTAATGAAAATTGAAAGAATGGAGCTCCAGAGCGGGGGAAAAAAAAGGACAAATTACTCACTATGAATAGCCTTAGGAGTACATTCTGCCTCTTGAAAATGTCATTGAAAATCTTTTTCACCATGGTAACACCCCACGGTGCATTAGGATGCGTTTGTCTGTGTGCGATTGTGTATTTGGAGGAGGAGGAAGAAGATGGAGGGGTGCGTTCTACTCCAACATTTGTATTTTTGTTGAAGGTTCATGTTAATTGAGTGAACAAAAGAGTGTAATTTTCCATTGGTCTCCATGTCCTTGGGTTTGAGTGTTCACATTATGAACACACTTAAGGGTTACTTAAATTCTCTTATTTTTTCGTGGGGAAGGCGCTAGGGCTGGGCGATATGGAGCAAAAGTCATATAAGTCGATATTTATGGTCTCGTTATGATATAGTCTTGTACTATATCATGTTTGAAAAATATATCGATATAGATTAAAATATCAATATCACCCAGCCCTAGATGGCACATGACGTTCTCCTTGACTGCGTAATTCTGTTCTCCGTGGCCATGTGGGTTGCGATGAGTCAACTCCGAGGTACTTGGGGATTGCGCATGTTAGATTCTGCTGTTTGTGAAGACCCTGCAGCTGCTGTAGATGATTAAATCTCACCAGTTGCTGACCTCTTGCCAAAGATCAGGCTAAATCTCCATAACCACAGCAAGACCCTAATCTGCACTCCCACCTTCAAAAAGACCCTCTCCATTCCTACAAGCATTTAAATGAAAATTAATACTTAAGCCTCCAATTGTAACGGTAACCCACAAAGAAGAGAACCTGCTCTGTGCCCGACTATTTTACTCCCTAAGACGAAATAACCGTCCACCCTAAGGCTGACAGACAGGCTACTTTCAGGCCCCATGAATAACAACGAGCCTTGGAAAACGCTGCGGCCCCACTCAAGTAGGTGTCAGGAAGTCAAGTGGGTTTTGTGTTATCTCTTCGTACTTTCAGCTGCCTATTAGCATAGCTATTCAGACGGCACGGCCCATGGCCCACAATGGGAATAGAAAGGGGAGGCCAATCTTTCTCTCTCTCTTACTTCCCTCTTTATGTCTTTCACTTGAGTCTTTCTCTCTTCTCGCTCCCTCACTCCTAGCTAATCCCCTAAGTCCCATGGGGGGGCTAGAAGTCGTTGAGTTCTGAAGTGGCTTTTTGTCTTTTAGTTTTGTGTTGGGAAGTGGGAAGTCCACCTGCTCCGAAGAATTTCAAAAAGGATAGCGTAAGTGGACTTGTTGTCTGTGTGTGTGTGTGTGCGTGCCTGCGTCTTAGAGGTTTGCTGGGAAAGTTTAGCCGGCGAAATATTCTATGAAGTGGGCAGAGTAATTTTCAAGGGTATAGTTGAAATTTTTGTGAGAATAAAAGAAGAGGAGTCAGTTTAAATTCAGCATTCCTCATGTTTATGCTGTCCCTGAACTTGTCTCTTTAGAAGAATAGTCATGCCATTTATGATGGGTTGAAAGAAGACAGAAGGGAAATGAAATACTTTTTTTAATGAAAGATGAATGAAACTTCTTTTAGCAGATGGGCAAAGTTGTTGTGGAGGTATATCTTCTTTAACTTGAAATAACACAATAACACAACACTAAATGTATTTTTACTCCATTTATGTACCAACAATTCTACTTGCCTTTATTGAGCAGATTCCCTCTGCTAGAAACCTTGTAAAAATAAAAGCTGTGATTCAGACACCCACTCCAACTGAATAATGCTTAGAGGTTGTTACATATGAGAGAAACTATGATGGAATTTTCTTAAATTGAATTCCTTTTCGAGTTTGTCTCTCTGTCCAGAGCTGAAAAATTTCTAAAAATGAATGCAGCTTGGTGATCTACTGAAGTGCATTCAGCCTGTGCGAGACAGGTGAGTGGGCCTCATTTTCCAGCAGCGAAATGTGGAAAGGTCTCACTATGCCTTTGCAGCGCTGCGTCCGAAAAGGCCAAAAACTGATGAACCAGAGAATTGTTTTTATTGAATGTGCACATGATTTTGAACTGAATGTATGTTAGCAACGAATGAATTTACAAAGTTCACATACTGTGATGTGAAAACGCCATACAAACTGCTAAAACAACAGAAAGGTGCACGTATTGTGAAGAAATGTCACGATGGCACAAGGATATTATGCCAGGTAGGAGTTAAGTTTCACTTTCTTGTGAAAGCCGCAAACTCAAACTTACAAACTTTCTGAAGAGACAGTCATGTTGTGAAGCAGCTCGTTTAGGAAAAATCTAAGACATGAAGATGAACTACTCATTTTTGGGACTATGAAATTCAAAATTTAAAACTGAAGTATGAACGGTAACTAGTTCATTAGAATCTCTGTGAACTGAACTTTGAGCCAGAGGTGTGAACTTTCACAACACTTCAGAGTGTTCAAACTTAATTGAAATCTGGAGATTTGGCAGAGCGGGAATTTAGAGCGAGCTCGAGTTGCCAAATCGATTTTTATAATCAAGAGATTTAACCAAATCACGCGTCCTGTTGCACAAATTGCCAACAAGAGTCACTGTACACCAGCGGTAATGACGGTTACCTCATGAACTCTCTCCAGCCTTCAGTGACACAGCATGAAAATGTCCTCTAAAAGACCTCAGTCCGTTTGTGTGCGACACGATAATTTGATTTTAGGAGATGTTTCAGCAGCCTCTCTTTAAAAAGATGTGAAAAAGTAGACTACATTTTGCAAGAACATCATTATTTCACTCATCTATATTGGAAAACTTGCACTGTACTGTTCTGACATCTGGCAGTTGTGGCATTGCAGTAGGCGCTTCACCATTCGTGGAGTTCTGCACTCATTGACAATCTATCATCAGTTCATTGTTATAACGGTAAAATGTGGAGTTTGTGTGTTGTCGCTATGACTACTGGTGCGGCCCATCAACGCAGCAAAATCCCCCAAAATACATATGGAGTTGCAAATTAATAGAGTTTTCCTGAGCGCAACAAATCAAACAAAGTGCAGATTTTTGAAGAGTGTCTGGGGAGTCTCTCCGAGTGACAAAGGAGTATATTGCTGTTATAATGTACTATATTTGTAAAATGTGACATGTTTGCCATCACAGACATCTGCTGCTTATCTTGGTAGGTTAGGCACATGCTTCATTGTGTGTCTGCTGTCTTATTTCGCCTGCTAATACAACCAATCAATAGAGTTTCTATTAAAATATAGCAGAATGGATGTTAATGGGTCCAAAGTATAATCTTATGCGTCTGGCAGACAGACTAATTATTTTGAGGTTTGTGGCTCTGATCATTGAAAAGACGTGTATTTAAAGACAGGTAAACATCAATCCTCTTCTCTCCAATACAAAAAAAAAAGTCTTTGTTCCCTGTATGTCATTCAAGGAACAACATTTGTTTAATTCCAGAGGCTGCTGTGTGCTTCTACATGTGCTTTTGGCCTGCCCTGCCGAGCAGCAGCTCTGAGTCTATACAATTACAGGTCAGGTCGGGTCTTGATTTGATTTAGAGATCATTTCCAGTAACAGGTCAGTTCTGGTGCTCCAACACGCCTTGCCAAGCAAATCACACATCATATAACTGATTTGATTATGGCGGACAGACAGACATCCGGTTGTGAAAACCTAACTGACACATTTTATATCAAATATATCAATATTGCAGATCTGAACATGTGCAGGGTGGTGTTTTTGTTTTTGTTTTAACAGATTGTGGCTGATGTGCTGCTTTGTTTTGTGCTACTGTCTATAATAACTGTGTGGATTTAGTGCCAAATTAATTTTAGATAAACCATTGTCCCCACTGTTGACTCCTGGAGTGAATATGTGGAAGAATTTGAGCCGTTTCTCCATCGATTTTAATTGCGTGTGATGCTAAATCAGTGGAGTGCACCGCCTACTGGCAGAACCCCATACTGCACTAAAACCGCTGTTCTTCCTCTGACAGTACTTTGCACATTTTTGGTCATTTGCGCTGTTGCTTGACGCGTTTTTAATCCCTTGGATTATTAACGAAAATCAAGCGACTGCCCACCCTCATTATCCACCATCCATCACCGTCCAATTGCCAATGGTAGATTACGGTGGATGCAGGCAACCATTAAACTACACACAGTCTGCCATATTATTTTGGGGGATATTGATTGAGCCTGTTGCTACAGTAAATGTCCACCTCATCATTAGCTGGACTGCTGTTCTTCTCCAGCTCCGGCCATTCCACTGACCCAGCCAGCAGCCCTCTGCCATCTTTCCCGTACAATGTGTGTTTCACTGTTGCTATATCGTATTGATCCTCTCCCCCTCACTTTCCTCTCTACCTCTGATGGCTTCTCAATAAGTGCATAGATCTATGATTGATTTTACCATTGGATGTCTCCGTACAGTCATTATGAGAGAATTTGCAGGGGCCATAATAAGATCTGATGGCTGTGAGTGTTCACAAATCACTTTCCCATTGAACCGAAACTGGATTCAGGAGACTTCAGTTGAGATCTTGTACCAGAGAGTACCACTCTAAGCACATACTGTTATCTTTTGCACAAATATCCAGAGTTTTTACCGTAACAGTGCTTAGTTTTTATATCTGTAACCTTAGAAAATAATGTAAGTCTTATATAATGAAAATTCACTCCAGCTGTACCCCCTCCCCTTCCTTTTCTGTCTATTTGCGTAGCCTCTCATTCTTGCTTCTAAATCCTCTATTCCACACCATTCCTTTCCCCCTCCCTCTGTCCCTCGCTAGCCGATGCCATGACCTTTTTAGCGGCTGCTTAAACAGATTAGCTGTTATTAAGAGCTATGCACCGCTGATGACTCTTTCATGAGGTAGGGCCCGGGTCCCGCGGGGGAAGGAGATTGGAGGGAAAAGAAGGGAGAGGTTGGATGTAGGGAGGAGGAGGAGGAGGGGGAGACAACGGGACAGGTAGACATATAGGTTAGGGAGGAGTGAGTCCTCGAGTCCTTTCTGGGCACAGACTGGGAGAAATGACAGAGAAAGGGCAATGGGTAGGGCGTGTAATGGAGTTATTGGAAGAGAGGTCTCAAAACCAGATAAGTGACAGACAGAGAAATGGAACGAAACTGAGAAATGGAGGTCAAACTAAATAGATAAGTAGATGAGAAGGGTCATGTGTCAGTGTAACTGATAGTGGCGATATTATGCCAGTAAAATAGAAAGGGAGGATGGTAAAGGAAGGGACCAATAAGAATACTGATACGGACTGGACATTGCAAACATATCTGGAATGCAAAATTCTGTAGATTTCCTCTGAAAGTACTACTCTTTTCACTCTTTCAGGCTGACAGATATAATAACAGTAGGTTTGAACAGGATAAGCAGATTAATTGTCCGATAATGTCTTTGAGTATGCGGTTTATCCACTAAGAGCCAGGTATTTCAAAAGGCCCCAACAGACACAAATTCAAACTCCACCAGTGTATTATACTTCAGTTCTCAATACAGAACCCACAAAGAACGAGTCTTTATTTAAAAAGAAAATCCCCTCTGGGATCCAAGGAGGTGAACAAAAAATGCTCTGAGACTCAATACAACTGTTGGCCAAAGAAAATAAATTCAAGGGAAGCCTTTTGCGTCTAATAGACGAGCTTAGTGATTCTCCGGCAACTCCAGAGTTTTACTTCCCACAGTCCGGCCAGTATGCTGTTGCCAGCTCCTGGGGATGGCAGCCCTGGCAGCCTAGCAGTTGGGGGTCCACTGTGTAATTAAGCCAGAGGATGAAGTTGGAGAATAATCCAGTTCTGAAAAACGGGCAAACTATGATTTATGTCCATTTTGGCTTGTTCCTGGGGTTTCGCAAGCTAATCGACCATCGCTCTCGAGACAGGCTGGCCCGCTTCTCCTTTTTGGTTTGAAACACCAGCGAAGATATTTCCCTGAGTCGAACTGAGTGTTGGTGTGCTTACAGGCACTAATTACTGCAGGGTACTGGTAGAGGATGTACAGTCATCAGCTACTATTGAAGCTACTACCTTCCTCCCTTAAAGCGTTCGATTGGTGCTGATTAAGTGACCAAACCAACGATGATGTTTCATAAAGGGTATTGACGTCACTGGATATCTGTAAAACTGCCTTGTGAACATTTCTGCATACTCTTCTGCACAGTTTAAGTGTGTGAATAACGCCAACCCGGTCTGCTCGAAATGAGTCTAAATACTACAAATTCATTTTTCCTGTTTTAAGAGGAAACATAATTGTTGAAATTTCTGACACCAGAGACTGAAGATTTAAGTTTGAGCACTGTAAGGTGAAGCTGTATGGTAGTTTCATTTAAACCTTAAGTAAGCACCCACATTGTACATCGTTCTGTTCATTTGAATATCAAAACCAAACCCTCAGTCTTTCGCTAACCCTAGCAAAGTCTTATAGGTGTCTAAATATAGCCAATAATGAATATCATAATTCATTTGTCAGCGCATGTTGTGTCACAGGAACTGATATTGTCCGGATAACGAAATACGCTGAGAGTAAATTTATTCAGTATCACAGTTTTATGCCTTGGAGGATGCAATAATTATTATTTCTTTGAACAGAAAACATATATTCATAAACAGGAAATGCATTTCACATTGCAAATTAAGCGGACATAAAGGGTTGACGGTGTAGATTATACCCTTCATGTGACACCCTTTTGCATACAGTGTACAAATCAATCGCAAGAGACAAGGAAATGAATCTCCATATGCTGTGTGCAGATCATGAATATCATTCTGCAGCATATTTAGGCAAGTGCGCGCAGTGCTGAGGACAAAAGAACCGCTTAGTGGCATGTTTTAGTAAACAGTTGCCCAACGTGTGGTGCATTACATGTAACTGCCTCATCACTATACACTCCCTTACCAGATGTCAAATTGCAGCTCGATCCATAATCTTGTCATGTTTGCATATAGTCGGTATGGAGCAATCCCATTATGGAGATCTATGGATGAGAGCCAACAAGCATACATGCATGACAAATACACAGCTGAAATTCATTTACTAAGTACATATTTGACTCCAAAAAAAACCAAAAACTGCTCATTTAATGAAAAAGAACCTTCTGAAGGTAAAATGTTCCTGAGAGGATCAGCATGTAATTAACTCTAATTTTGTTTTCTACTTTTTTTTTTTTTTTTTTTTTTTGTACCCCCAAAACACTCATTTCACTCTCTGGAACTTCCCGTGATAGGTCAACTGCTGTGTGCGTTGGCCAAATTACCAAACTCATTTCTTAACTTAGTTGAACTCCTCCCACCACCCCCACACACAGACACACACTCCCTATAAATTGTGCTAAAAGAACGGTTCCATTCAATTTGCAGGTTCTATCGATCCTGGGAAGTAATTAGTGAGAGTTATTATAAACAGAGAATGATCTGTGTTAGTTGTTGGATGCGTCTCAGTGTTGGCCTATCCGGTGACTCCCGCATACAGTGTCACATTTAAACCTCATTTTTTATTCCCCGCCGCTGACAACTGATTGTAATAACCATAAAAATGGTTCCTCGTGGTTCCTCGATTTGCTTTTCCCCCCCTTTCCTCTCTTTCTCCTGACCCAGCACCATTCATTATTCTGATGCAACAAAAATGGAAAGAAGAAGAACTCAAGGTCACATTTCATCAATTGCTGTTGTGTGCCAAAGCATATTTCTTCCTTAAAACACCTTGACATTTCTGTTATAGAGCATTTTTCCTCTCTCTCCTTGTGAAATATGCTAGTCAATCCCGTCTGTGTGTGCATCTGTGTCTATTTGCGCCCGTGCACCTGCCTGATACCTTTTAAGTGTGTGTGTGTGTGTGTGATGTACAAGCTAGTAAATTGAAGCACCGTGGGGATTGGGCTATCAATGGATCAATAAATTGATATACAGTGTTGGTTATGAGCTCTGTCAGCAGGTGTATGTCATTGTTTTATGGATTGCATTTATAGTATTGTGGTCTCCGTCCAATATATCTCTTCCCACTGGATGCAATTAACATTTACTGACATTCTAATGAACACTTTTCTATAATCCTCTGTGATTTCATAATCAGTGAGGCTTGCAGCAAACAATAATAAGATTCCCCAACTGTTAGAGTCCCTCAACTGACTAAAACCCCCAAAATGTCAGGTATGTTTTGACGATTTACCGGTAAACACTGTAATTATCTCCAAAGATTTGAAGAAACAAAAAAAAAAAAAAAAACTGTCACTTTTCTCTGCATTTTCTCCTGTTGCAAACATCATCATGTCACACTCCGAGGTGGGTACATGTCAAAACTATGATACCTGTCAACAAAAAAATAGATAAATAAATAAGAGAATGAAAAAATAGCGTCATAGGAAAAAAACCCAAAACAACAACTTATAAAGAAAGTGCTGCAACTTGTAAAATGTGATGCTTTTAATTATCTCTGTGCAGAGGGCTGGGCACAGATTAGAATCAGTCTGTAACCATGGGCGACAGCAAATCAGAAAGAAGCACTGGTCATTGATGTGACAGGCCTCCTGCCAGAGGGGGCAGTGCGGCCAGATTTACCCCCTCACTCTGACAACTGTAAAAGGTATCACACATATTGTTATAATGAGGACCAGACTGGCAGTCCTCTGTGTCCTTCACTTTGCACTGGGAGAGGAGAGACGGACGACTGCACACAGAGCGAGGGAGTTGAAATACTGTAGATGGGGACTGTAGGTACTATACGGGGGCTCAGCAGAGGCTGAGTGGGAAATATGATCACGGATGAAGGCACTGAAAGACACACGAGAGACACTAAAGGCAGAAAAAGTGAGAGTCCACTCACTTTTCTGTGGACTGGAAGATAAGCTCACAGTAGCTTTGCATAACGGCTGGTAACAGGAGGAGAGCACCTGTTTTGTATGGAATACACACATGGGATTTGACGTGAAGGAGTGAACTTCAGAGATGCTCCTCTGCAGATTGTGTCACTTTTGGACAGAGCTGTTTCTCTGTTTCCAGACTTCATGCCTAGCTAACTGCTCGCCAGTTGTTGACACATTACAACAGTGGTGTCAATCTTCTCATGTAACAAAACTAAACTTCAAACTAATATTACAGAGCTATAAACCATGACCAACATGTTCTCTCATGCACATTTGCGCCTTAACCTATGTGCACACTACGCTTGAAAATGGCTGGAAGGACCAAGACAATTTGCCCTGCACCCACTGCTTTGAAAGCTTACCTTTTGAAGGCATCTTTGCCTTTATGACAGTGAACCAAGAAGGGCACATGCTACCCTGCTGCTCATCGAGCTCCACTGGCTACCATTTGCAGCCTGCGTTGAATTCATATGGCTAATGCTCGCCTACAAAGTAGTCTCCGGTTCTGCACCCACCTACTTATACAGTATGCCTACAGTAACACACTCATATGTTACCTCCGTTGCGCTCCTCTAATGAAGGACGCCTGGCTCTGCCACGTTTGCTCAAGGCAATCCAGACCTTTGTCGTCTGTTGTTCCCCTTTGGTGGAATGCTTTACCAGTTCCTTCCAGATCAGGGGTGAGCCGAAAGACCCAGTTCTTCAGAGAGGACCTCCTCTGCTAGCACTACTGTCAACTGGACACGCTAAATCTATCCTGCTATTACTGTAACAGTACTTATTGCTGCACTAACATGTGCTAGTCACACTGTACCATGATTGTTTGCCTTTTTTGGAAGTCTGCTGAATGACTAAATGTAAATGAACTCGGCAGCTGTTTGCAGAAGCTAACTGGAGAACCATTCAGCAGTCAGTAGCAAGGCTTCCACCGAACTCAGAATGGGCGAAATGCCTTGCAACTTTCATGTCCCAGAATTTGCATCTCTTTTTAGCCGTGGAAAAACCAGTGCTTCCACAGTAAGTTACACACTCTGGAACCAATGAACAACATACCGTCAATAGCAAGTAGTCACACAGCAATAAAAAAAACCCAAAAAACAATCATGATACAAAATGGAATCATAGTGCTTTGGAATGGATCGTAATCAGGACTGTAACATTGTTTGTTCAACATAAACAAAGTCAAAAAAGTTAAGGCAATATTTCTGCATTTTGGAGAAAGGCCTGTTTGATTTCTTACTGAGAGTTAGAAGATGATAAGATTGATACTGCTTTCACATTTGTGCAGGAAACTGGAGCCAACAATTATGATGGGCATGCAGCTAACCCCTGCCCTCTAAAATGACTAGACTATAAAAGCGAGATAACATATTAATTACAGAGTTTTAAAGGTGCTTTACACAGGAACAGGAACGTTGTTTACCTTTTTTCTAGTGTGTTTATGCTAAGCTAAGATAACCAGCTGTTGCCTGGAACATCATATTGACTTCACCGGGATGAGAGTGGTCTCAATCTTCTTATCTCACTCAAGGGAAGAAAGCGAATAATAAGAGAAACATTATCAGAATCTAATGTAAAACGCTGTTTTGAATATCAATGAGCAATTTAGCATGCATTTGTGTCTCCACAGCCTAAATTGGCACAAGAACAGAATCAGCAGGAACACAAAACTAAAACAAAGCATCAACAAATGAGCCCCTCAGCTAAAAACCCTGTAAAACTAATGAATGCATCTGAAAACGCATGTCCAGTGCAGGCTGCTCGGCTCGCACTCGCCGCAAACATTTTAGTCAAGGTAGAATTCACAAGTGACACACTATAGCTCCCAAATTGCACAATACGCACAGCCAAACAGCTTACAGCCAGTTTTGGATATCATTAATGTCAATAGCTGGCAATCTCAGGGGCGTGATAATGAGCCATGAACAAGAAGCCGGTCTCACTGAAGTAATGTCGGAGGAGAAGCTCGCAGGCGGCACACAAATACTGTAAATACACCGTCTTTTGAAATTAGGAGAAAATAAACAAAAAGACTACTCCCTGGCTGATTACTCCCTGATCCAATTCATCAGAGCACCTGTTGTGGAAAAGAAATCTTGCTCTTTCTCTTTTCATTGTTTTGATTTTCTGTTAATCATTTCTGTTTTTTTTTTTTTTAAAGGTTCTGTTAGGATCACTTTCATATTTTCAGCTGAAATAAAACGTACTAGTATAATAGTGCTTTGTATTGACTCCCAACCCAATTTATTCTTAGAGGGTTCAAAGCCTCTGTGATTTGCCACCAAGCACAAGGGGACTGTGTGTGTGTGTGGTGTGTGTGTGTTTGTGTGCGCGCGCTGATGTAGTCTTATTATATTCACGGAGCAGTAATAATTACAATTCAGTCTTATGCCCTGTTTAGGTCTCTTCTGAGTACTCTGTATGCTGAGGCACGCTATATAATATGTGTACTGGCATAAACTTTGGAGACCAGATTGGACATCTGACATTAACAGCAGCATTTTGACAATCGTTTTTTATTTTGCATTAACAGGCTCATTCTAAATGTGAGCTACTCCCGGCTCGATTCATTCAACATTATTCAAGCTGCTCTAGGCGCAGACTTTTTCACAGCTCAAGTCACATTTAAATACATTGTTAGGCAAATGTCTGCACTTTGGGTTCGGGGAGCTCGCACAAGATACAGAGACGGGGGGGTGTATTTTGATTCTCGTGCGTCAGTTCATGACCTCATAACTCAAATTCAGTCGACCCCAGTGCTTTTTTTTTTGCTAAACAAGAACGCGCACGCCATCGGTGGTTGAAACGCTGCATCTTTTGTTTTTATGCTACACATTTTACTGCCATAAATTTGTTTCTTATTTTAAAGCGTTTATTGGCAAACCTGTGTTTGCCATTAAAGCATGGCTAACTGGCATGTGAGTGTTAAATGCTAATTGGCGCTAAACAGTGAGGTTAGCTCACAGCAGGAAGGCTACGCGTTCGAACCCCGTTTGACGGCTTCCTCCCGCAAACATGCAGTTAATAGAGTTAACGGGCGACTCTAAATTGCTAATAGATGTGGTGTCAACCCTGATAAGCATAAGTGGTTCTGGAAAATGGATGGATGGATAGCACTGAACAAGTGTTTTGTGATTATTTGTCAGACTTTGACCTGATGATGCCGCTAGATGAACAGTCAGTGGATCAAGTTCTTACAGTTCATCCTAGTGCTGGGCCATATGGAAAAAATCATGTCACAATATAGATTATTTTATATCACGATAACGATATGTATCACAATATACCACAATAAAGTATGTTTTCAGTGATTCTCTGAAAGGTTTGACAGTTTTTAAAATTTCATGGCTTACTTTTCTCCGACTTTATTTTGAAGTGACATTTAACTGAACGGTCCCAAATGGGAAACATCCATTTTAGTGCAGCAATATAAATGTATCAAGTGAAAACAGCTGTGCATCCACAGGAGCCATGCCTTTACAGATGTAACACGAGATGGCATGTGATTTGTTTATGGCGCGGCTGGGATGTTTTCTCATACGGCGTGCCTTGTGCAAAAGACTGCTTCGCCTTCGGTTGGCTATAGTTTTTCTTTTCGCAACTTGCCCCCGCTGTTCCACAACTTGATTTAGCTCGGATTTTTTTGGATTCTCATATATTTTCGTGGACCTTTTTTGGGTGATAGGGTGATAGGAGAGGTTTGTTGTGTTGGCATCGGGCGCGGGAATAGTCTTGTGGCATAGTTTGCATATGGCTGCCTTCTGCTCCGTGTCGGACCTCTTGAACCCAAAATGTAACCGAATCCCAGACGTACTCCCTCTTTTCGGTAAAGTGCTTCTTCTTGGGCTGCCTGCATAGCTGTCTCTGTCTGTTGCGACTCCCGGCATGAAACTTCAGTCTGTTGCACGTCCATCGTTCAGCATGTTGCAAACCCACCTGAGAATCAAAGAAGGTAAAGCAGCGTCAGGTCGCGCCGAGTTATGTCGTGTAGAGTTTCTTTGCGCAAAATCTTTTATATTCACTTATATAAACTTAGAGTATGCATAGTGACAAGGCAACACTAATACAATCGTCACAGGCTATTTAATGATATATTTGCCGTAATAATTGATAAAATTAGGTTAGAAACAAAATGGCACCATAGACACTTTTCCATCGTCATATCGCCCAGCACTAGTTCATCCTCGAGGAACCACAACTACTTGCACCTGTGTTTACTTCGGGCCCTGCTTTTGTTTTAGTCTAGATTAATGTGTATTTGTTCAGTCCGATTTTAGTCATTTGATTTTTGGTATTTTAGCCCCAAAAAAAACTTTCTTTCAGACGAGCCCATCCAATTATCTCAGCTGCAGGTGTGTTGAAAAGTACCACACAGCTTCGAGAAAGAAAGAAGGATCTTGCTCAGCATCTCAATTTATCGATCTCATCGATCGTCGTCTTTGTCGACTGAAAATGACATTAATGGCACAGATGCCGTCAGTCACTGCTGACTGGTGAGGAGAATACAATCCACCCTCCCCAGCAGAAAACGGCTGACATGAATAGCAATGTCAGACAGCAGACTAAAGTGAAAACCAGCCGGCTTCGTCTGATTGTTCCGACGACAGCACACAACAGCTTGCAAGTACAACAATGGATGGAGATGAAAGTCTAAGGATGATGATACGAATAGGTGAAAACCACCATTGTGGTGCTCCTTGTTAGACCAAGAGCCATTGTTGTGTTTACTACTTGCTGCTTCTCCTTTTTTATTTTTACACCTTGGTACTACATCTGTTCATTGCCATGTGTACTTCTGAGGCACAACCCGGGTCAATTGGAGCGCTCTACTCTAAAAGCAATTTCATATGTTTCGTGCTGCGCAATAAACCATCTGAGAAGTGAGCTCGCAAAGTCTCAGTCCCAAGGCGGATAATCAAAGCGCAAGGTCAGCGAGCTGGTTTCATACTTGACACCATGAGTGTTTGTCAATGGCCCTTCATTTGTACACTGATGAAAACAGACAGAGACTTTGCCGTTAACTGCTACTTTCCAGGTCGTGCAGTTCACTCGATGGGTTAAGCTAACACTCCTTCCCCCTCTCTTGCCTCATTATTGCCTCATCCTCCCTCACCATTCTGTTCCTGTTTTATGTTTAAAACATCACCCTTTTCCTCGTCTGCTCATCTCGTTCTCATCTCTCTCCCTCTCTCTCTCTCTCTCTCTCTCTCGCTCTCTGTCGTTTTCTTTTCTTTTTCTTTTTTTTCCCTCTTTCTCTCCGCAGAGGGCTCGTTCTGCTCTCGCAGCGGCGGGCAGACTTTGATGTGGGCTGACAATGTGACTTGTGCCTCTGCTAAATTTAATCATATTAGCTAGTTAACCATGCCACCACCGTGTGACCCACTGACAAAAACCCAGCTCCTTCTGCTCGCGCTCTCTCTCTCTCTCTGTCTCGCTGTCGTTTTGTCTATGATAATCTAGCCTTGGGACTGAGGGGGAGCAGAGAGCAGAGTGCTCTTGGGAGATACAGTCTGTGTGTGTGTGTGTGTTTTTGCAAGAGACCGGAGAGAAGGCATAATTAAAAGTGATTCTGTTCTTTTTTAAATATGTACCTGGTATTTATCACCTACCAGCGCAATTACAAAGATGGTTACCTCTTCCTCAAATGTTCCCCGTGTCCCGTAAATTACGTTCTCCACCGTTATTTGTATCATAACTTCTCTTATAGATGGATCGTGACTCAAATGTCTTATTTCTCTAATTGAAGTGATTATATATGGACCTTGGTGGGCGGCCCAATACGTGATAAAGGCCTGCATGGCTACAGATGCCTCGGAAGCACTCTGGCGCAGACCGCCTCCGTCTTAAAAGTCCACAAGGGAGAGAAAAAGACCTGCAAGAAAAGTTGACAGTAGTGTGTGTGTGTGTGTGTGTGTCTGAGAGTCTGCGTGTATATGTCAAAGTGAATGTAGGGGAAAGGACAAGATAGCTCTTGATTATAGCTGATAGGTTTATTTGAGGAAGGTCAGGAAGATTTGGGAGAAGAGCAAGACACGAGTAGCTGATGGGTATGATAGGGGAGTGAAGGCGCACTTCACAAAGTGCACACACACACATCTACACACCGACACTCAGAGAAACAGAGACCAAGACAAAGACAGATGGTTGTAAGCATGAAAAATCAGCATTACATGAAGCACAAAGCGAATCGCAACAAAACAGAAGTGAGGAGTGAGCATTTCACCACCACCGCCGCCGCCGTCTTCTACGTTCTGCGTTGTCCTTCCGCGGGTCTTAGAGATTGGACATGCCCACTAGTGCTGAGTTGTCAGAAAGAGTCAGCCTGACAGCAGCGAATGCCCCCCACGGCTCCCCAGAAGTGTCAATCTGGAGACGCGGCATGTCAGAGGGAGCGAGCGATGGATCTGAAGGTCAAAAAATAGGCAAATGAATGACAGTTTGTTGAACAGATGGAATAGATAACAAGATTATTACTGAGCATCAGGCAACTTTCGCTACAAGTGAGAGAGGCTTTTATTTATTCATTTTTTAAAATGTAATTGGCAGATGTCTCATTATTTGACTTTTTTTTCTTTTTTCTGAAGCGATAGTTCACTGAAACTTTTCTCCCCCTCTACAATCAGAAGGTAACCAGGAGCAACCCTCCAGGCATGGGTGACTCGTGTCCCCTCCGCTCTGCAACAGCTCCTGAATGGAAGGATCTCTTCATCCTCATCCTATCATTACCCCCGTTGGCCTGACAGTGAACAAGCTCGGATGGCGGTCTGCATTTGATTATTGCCGTTGTCGCCCCCCAGGCATTCAGTGCTTGATTACTCCTGCCTCGCAGGTTGATATCCGTCTGATTACTCCTGCTGTTTGGTTCTTTCCCGTAATCGCCGGCTCGCATGAAGACCTGTTTTTTTTGTTTTTTGGCCGAGGTTTGTCATGGGGCGTTATCTGTGTGTAAACATCTCTGTTTGGAGGTTTGTCGAAGGGGTGGCGGGGTTTGGTGGGGTGTGATTATTGATAGCTCGGAGGCTCGTCCGGGTGTGATTTCTCTTGCCTGGCAGGCTGGCGTTTAGAATAATTGGTGCCCTCCAGAACCGGTGTTTATTTTTGTCAACATTCCAATTACATCAGACCAATCAGTGTGGTCACAGCCCAGTCGTCTCATCTCCACATATCAGCTGTGTCAACATCCGCTATCATCTCTGGCTGTCACACTGATTGTAACTCTATCACTCAAATCTTCTAATTACATTTGGATCCTACTGTGAGAAAATAGTAATAAGCCCAACTCTTGTCCACGCTTCCATTAAAGTATCCTCACAGCGTATTGTTTAATTTAAATCCTATAATCCATGGCACAAATTGGGAAGGAAGTCCATCATCCATACAGTTCCAGGGAGCCTGTCATCTTTGGTGCTGAATCGTGACAAAGTCAGAGCAGCCCTTCAGTGCCAAATCTTTTTTTTTTTTTTTTTTTTTGGGATTACTTTAATACAAGTTCTTCTTTAGCAGTAATGACCCAATTTTCTCTGACCATGCGCCAGGTGGATAGGTAATCGTTTTTGATTGACTCAATTAGTTCCAGTGTGCCCGGTGAATTCAGTTGATTATATTGCTTTTGTCAGACAAAACCCTTAACACATTCTTCCTTTGTCGTTCAGCCAGCAAAAGGGAAAAACAATGTTTTCAGACTGACAGCCGTGCATTTTCTAATTTTATTACAGGTCTCAGCGGTTCACTGGTCTGTTTCAATTTAAGTTTTGCCCGACTTAAAATAATAACCGTTCAACTAAACACGTGAAAATTATTAAAACCGCTCTTACTTTTTTTTTTTTTTTTTTTTTTTTCATCTGAATGTATTCCCTCATAAATAACAGCACTACACAGACACACAGTATTAAGGTGGAATTTCAGGATTAGGCAGGATTGAAATAATCCTGCCAGAGGAGGGGAAAGAACCAAAACACAGGTTAACCATTAAAAGGCAGGAGTGGGATAAAGACAGCAGAGAAAAGCTCCAAACAGAGGGAAAGCAAAGAAAAACATTATCTCTTAATGTAACAAGTGAGGTTGGGATAAAATGGGTTGGTGTAGAAGCAAAGAGAAAACAGTAGGTATTGTATTAATCCTGTCAGTGGGAACCTTCTAATCCCTCGTTGTGAACATCACAGAAACACGTTGGTGTTTTTGTCTTTTGTTCCCGGGGCTAATCCTCAGTTTGCTGGCCCTCTGGTCTGGGGTGGTACATAGATGACACTGTTGTACAGCCTATATATATATATTACACAAACCACGGGACGCACACGTAAATGCTTGACCTGATGTGTCAAGCAGGTCATACATGGAAAAACTCAGTGATACAATTGTAGTTACAAAGTCCAAACGTGGATAGGAGTATAATTTTTTACAGCACCAATGAAGTAAAGGGGTGATGTTGGCACAGTATTAATGAGAAAACAAATTTAAAATTTCCTCAGTTCACTTTTTCTCAGGTTAGTAGGAGGAAGACACAGGAGATAGATGCGAGAGATAGACTTTTCATTTTTCATATTTGTCTCAAAGCCGATTTGAAGTTTAAGATAAGAGGATAAAGCACATTTCCAATAGAACCAATGCTTTCATTTTTAAAATGTATAATGCTAACGGGGGAAGAAAATCCGGACATCGTACTGCTTCAGTTCAGTCGCGGGATCTTTTTAAATGGACTTAGAGCACAGTCACTGACTGTTCCTGTTTTTGATTGGCCAACAGGCAAACCATCTCTAGTTTACATAGACATACAACACCAGAACCTCAAATGAACCATATAAGAACATCCATGAACTCATCAAATATAATTGAGCAAATTCCACCTAGATTTAGGCTGCTGATTGATCCGAAGCTTTTAAGTGGACGCGCTGTTCCTGATTTTACCTTTTGTCGTATGCAGAGCATCACACAACATTTCAGTATTACACTGTCACAACAAAATTTACTCTTGCCCTGTCAGACCTGTTAAGAGACATGTGTTCAACACAGATAAACAGCGTCAGTGGCACAGTGCTCGCTCCCCAGTCCTCATATCAGAACAATGGGGAGGCTTACAGTGATCATCAATGCTTAAAGATTCCCCTGCTTTCATCCACTGATAGATACTTGATGGGAGCAAACCAAAAAAATCTAAATCTCATCTCTCTCGGTTGCCTGTCAGACAGAAAGAAAATAAGAATACAGTCACGATACGTCATTATAACACCTCAGTGTCAAGTGATGGCGGCTTTGCACAACCGACACGCACAAATTCAGAGAGACCTGCATCCGTTTTGCCTCCTCTGGAGGATAGTTTGACATCGCCTTGCCTGGCGGCTTAAAGTTATGATGTCAGTGGGTCATAGTGGTTTATGGGATTAAGCCCCTGGAGGAAGTCAGAGGCTCTTTAAAGCCAGGACAAAACGGCCTCTAAATTTAATTGAGGTTGCAAGTGGGCGCAATAACAATGATCGCCTTTATCGTAAAAGGCAAGGGGGCATCGTGTGCTTTGGCGTTAATATTAACAATAACACCTGGAATGGTTATAAGTGGATCCAATTGAACTGTGACAGGAAAAAAAAAAAAAAAAAAGATGGCGGAACGATACTGTAGAAAGCAGCACACTTATGACAAGTGGCAGAACAATCGTGCGGGAAAAAGATACACGAATTGATATTTAAAACACCTGTTGTTGTCGTCGGGAAAATCCGTGGCGTTCGGCTGACAGCTGTGTGTGGCTTTCTCTCCGATACCCGAGCATGAGAGAAGAGCAGATGTAGCACAAAATACAAGTCTTCCAACATAGCATCAGTCCATATTGTGACATGGACGCCCACGCGCTTTACAGATCTGTCTGAAATCTCTCCTCGCAGCCCAAATCAATTGAAGCTTAGAGAGGAATGGTACTGTGAATATTTCTGCACTTGACAGAAAACGGCTTCAAAGCTTCTCCTAACAGAACTTTGTGACTTTACAGAAGATCATCCTATCTCCAAAATCCATAATCAGGAGTTGCTACTGTCTCCTGCTCCTCTCTTAGTTCATCCCTTTGTGTGTGTTGCTCCTTTGAGATGCCATTATTCTAATTTCAGTGAAAACTTCCCCTAGCATTTGAATCTGTCTCATATTTCATCTTCTGTCTCTCAAAAAAAAAAAAATGCATTTTTTTTTTTTTTTGGATCAAGCCTCTCTCCTTTCTCCGAGAGAGATTAGCATAATTTTACAGCAGGATTTTCACTGGCTAAGACTTCAAATCTGTCCCGAAATCCCAACTGAAGTGGAGCCCTTCCCTTTCTTATCTGTTTGTTTTTCTGTATTGTTACAGTCCCCGCAGCCCCCCCCCACCACCCCCTACAGGAATGCAATACATTTATGTGAGATTCTAAGATCAGCAGACAAAAAGGATCATGGGTATATTAGAGGACAGAGATGGATAGCATGCTGATTTAGGTTAGCACTGAGTGTAGGTGTGCGCTGCACATTTGCCCTGCAAAACGCACAGGTGAATTATAGTCTCCGCTGTTTGGGTGACGCGCAGTCCCAAGAGTCCTGCGCCAAGAGACAAATGCAGTCTGAAGTCAAACAGGCATCAAACGGTACACGGTGCACTGAAAATCCACATCCCAGGTAGAATGGTAAGTAGCACAGGCGAGTACAAGGAAGTGCAGTGGCTAAGTCAACACATGAATTAAATATTTTTGTCCAGGAGCTCGCTGTGCTGTCACAGCACTTTGGTGTTAACAGGTGTTTTTTAAGGTCAGCTCAGTTCGCCTTACTTCAGTCATGTCTCTAACCGCTCATGTGTGTTTGTGGAGTCTTCAAAGACGAGTGTCAGCATGTCAGCATATCACAAATTTGAAGGAATCAAGTGTATATATACTGACATACCCACATCCGTCGATATCCAGTAGGATATAAACGGTTAAAATCACTTTCTCTCATTGTTCTCACATCGGAAGGGCACAATGGATCACACTGAACGCTCGTTTGTCATATCTGACATCTCCAGAGATATCTCACTCTGGTCTAATTTTGATGAAACTTGGAGGAGTGATGCATCTTCGTACTCTGATCTGACGTTTGAAAAATTATATCGATTGGCCTAATGGGGACACGGTATTTAAAGGTCACATTCTCAAACTCTGAAAGTCCATACAGTAGCTTTGAACAAAGCCCATAAAAGAGGCGGAATGGAAGGTTTGTTGTTCTCTTTTAGTGCTATCCAAGGCTGGCTGACCTTAAAGGTGTGCTAAAATGAAATCAAACTCAACTCTGATATCATCACAGACACCACAAGTGCACTTTTGTCATAATCTGAAGGAGCAATGCAATTTGTCACTCATCAGACATGTAACTGTGCCTGAGGTTTTAAATCCACTTTTTGTACAATTTTATGTAATCATATTGTTACAGTATTCTGGTATGAGCCAGTCCTGACTTGGGGGTACCAGTGGAATATGATTTACTTGAAACCTTTTCGACAAATTCATCTTCTTGACAGTTGATTGGTCCGTCCACCACTTTGATCTGGAATGAAATATCTCAAAACTTAGACCATGGATCGCCATGAAACGCAAGGATGAGTCCAAATGACTTTTGTGATTTTTTTTTTTTTTTTAACTAGGCCCACCAGGAAGTCACAAATTGGCACAAAGATTTTCACCATTCATGGTTCCCAGATGATGTATCTATTTCTTGTAGTTTCACCATGAAGTTGATATTTGTTCAGTTTGTTCAATACTTTGGTTTATGACCAGAATATCTAAGCAACTAATGGCGTTTCCATCAACCTCAGCTGTACTTGGTGTTTAGTGCTTATTACAAAATGTTAGCATGCCAAACTGAGACAGTGACCCAGCTACACGTTAGCATGCTAGCATGAGGACATTAGCATTTAGCTCAAAACACCACTGTTCATACATAAAACTCACCAGCAACTGACACGTCAGTTTTGCATATATATGCAAAGTCACAGTAGACTTTCAAAATGAAGCTTGCTGGGAAACATTTCACATTCTGTGTGTCTTAGACACGCAGGAAAGGACAAAGTCAGTAATAACCATATTGTGAAATGTTAAACACTATGTTTAAGTGTGAGCAGAAGAAACACTTGATTAGGTTTAGGAAAAGGCCATTATTTGAGTTAAAATAAGTAGTTAGCTGTGCAAGTTGTGGCCTCTTGTGCTGAGAGTCCTGTGTCCCTCCCATCTTCCTCCAAACGTGGACTTTATTTAATGTGTTGGTAGTGAGAATGGGTTGTATACTTAGTCTTGCTTACTGAAATGAATAAATTGACAAATGTTTCTTTTATTGTCAAATATTTAGATTGAAAGCAAGTTATTATTTGCTTTAAGAATGTAATATGCAGGTGACAGCTTGGCAGACAGTACCAGCGTCATGTACACATTGTCTTTTTCATTGCACACACGAGTTGGAACCTCATGGCTAATTATTCCTATGATATAATAGTATATCATACAGAATTAGCTTCTGTGGCCAATGTTCAGTACACATGGTCTAACTTGATACCGTGTTAAGGTTCTGTTGTAGCTCTGATCTGGGGCCGAGCCATCACAGCGCAGGGAAATACTAGATTTGCTTTTGTGTATGTACTGTGCTTTTTCTAAATCTCATGCCTGCCCACTTGATACAGAGCTACAGTCCACAGCCAATTAGCTTAGCCTAGATTAATGTAATAAAGATAATTAAATACAATATTTGGCTCTGCTTCCAGTCTGTGTGCTAAGCTAACTGTCTGTTAACTCGTGGCAAGCATGAAGGCATTCCCTTCATGTTCAAATGAGACGTTTTAAATGCATGGCTCATTAGTTTTAGTTCTTTTTTATTTTATTTTTATTTTTTTTTCATGGACCATTTAGTTTCTCAATGGTTCTCCAAACAGACGGCTCACCTGCTCCACACTGAAACCAGCAGTTTTTGACATCTGTTAATAAAGATTACACCTTACCCAGCGTGCTATTAATGTCACAGCAGTTTTGAGTCTGTTTTCATTCAGTACTCCACTCCTATGCAGCATTAATACACATTTTATGTTTCAGATATCTCGCTGTCACCTTTCCCCAGAAAATGACTATAAAAGAAGCAGTTTCACGATCTTACCCGAGGCTGCTTTGACAGGGGACATGATTAACAACTTCTGCCCATCGACTTGAGACAACCTCTTATACCGCTTAGTTATAATGCACAGTTGCTGCGATCCAGGTCACAGCGTAAGACGGCGTGGCCTCTGTGACCATCCCTGACCATTTATTTTCTGCGACCTGACCCCGTGTCCCGCTCTCCTGACATCCACCCAGTTTCTGATGTCCACATTAGCTTCCTGCCACTCTTCTCCCACACAGAATAAAACCACGACTTTTAAGAGCTTATCCCATTCATTCATTATGAAGTGGCATTGTTTGCACAGTCTGCAAAACGTGTGTTTGAATACGACACTATTTTTACCTTGGGGACATGGTCCATGCTCCTTAATGCTCATGATTTATTTTTCCATCTGATCCTACTCAGTATAACTACCTCATGGTGCAATGCTTCAGTGAATCCCCTGCACACTCACCATCTGCCTCTGCAGCTGCAACAATACTGCATTACTTGCTGCTTGGATGCCTATAATGACTAATGCTGAATTTTCTGTACTGTGTAGCACTGTACCCTGTTCAGCCACTGTAAAATATATTTACAGTCATGCACTGCCTCTTTGCATCATCTGTGAAGTCATAGCACTACCTGCAAAAAAATCTACCTCCATAATTCGTCTTTTTACACAACTCAGTGATCTGGCTTAAATTAATATCGATTAATCTATTTGAAATAATATATTAAATAATCATCACAAATGTGCCGTTGAAGAAACTGATAAAATGCAAAAGAACCAACTTTTAGAAAGTTTGGCTCTTTTTTTGGCTAATAAGTTGGACTTGGGTGTGTGCTGACTGTCCACACAGAATAAATGAGCGCCCGCCGTAGATAAAAGGTAACCGCGTCCTACTGTGCTCCCTGTAGCAGCCTTGAGAGCGAGCCAACTTCCCTGACTCAGCAACCAGCCCGTAGTGTGTCGGCGACTCCCACAAAGTCCTGTGAGTCCTAGCGAGTTATTGTCACCCAGCTGTCTACTTAAGCTAGCTATCCAGTGGAAAAGCACCATCCTCAACGAGAACGAGCTAACTGCGGCTCAAGTCTTCATTAGTATCGTTGGTAATGTTTGTGTTTGCTCACTATATTGTGACAAAATGGCTGCTGTGAAAAATGTGCGAATATATACTTAACATCTATTTGCCATAGAGGGCTACAGCCTATCTTTGTTGAAGCAAGAAAAACTGGATTTAGTTTTAACCGTTGAATTGAACACTGTAGAAACGCAGACAGTATTTTGTCATTTAAACAATGACTCATTTATTTGGGCTGCGGCTTGGAGGTAGAGCAGCTCGTCCACGGAGGTCGGAGGTTCAATCCTCGGCTCCTCCAGTCTGTATGTTGAAGTGTCCTTGGGCAAGGCACTGAACCCCAAATGGCTCCCGTAGGCTACGCCATTGGTGCGTGAATGTGTATGAATGGTTAGCTCCTATATCAGTGTATGGATGTCCATTTACCATTTATTTATCAACAATGTTTTATGGGGTAACAAGACGCATCATGTGAAATGATCGATCGAGGAGCTCGTTTGAAGTTTGTTCCCTTATTATGCATAGAGGTGAATAGCGCTAGGTGTTTGTGTGGATAAAATACTTGAATTTCAAACTTTCACGAGCTCAGTTCGATGTATATGGATGCGTTTTTTTCCTACAAAACTTGAAAAATATGCCGAGCTTCTGTGTACCTCAGTGTTTAATGTTCCCTCTTAAGATATTAACTTTTTTTTAACCGATTTAGATCAACAGATGTATTACAAGGATAAATCACAAGACTAATCTGAACAAAGTTCCTACACATTTTAACGTTTGACAGTTTTCCATACTTGATGTATCATGTTGCTGTTGGTGCTGTTATTTGTCTTCATCTTTTGGCGTCAAGACGGAGCATTTTACATGCAACATCCTTTCTACTAATAGCACAAGCCGCGTACATGAAAATATATCATTTGGGAATGTAATCACCTTTTCTCAGTTCAAAGTCTCCTCGCGCCGTGTGTGTAATGCAAATCCGCCTGTTTTCAAACAGGGACATATAGAAGCTCTTCCATTTGTATGAATGTGGATGAGTCACATCAGACTGTCGCCTGTTTGATCAGAGGCAGCCTCAGATGTCACATAGTTTTAAATGTGTTCTTCACAGGAAGAGTCTATTTGTAGAGGTTGAAGTGTGTGCCTCTTTGTGTGTGTGTGTGTGTGTGTGTGTTTGTGTTCGTCTGAAGCCCACTCAAAGTTCTCACTGTAGACACTGACGTTCTCTCTTGTTCCTCCCCAGTGGCGCTGATTGGGAAACAGCTCCAGGCAACCTCTAGGCTCTGCCTCTACCTCCTTTATCTTGTGTTTGTGTGCGTGAGCATCCGCGAGTGTGTGTGTTTTTTGAGAGTGTTTATGTTTATCGGCGTGTGTGTGTGTGTGTGTGCGTGCGTGCGCGCGGTCTTCCTCGCGACCTGTTTCGTCTTGATTAGCAGCTGCTAACTTTAGATGAAGAAAAAGAAACAAAAATCAGCAGAAGGAGGAAAAAGGCGGCCTCGCTCGTGGGATTTTCGACCGGATTCAGAAGTTGATGTAACAATATTGGGTTTCCTGAAAAGGAGGAAGGAGCGAAGGAAACGGGAAGAGAGGCCTTACGGTTAAAAATGAGCAAAAACAAACAGAAGGAGAGCAGGGAGTCTACTTATTGAACAGGTTAACAAAGAGGTGGAAGAAGAATGATTCAGGCAGGTAAGGGAGGGGGTGGAAACGAAGGGAAAGTGGTCAGAAATGAGGAAGGAAGGAAGACACGAGGGAGGAAAGAGAAGATAAGACCGAGGTGGAAATATGGAGGAGGAATAAATCAGAATGTAAGAATCACTGCCAGGTGTTTGAACTTTGAGAAAGGCAGTATTTGAGGATAAAGCACGAAGGATAAAGGTTTGTTGGAGCCGAGGGGGATTCTCTCTCTCTCTCTCTCTCCCTCTCTAACTCTGTCTTGCTTTCCCCTCTCTGTCTCTTTCTCTTACTCAGACAGGCTGATTTGAGCTTTTACCTGCAACTACAGTGCTGCGGGCGTGCGCGCACACACACACACACACGCACACACACACACAGAGTTCAAGGCGGGATGAGACAGCTTTATTATATGTCTGCAGATTGATTCCGAAGTGTCCACCAAGGCTACGTGCGGTAGAAGTTAACACTTAAATGATGACAGCCGAATGAATGACACGCGGAAGTAAAAAAAAAAAAACGCTTGGCTTCTTTGAGCATCTACCATCAAAATGAACTATTCAGCCTTTGATAATTTGCCGGCCGATTCATGTTTGAGTGTTTGAAGGAGGTTGCCAGATACTTTTGCCATCCTGCTTATTTGTAAGGCGGACTAATGGTCGCCGGGGAGAATATATTTGGTGGATATAATTGATTCTAAAGCACATTATGGGGAAAAAACAAATAAAGAAGATCCACACCAGCAGCATTAGAAGTCTTATTTATCGCCTCAAGCGCTCTTTGACGCTGATGAAATTGTAAAGATGAGAAAAAAGTACACAATATTGAATCGATCTGATTATGTATCATTTCTCCCGCCCCGCGTTAACCTTTGATCACATCACGCGTCACGGCGTCTCGACGCCTCAATTAGGTTGAAAGAGCGCTGGGAGTTTCAGCGAGTGCGAGAAGCCTGCGAAGACGGCGCACAACATAACAAGAGCACGTCTCAGACAATGCTCTTCTTCTTTCAGAGAGCTTTCTATACTCTCCCGCGCACTCACAAAAGTACACACCCACGCGCGCGCGCACACACACACACAGCATCACAGATCTCAGGAGGGAAGTAGGAAAAGCATTAGAGAGCAGTCTCCATTCACTTTCATCTCTCATCTCTTTTTAATACCTCCTCCTTTCTGGAGTTTTCTCTTTCCGCTCTCACTCCCTCAGCTGTTATTTTACCAGCTCGAAGTGAGTGTGTGTGTGTGCGAAGTATATTCCCAATCAATCAGCAAACGGTTTCTGGTCGAGTCTGAAAGACTTAACAACTCGCCTCCTAGGCGCGCGCAGGTACCCGGTGCGCGTGTGTGTGCACGCGCACATGTTAGATCATGACAGGCCCGTACTCTTGCCCTGTCTTCCTTCCTCCCTTGCCCTGGCTAACACAGCTGGCTGCCTCATAATAATTAAGAAGTGTTCTGCAGCTCCGTTCCTTTGCTGGGTGTCACAGTGCACTGAGCACTGGCCTTCGTGCGTTTGTGCGTGCGTGTATACATCCAGCTTTACGTGTGTGTGTGTGTGTGTGTGTCTCCCTCTCTGCTGGGTGGAAGAATGAAACGCTCATGTGTGTGTGCGAGTGCGTTTCAAGTGTGGGTGTGTGTGCGCGCCCTTCAGACTGCTCACGCTTCATTTGTCTGCTGAATGAGACCAGAATCTCTCACTATTCGCTGGAGAATCCTGCTGAATTCTCTCTCCACCAGGGTACTGCTTCAGTAAGCACTCTTAATGGTAACCCCCAAAAAAAAAAAAAAAATGTGTGTGTGGCATGTGTGCGCAAAGGCGCGCGCGCGCATACATCGGCGTATTAAAGTAAATTTGTTCTCAAACTACACGTGTGTTTGGGTGCGCGTGTGTAGGTGCGGGGACTTCACAAGCTACTTAGGTCGGTGGAAGTACATCAAAGAGAGTTTAAGGTCAGAAGGGCCCAAGAGAGGAAGAGGAGAGGGCCAATGCTCCGAGATAAAGACAGCAAGAAGGTGGAATTAGTGTGTTTCCTCTCTATTTTTCCTTCAAGCCTCGAGCTACGTCTCCAACACTCCACTTTCTGTCTTCATCTCGCCTATCTCATTACCCCTCTCCATGATTCTCTAAAGCTCATTTGCCTCGTTCTTTTGCACATACGTGGACACACACAGCGGCCTTCTGTCGCCGGCGTTGCCCGGCGAGATCGCCCATATAAATGCATCAGAATCGTCTCCGGAGGAAACAAAGACAATTCGCTCCGCTGGCGCTACTTTTGATCTGCTAAACGTTCACTTTTATTGCTCCTCCTTACTTGCCTGTATGGTTGGAGTAGTCCTCAACTCTCGCTACGATGATGATGATGCTGCTGCTGCTGCTGTTTGTTGTTGCTGTTGTTGTTGTTGCGTTATTATGCCTAAATGGTACCCATGCTGGGAAAATTGTCCCGAGTTCAGCACGAGGATAAATGACCGAAAAGGCCTTATAATAAGCACACATAATGACCCGTGCACGCACCTCTCGCCTCTTTGTATTTGCGAGTATGTGTTCACTCTGTGCTTTTTATGTGTGCGCTCATCTGTGCGTCTGCATGTGCTTGATAATGATACCCATGAATTATGCATGTGGTGTGATGCTTTTCATTCAATTTCGGCTCTTATTTTCCCCCAAACAACATTACAGAGGCGGGTCTCTGGGCATTTGGCTGTAAATAAACTCGAACTAATAGACTTCAACTCTGGGCAACACCCGTCTGCGAAGCACTCACCAGGGAGCGAGCTTAACAAACTGCCTCCAGGCACAGCTCTCAGGTCAGCTGTTGTGTATTACTATTGACTGTCGGGGGCACGGGCGAGGTTAAGGAAAACAGATCTGAAATCAGCACTCTTAGGGCAACTGTTTCCTCTGTTCCTCCTCTGTTAGAGAGAAGAAGAAGAAAAAAAAAAAAACATAGCGTGCGAGGCGATAAGCTAACAAAAGCTTGAATCGTTTGAATATTTACATGCATAAATTAGCATAATTACAGCAACAAAGGGTTTTGTGCCCTGAGCAAGAATATAGAAATAAATCAAACCACTTAATTGTGCGTGGGTTGATTTGTGTCTTCCGAGTACGAGCGTCTACCGCCTTGCACGTACAGGTGAGCGCAGGTGTGTGTCATAAGGTTCAGGTTACGTGTTCTACTTTCTGGGTAGTGGTGAGGGAGTCATGGTGAGGAGGTGTGTTGCCATACATGACTGCCCATGTCTCCCTTGTCTATGATCTGTGACCTTGTCCTCTCTCATCACTCGTTGCTTGTGACTGCAGTGTGGCTCAGAGCGCTGCCCCTCTCTCCCACCACCCCCACAACCCCCTTCCCCTCTCTCTCTCTCTCTCTCTCTGTCTCTCTCTCTCTCTCTCTCTCTCTCTCTCTCTCTCTCTCTCTGTCCGTTGCGCTCTGTTGCTCATCGAGGGCCCTGAGCTCCCCCTTTTAGTGCCTGCGGCGCCCAGCTCTGCACTTGTGACATTGGAGGTATGTGTGCGTGCGCGTGCGAGTGCGGGGGGCGCGTGCGCGCACGTATGTATATGCATGCGCATGGTTGTGTTTTAGGCCATGTGAGGGGAGTCAGTCATATGATTTAGCAGAAGACAGTCACCTACAGCTTCGCTCTAAGCGATGGGGATCACGTTGTCTCCTGCCAAGATGTCACCGGGTTGAGAGTGTGAACACAGATTCTTAGCAACTTTTTTCTGTCATCCCACCTGCCAGAATGGCTAACTGCATCTTTCAGACTTCTACTCACCACTTTAATATTTTATCAGTGTGTAAATGGAAAAAAAAGAAGAAGAAGAAAAAAAAAAAGGCATGGCTGCAACTCAGTGGGGCTTTAGGTAGGCACTGTGGTTGCAACAGCAACAGGGACAATGCGATTAGGCTAATGTTTCACAGATAACGTTTGCCTTGTTAGTTTAGCGCGTTAGCATGGGAACCTTCAATCGACCCGGAATGCAGTACACCCAAGGCTGACGGGAATGTTTTCGCCAGCATGACCTGTTGACGCCGCAAGACAAAAAGTTCATATCTGTACACTGCACTCCATTCAGGAGTTGTGGAGATATGGTAAGTCTGTGGCATTGAGTTTCTTTCCCTTCAACCACCGTCTTTCGTCTTTTTCCCATCAGCCCCGAATGCAAACGAAAAACTCTACGGCAGAACCCGGCCGTACCACGCGCAGCATAATTAAAGTGCGTGCAATATGCAGCGACTGTTTGTGAGCGAAAACAACAAAGGCATCAGTTTCATAATGAAGCCAGATAGCACATGGAAAGAATAAAAAAAAAAAAACAAACTCCATGAATCATTTATCAGATCTCACTGCTGTGTGAGTATATTCAGGCAGAGAACGCAGCTGTAACTGTAGCTGTGTACGCCACTTGTTTTATGTAGAGGACATCACTTTGCCACCGGCAGTTGTAGCTCTACAATGGCAAGTGTGTTTTTCCCATGTTGTATTTAATCATAGATCATAACACAATGCTGTATTTATATCTCATGCAGAGAACATTATGTTTGTTTGTGTGTGTTCGTGCGTGCGCGTGTTTGTTGTACAGGCAGGCATGTATGTTTTTTTGAGCTGTAAATGTGTGTGTGTGTGTCTCTGTCCCTGGTAATACGACTGTGTTGAGCTCCTTGACAGTTGAACTACAATGCAGGAATACTTGAGATTCTTTCCAGATCACTAATAAACAAGTTATTTAATAAATTACGGTGTTGACATTATCAGTAAGAGGAAGCAAAGAAATTGTTTGATATAAGTTCATGTTGAGGTGAAACTGCATTTTCACTTTTTTTTTAATTTCTGAGAATCTAATTAATTTTACGGTGGAGGCATCTGGGGGCAGTTAATAACGCCTTCGGAGTCAAAGAAAGAGTCAGACGCTCTTTAAATACATTGTTTAAGTTGATAAAACGCTATCAACCAGTTTTTCAGGTCACCCAGGGACAGAGTTTCACAAGACATCGGAAACATCTTTGACGCATAATAGATTCTTAAAGTTAATATGGTTAACCTGTCAGCAACCCTTGCCTATTTACACATTCAGCAGACATGGAGCGCTTGTTCTGTGCTGTGTCTAAATTTAAAAGATATTTCCATTAGTTTCACCTTCCTGGTGTAGGTGTGCTAATTGCAGTATTCCTGCTGTTGTGCACTTAATAGAAATAAACATTTTTCTTCTTCTTCTTCGGAGCACCAGCCCCAAAGAAATATAAGTATAAAACATAGGTACAACTTAGATTTGTATATTGTGTATTCACTGCAGCATCTTCAGCACGAGCAACTTCCTCAATTTTCACAGTGCTGGCAGTCCCTCTCCTTTGATTGCGTAGACAACATGGCGACTGTTGAGGGTGAGAAGTGTCCAGTGTCCTCCATATATATATATAGATATATATATATATAATATATATATATATATATATATATATATATATATATATATATATATATATATATATATATATATATATATATATATATATATTTATAGAAGCTAAACCCTCCATGGCATTCTCTAGCTAAATATTGACTTTGTCTGTCTTTGTCATTGTATGTTCAGTGTGGTGTACAGCAGGTAGGTTATGAGAGCGTTTTAGGTGGGCTGCTCCTGTCAAGGGGTTTATGATGGGGTTGAGACTGAATCATAACAAGCCTGACTCATAAATTGATCTGGCCAATATGTTGGTCAATATTGACCTAGGACAGATATGTTGGCGTTGCTGTAAGAATTGTTGTTTGCCAATTGCTGAACTGACAAATAATAGCTTGTCCAAACAGAGTGCACTGACAAATGTAAAACATTTCTTTAGGTAGCGTATTCATGGGGGGAAAAAAGCATATTGATACTCTATATTGTGGGTTACTTTCTTTCTGTCTCTCAGCTATTGATTGATATCCGTCTCCAAGACGCAATATTGGTTGGGTCAGTAAAGTTGTAGTCTGTAAAACCAAAACAGTGAGCTGAAGATCACTACAGAGCTTCTTAAAGCTGAGGGGAACATCATAGTTGGCTGTTACTGTAAGTCTCTGTGGGTTCATCACCAGCTCAGCATTAAGAGTGTGTAACAAGAATAACATAGGCTTAAGAAGTAAAATAAAACACCAAAACAAAACAAAAATATACTACAATATGGAAGATATGTCTGAATGTTCTATACACTGTACAAGGCTGTGATAACCATATGCAAATATCACAGTGTACTATATTAATAGAACATATTACAGTATCTGAAAAATGATGTACTGAATGAGCGACAACGAGTAGTAAAAGCAGAAATAGTAAAACACGGTCGACTGACCAGTCGACATTAGTGATATTTTCACCGATGACTTCATGTTATATTTATGTTATTGGATTAAAATTGAATATAAGACCCACAGCAACCACACATTTCCTGCGTGTCACTTGTCTCGCGTGAAGTGTCTTTGGTAATTGAACAGGTAAGTCCATTTTTCCTCTGGAAGATGAAATAGCAATGTTTCCAACTGAAGTATAAATCTGTGCGTCTAATCAGCCCATATGCACTCTCCTCCTGAATTTGTACCAGCAAATTGAACAGCTGGAGAAAAAATGATGGCAAATGAGAAACGATTTTCAGTAGGGTGCTCTTGCTGAGATCCTTTCCCTTTTCAGGTGTCTGGAATATTCTGCCGATGATATGTAATTCAGGAAGTGTTATGACTCACTGTCAGCCCTAAGGGTTACGCTATTATGGTTCCCAAGTGAAAAACTACTCTCACTGTGTTATTTTGCCCCTGAACTATATGCATGATACCCACAGTAAGCCATTTCATTAATTCTGAATTGTTTTTGGAATAGAACTGTATTGCTCAGAGAGCCTTACCAAAGCAAATAGGGTATGTTGTTATTAAATTCTCTGCATATAAAGCATTACAACAGGCAAAATGCTTCAGATTTATGAAAGTAAGCCTCTGCATGTTCAAGAAAACCAAGCTGACAAATTCAGTCCTGATTCTGATTGTTTTTCTTTGTCCTTATTTCTGCAACCCCGCGTCACTTCCAGTGACGGCTCGAGTACCACGTAGAGCCATATCTTTACCTAACACAAATCATCCCTCTGATCTCTTAACACTACTTACCTTAACTCTGCCTACGCAAGTCTGCTATTCCACTCACGCCTCTCCATCTTGGAGATTAAAGACCCAAATATATCCCCATTGCAATATTGATCCTATCGATCATGCCTCAGAGTACAACAAAGCCAATAAAAAAAGGCGAAAGTATTCCAGAAAGCCTTCCCACTAACTTTATTTGCAGGGGAAAACTATTCTGGTCCATTTGTCAGGATCAAGTTGAAAGACAAGAGGAAGCATCGGGGAGATCTATAAAGGGACTTAAAGTTTCCTTTGAGGTTTTTATAAACCATAAAGCATGTAGCTGAATCGTCTTATGTCGGCGGTGAGAGGCAGATTCCAGCAGCATCAATCAAAATAATGAATCTGTATTAAATCCAGACGTCCCTCTTGCTGACATCCATTTTCAAAAACACATTCCTCGGTCGCATAAACAGAGGTAGAGGAAGAAAAAAAAAGAAAGTGTAAAGAAAAAATATGATCAGGAAAAGACGAGACGAGCTGAAGGTAAATGTAGGCAAGACGAGGAAGAGCTTTTTTTCCCCCAGTGCTTTTATAGTCTTCACAAACTGTTATTATGGCCATGGACCCTGACTCCATTTTACTATTAGGTAACTGCCTCTTTAGGTATTTATGAGTTTGTGCTAATGTTGGCCTTATTTACATGATTCACCCATTTTTAACTCTTAAGTGGATTCTACAGGCTAAGTAGGCTAAGCAGGGATCTATAGACCTAATCACTCATTCGCATTACGTATACTGAAATTTTTGAAACAGGATAAATCCCTGAATACTCTGTAGGAAGCCTCTATTAAAAAGTCATGGCCACACCACTCCTCATCTTCTGGCTCTCTAGTCTCAGTTAAAAAAAAATACTCAGAGGACCCGGTGGCTATAGAGCTAGAGTTACAACATATAACTACTATTCCCAGTCTGTCACCCACAGGTCACGTCTAATTGTCAACAAAAGCGGCGATCTCCCACTCTGCAGCCATATCTCCGCCTAAGTAGGATTGGAGCTGAAATATAGAGAGAAAATACGGCGAGCCTGTTGTTGTGAGCTTAACAGAACGATGATTGAATTAAAGAAGCCCATAGGGCATTGTTAACTTTCAAACTCCTTCATTATACAGTATCTTATTGCTGTAAACAAAAAGCTGTAAGGCCCGCTTAATAAGAATATCGTCAGGCTGCTTCAGTCACTTCACACTGGACCGGACATTTGACAGAGTCTGGAAAAATAAATGTCCAAGGACACTGAGTTGAGGCAGCAAGGTAAGAGTTATCTGCGAACTTGTGTAAAGTGACTTTACAACTTCAGGTTCTTTGCTGCTGTCACTTAGGTGTCAGTGCCTTAACAATGCCTAAAGATGGGCCATAGTTGCAAAATCCAAAGTGTCTGTCCCTCTGTCTGTGCTCCAAATGTTAAGCTTTCTTTTCCCAGATGTTGATTTTAAAACACTGATTTCTACTTCTGTCGTGCTCATTTGGCGATAATAAGTCCGGTTAGGAGCTATTTGTGCAAATTTATATTTCCACCCCCCCCCCGTATCTTCTGACTATTAATAGAACACCTCAAAATGTAGAAGTGCTACTTCTCTGGGATATTGCGGTGCAAAACATGTACTAAATATGCACAAATGCAATTTGTCTGTTTAGCTCTCCGTTAGTGTTTGAAAGGACCTTTGTGCCACTGATAAGCAGGAAACTGGAGAAAGACCTAGCACATCCAGCAATTTGTGAACCTTGGCGCGAGCATAAATGCATGCGTAAGCTCCAGGCGAAGGTGCGCGTAGGTGGGGCCAAATTATTTTTTTCCCATTTTAGTGGCCAGAGACATGACCAACCCTGGTGCAGCAGAGGTTCGGAGCATGATGAATATGTTGCTCTTGTCAGGGGTGTGCAGAATCCCAAGGTGCAAATATCCAGCGCCCTGAATAGGCTACGATTAGAGGATAATGTCCCATTTTTTGTTGTTCGCTGTTGAAGACATTGTGATAACCTATCACCATTTTTTGTGTGTAATGATGCACACCAAATTACTTAGAAAAGACAATGGGGTCTGTACAAGGACAGCTAATGTTGGAGTCCAATAAAATGCTTATGGTCATCTTGTTTTTTTTACGAACTGAAATAGGCTACTGTAATTAAAAAAAGATTGGATTCATGTAGTTGGGCATGTACTGTGTGCACACAATAATGTGTGTACTATGAAAGTCTGTGGAAGCAATTTCAATAACTGCCTAAACTTACAACCCACCATAAATATCCAGTGCACATGACATCCAGAAATCGATTATTGCCAGTTAGGCATAGAAAATGGTGGAATATGAAGTCATAGCAGGCCCAGTATTCTGGCCTTTTTGAGTCAGGACACAGAGTGGGAACTGGTGGTAATAGGCAAACCTAATGGAGTTCTGTGATGTACACTGGAGAGAGAAATTGAAAATGCCCTTGTGGCAGTCACCAGTGCATCCTCAGGATGTGTCTGTATCCCTATCTGCTAAGTTGTCCTCTTGATGACTCGTACCACATAAACCTGGAAATTATGGAATAGCCCATTGGTTTCGTGTCCAAACAGGAGTTTTGCAAACACAATATGTTGATTCAATCAAATAAAACTTAAATCAAGTGTGATGCTTTTTTTTTTTGTCAACTGATTGATCCCGACAGTTGGGGGTTCCATAATACGAAGTAAAAGTTACAGTTGGTAAGGTATCACCGCTATAATCCAGGTGCACTCTGCATGGTAGTCACTTTCTTGAACTCATTTTGGTCGCTTGTATCTGTGGTCACTATTTTTTAACTTTTGTTTTTTTTATCAGAACTGGGTCATAGTATTCTTGTTTTGGCCTCTAGTGGGTTACCTGCCTCCTGCACAAGCTGGAAAACCTGGGGACAGAGTCTGTCAAAGTACAAAAAAAAAAAAAAGTCAGTTATGGGAACCCTTAACACAGATTGGCCCATGTCACAGTAAATACACCCATAAACGTCAAGGTTTTATTAGTCAGAGAAGCAATGAACACTCAATCCTGTAGGCTCCCTCTCGGTGACAGGTGTTCTGACATTGGGGCCTGGAGATGGTAAAACCTGTCAAAACTTACGGAGCATTGATGGAGGCTACTTTTGCTCTTTTGAAGAAAATGTCCTCGTCCCAGTGCCCCATTTTCACTCTGTCATTTCTGCCCCCACCCTAAATAAACCTTGATACAGACATTCATCTGCAGTAAAGTAAATACAGTTTTGTTTATATGCAGCGATTCTCGTGAAAAGACATATCCGTAAGGTCTAACAAAAAAAAAACAAAAAAAAAAAACATTCAGTGCTTTTCCTTCCCATTTGTTGTTAATCTATTGAAACCTGCATCAACCAGCAGTCTTTTATTGGTGCATTACTGCCTTTTACAGCACATTACACATTATTGACTGACTGTCAGCGTGTAGAATTGCGTGAAACAAAGGGATGTTATTAAAGTCATGACTACATTAGGCCGTACCTGCCAGTTTCATTTAACATCACAGGCAATTCGACATGCAGGCCTGGCTTCTGGTTAGATGTTTCCACCCAAAGTAATAATGTGGTGGATGCATTAAGTATATGAGGAAAAATAGCCTTAAAACATAAATGATGACTATTTTAAGACTGAAACGTAAAAAAAAGAAAAGAAGACAGGCAGGCAGATTGTGTTAGCAGTTACTCATAAAGCTTCATCACAGAATGCTATGTTATTAAGTGTGTTATCTGTATCTGCCACATAGTGTGCTTATAGTTTGTCCAAGCCATGGGAATTGCATGAGCTCAATTGTTTTATTGATGCCGGCAGGTTCTTTCAGTGTGTGCCGAGTGCCAGTGCTTTTTAACCGAGCAGCGTGTCCCATATGAGGGTAAATATCCCGCTATAATATAGTATTAGTGCAACATAGTCAAGCTTAGCAGATTCTTTTGTTTTTGACTAAGAATGCTCTACAAATATTCTCTCATTTCATCCATTTTTAAACGGTGACAGACTGTTGCTACAGCTAGCTCTCAGGCTACAGCCAGCTGGACTCATTAGCCATTACCCATCAGCTCCCCCCTTTTTTGAGTTCTGTTTGTACACTGTGCTCAGACTCAGACTCAAGACAATAAAATAGATGCTAAAAACCTGCGTAAGATTGCTCTTTCTCACACAGAAAATTGCTCAGGAATCGATGAAGAATTGGACCGATAAGCATGATCACAATGGCATTGGTATAATACAATCTCATCAATTTCCATTCCCACTTGCATTACCGTCCTTCATAGTCTGCAGAAATATGTGCTAATAAAGACTGGAGACAGTACAGTGACCCGCTAACCAAAATAGTGCTCAACTACATCGGCGGTGCTAAAAAAAAACAACAACTCCATTGTACCTTTTTAAATTTTCAACCCAACTCACATTATGTCCTCGGGGGATTTGTATTCTTGTGACACGGCTACAAGTCTGTGAGAGAAAGTGGACCCGGATCAGATAATTAGATACATGCATGAACAAAACGCAGATCCTGAAAATGTTTTCAGATCTCCTATCGCGTAGAAAATCAATATTCATTGGCGTGGGCTACTAGCACGTCTTGACGCTGACTTGAACTTTGTAAATTTTCAAATAAAATGAAATATATCTCTGACTCTGTCAAGGAAGTTTTAAACTGCCACGAGGCAATTATTCCATATATATTTTTAAAAGTGGGAAATGATGGGCAGTTGAGCTATAATAGGAGGTTGGTATTAACTGAGATGAGTAGAGACAGGCTGAGAAGGTCAGCAGAGGTTAGAATTAGAGGTCTCAATCATCACATCAGGTCTGGTGAGTTTGAGTGACTGGTGCTCTATCACCGGAAAAGAGATAATAGTTGCGGTTGTAAACAGTATAGTGTTTCATTTGGAGGTTATTATTTTTACTCCTATCTTTAAGGTTGACATATGACATCTATTTTCATCTTCTCACCTTGTGTCAAACTCTTCTCACCTCTCATAGCTTACACTCCATGTCATCGCCTTAACCGCCCCCGCCCGACCCCGGCAGCCACAGATGCTCATCTCTATCTCTCACTTTCTTGTGCGCGACACACTGCAGAACTACTTCTCTCAAACCAGCATTTTTTAACAAGGCTGATTCTTATCCTGCATCTCAACAGTGACAGCTCCACCCCTGCACCAACAGCGTGTGGATAAATCGTCCTCTACAGCACCCTATCATTTGCTTCGGGGGCTTCACAGGATCCTCCTCTCTGTAAAGTAGACAACTGTCATCAGAGATAGATCTCCGCTATAACCATAAGCACTCCATTTGGTGCATCCAAGTCACTCGTGTGTGAGAATTCATGCTGCATTAATCAGACGTTTTCAGGTTGGGCAGGGTAACGTTGATTTGATAATGTAGACATAGCCAATATATGCAGTGAGGCGAAAGACAGATCTGATGATAATTCCATTTTAATCCGAGGAGGGAGGTTTTTGGTGACTGCAGATGGTCACAATCAAGTGTAATCATCGCAGTTTCATTGGCATAAAGAGGGATATCAGATGAGACTAAATGATTGGAATGGGGTGGTGCCGATGGTGGCTGGGAATAATGGAGAAAGGCCGGAATAAAGAACTAAACAAATATTACAAAAATGTAAAAAAAAATCACACAAAAAAATCAACATTTGTCAAAGATTATAGACGTAAACAAACGTGTGATGCAATACTGATGTCATAAAGAAGGCTTCACTTAACAGACATGCAGTGTTTCAGTTGGTAACAGACAGACAGACAGACAGTCAGACAAATCAAAGGCAGATGGATGTTCAAAACAAGTCAAGGCAGACAGGAACAAAGGCTCCAACACTAAGGCAACACTAACATTCAGACAGGTGCCACGCTCCCCTTTGTACTGTATACACAGGGGCTAATGAGGAAGTAGCTGTGCAGGCAGCTTCCTAGGTCAGCCAATAAGTACGACAGAGGGAAGCTTGAAAGGGGTTATGGGATATGCAAGGACAGGAGGTGGTTATTACGGCTAAATTACAACGGGCACAGATGCGACGCGTTCCGCGTGCGCCACGGCTGCCAGAGCTAATCGCGGGTACATTTCCGCGTCCCGTAAGCAGCTCTCCGCTTGGGTCCACCCGGGAATACACAGCTGGTCTGTGTTTGACGCCACGAACGGACAATCTGCATCTCCGGGCGATTTTCACAACTGAAACACCCTGTGCAAACTTCGGATTGTAAAAAACAAAAACAAAACACTCGCCCTTGGTGGGGTTGGGTTGGACCAAAACACCATAACTGCTATGATGCGACAATGACGGTGGGCTTCCACCATTGCACATATCACAAAAATCACAGACTTGCTCAATTAATGGATTTGAAAAAGGCAGATCAAGGCGTCACAGTGATACATATTTAAGTTCTACCATGCAGGTTAAATGATATTCAACTTCTAAGTTATAATTACATCTGGGAAACTCTCCAATGTATCCGATTTGATGTTGTGCCCTGATCCAACCTTAAGTTATGCATAAAACTGCTACACTTCACAACATCTGAGCGTTTATCTACTGCAACACATAGCAGTTGTACATTTAGGGCTACTCCAACACTTTTCTTCCTGCTCACATGAATGAATAAACGTTGGGTTTATTCCCAGTCAGATTAGATAAACTGTCGATGTGAATCATTTAAATGAAGGCAATATTGAGTCACTTTGGTTGTCAGTAAAAGCGATTTGGCCAAATTCATAAGTGCTATTTTCAAGTCTACTTTCTTGCAATTCAGTATAGTTGCTGGAGTCCATACTGTCTTAGAGTTTAGTGGCAAATAAGGTTAGGAAAAAAAGTTATTTTATTTCCCACACCGCACACATAGCCCACAGCTCGCACGCAAACATACAGACAAAACATAGAGAAATATTCACCCTCTCCAGTCCTCCCACCCTCATCTCTCTGAAGATGAAATATATTGAGTTGGTGGTACAGACAGTCCCACTTGATAAGCGCCTCAGTCATGCAGAAAAACATCTTCCACATTCTCATAATGTAGACAAAATGCCATTTACATGATCCATCGCCTCAAGATAATGTCTCCCTTTGTGGGTTTGGAGGTGTCTGTGTGTGAGTGCTACTGTTTGTGTGTGTGTGTGTGTGTGAGACACTCCGACAGGAAAGGACTCCTCTTGTCTTTATGCCCCTTCTGTGTGCCACTGTTATGGGTGTGAGGTTTCAATGGGTGGGAAGGGAAAAACCATCATAAAATGTCCATTAGTGAAAACATCACACCAGCAAGAAATTAACAAAAAAAACCAAAAAAACCTCATCTTTGGCATCACTACAACTGTTTCCGATTAATATTTACAGTACATTTTCTGCTACTTATTTGAAACACAAAAAAATGTGGCATGTTCTTTATCGTTAGCATTAGCAGGTTGTTGTTGTTATTAGTCAGTAGTAATGATTTCTAATTAGGAGCTGTAACATTTATTAACCAGTCGATGCAAAGACTGTACAACAGCTCCTAATGCAGAGGGATATTTATTTATCGTCTTTCGGTACCTCAGCAATTTCCAGATGTATTACTTTTTCATTACAACTCTCCTTCCACTTCATGAACAATTTGTCCCAAACCCTGAAATTGGTTTTACAACAGCAGAACAAGTGTGGTGTAACAGGGCCACTCCAGTGACACCTGATAAATTGCTGATTCAAGACGAGTTTGAATGTCGTCTTTCTGTACCATTCTGCCCAGAACACCAGCTAAAAGCAGCGTCCTTGGCTGCAGTCAGGGGGTCAGCGCTCTACTCTGCCATGACTAAGAGGGTGATGGAAACTTTCGCACATGTCAGCGAGCTAAATTTAGTAGCAGGGAAAAGGGAGGTCCTTGGGGTTGACCTCTGCTCCTGAACCAGGCAGGTGTGAGAACACCTCTCAGGCAGATCACACATGTCTGCCTGCGCCGGGCCGCGGCGAGAAAATGGCTGACAGCTGGCGATGACGACTGCGAATGCAGCTGCGATGTGCTAGGCAGGACTGAAAATGTGAATTTAAAAGAACGTGGTGCGGTTTGACAGGCAAGTTGTACACTGTCTCTGTAATTAGAGCACACTCAGTCAATTTTTGTTTGTATTTTTCAAAAAAAAAAAACAACCTTTCCTTCCGTTAGATCTGTGTCTTTCAGTCTGTAACTGACAGTCTCTGCTTTTCTTTTCTCTCCTTCTCTCCCTTCCCCTATTCTCCATCGCACAAAAGATGGAGAATGTACAGTTTATGTAACAACCATTTCGAGAGGGCACATTGGGAACAAAAGAAATGACGATCATCAGATAGTGATTATCTTCACAGCTACTCATTCACTAATACATAATGCAAACCTCTCATCTACCCCCGGCCGTCAATGGTCCCCCTCATCCATTATAAGCTCGACCCAATATGTATTTCTCAACTAAAGGGTGATCGAAGCTATGATGGGGCTGAGGCGCCTCGAAATAAATGCAACTTTGACCCACATCTCCAACCATCCCCCCCTAAATTAGAAATCCATACTTCATTTCTCAGGCAAGAACCCTTGTTTCTGCAAGGCCGACTGCTGATGTGAGGAGCCGTGATAGGCACTCAGTCAGCTTTCAGGAGGAGCTCGTGCTCTTTATGCCACTGTACTAACTGGTGGAAAACTCGGGATGATGAAGGAAGGGTTGAGAAGAGGGAAGGCTGACCTTTAGATAATCATCTCAGGGCCAGGTTTAGGACGCACAGTTTTTTCGGGAAGAGGAAGAATTAAGTTTGACTTTCATGTCTAAGGGGATTTGAGTTCACACCAAAGTGGCCAAAGGTAAAGGCCCACGAGTTTAGTCGACAGTATGTGTGACAGAAAGAGGAAATCTGTCTTTGTTTGTGTGCCGGATTTGGTAGTTTGAGACTGATGAAGGTTGATGCATCACTTTACAATTGAAATTAATGCTATTTCTGGGGACCTTCTACTTTCTTGAAGGTTCTGCAGTCAGAGTATGAAATATCACTATCTAGTTAACTCATATTCGATGTATGGCCTGTCCACTCATGAGCTACTAGATGAAGTCGAATGGAACCGTGTATCTTTTTTTCCTGGGCTCCACACCGTACACAATATTTACATGATCCAACCCAAAATGCCATCGCAATACATCATTAAGATAGCTCAACGCTCCAGAAAATCCAAAAATACTACCTGAAGAGTAACATCACAGCAACAAACTCTACACAAATATGTATGTAATGTAATGTATATTATGAGAATACCAACTTAGGACCACACTGCCACACTACTTACATAGATTCACCCAAATGGAAGATTAGACAATTGTAGAGCGCCAGTTGACAGCTTTTGTTTCCTTCCAAACAGAGCCAAGTTAGCTGTTCTCCCCTATTTTCAGTCATTATGCTAAGCTAACTGGCTGCTGGTTAAAGCTGTAAATTAGCATAGAGACAGCAGGGTTGTATTGATCCTCTCATTCAAATCTTGGCATAAAAGCAAGTAAGTGGGTGGACCTTGGACCCTTTCGATGGGACGAGGAGCTTGCCCTGAAGAACAAAAATGGTGCATTTTAAAATTAAATACATCATCATCAATCTGATGGACTGTGAGCGGATGGGTTTACGAAGAACAACTTAATCATAATCATGTTGGTTGTATAGGTATGAATGGTGATGACGTGGCAAAAAAAAAAAAAAAAAATCCTTCAAATATAAATACATCTTCAAATATAAAATCTGATTATCCACCATTGCTTGGCTGAATACGTTTTATTATTTAGAGATGTGGATCCATATTGGCCAGTATGCCCAACTAATCAACATTTTAAATTCAATATTTCATCAATAGTCAATGTCAATTTTTCTTTTTTCATCTTGGATTATTCTGGAGATGTAACTACACCTTGACTGAGAGAGATAATCATTGGCTTGTTATGTGCACATACGAGGTGCACAATCATGCCCAGATATTGTCTGGATTGGTCCCCAATGAGGTATCTGTTGGAAAGCTGCCGTTTCATTCTGTGCTTGCACATATATAAGCGTGGCGTGGTTGTTCTTTTCCAAGCTGCAGATTATAAACACCAATGCCCGTTGGCGTTTCTCAAATGTAACAGATAGTCGTATTTACAGCTCATTTTATCCAGGTGGAAAGTCACCGAACACAGCCCATGCTGACAAACCAAGAGCCGTTCTGCCTGGCTAACGTTATGGGTAACAAGGTGGTAGCAGAATGGACAGAGATGCTAGCAAGTCACCTAAATGTTGGACTTGGGAAGGAGAGAACACAGGGTTTACCCGATTGTTCACAAAATTCACTGTATGCTGGCACAGTGCTAAAATGAGGTGTGGGTTTCAGTCTGGTTATGCAAGACTAGACTGGGAGTGAGAGCTATCGTTTTTGTTTGTGTAAAAATATTTTCGGTTCATTATGAAACTGTGGCAAGACAAATTAGATTGTGGCGGGCTACCACAAATTTGGATAACTAATGGGAAACACTGCATTATGTGCTACATTATATTGATATTGAATTAAAATTTGGATAAATTAGAGATGATGTTTCAGGAAAATCATGATTCTCAGTGAAGTGTTTTTTTTGTTTTTTTTTTGTGAAAAAACTTGTTCACTCAATCAGATTTGATCAGTGTGTGACAATTTCCTGCCGAAGTTAACAGTGTTTTGGTAATTACATTTCTTATACTTTGTTTTTGTCTATGAGCTTCTCACAGGTTTGAAGTTGGTTGTGCTAAGTTCAAAGAAAAAAAAAAAACCTTTTTGGGAATTCAGATATTAAAAAAAATGTGGTGCCTTGTTTGCTTATGTTGCCAAACCTCCCCCACGCGGTCCTGATGCAGCAGATTAGCTGAGAACTCTTAGTGAATAACACCTAAGGATGTTTTTTTAAAAAAAAAATGTACTGGTTAATTAGTTTTGAATATTAAATGTTATTGCAAAAATGAAACAAAAACAACTAATCTCTGAGACAACAAAACTCATCCAAAGTAAGACAGTTTGCATAAAATGTTTTTACCAGACAGACCAAGAAACTGTACCAATCCAACTGTGCAATATGATGAACTGTCAACAATCAAGTTTTAACCCTTACTCTCTAAAAATCATGTGTTAGCGTTAGTGATGTGATGGTATTGTTTTTTTTTTCTTACCATGGTGAAAAAGCTTCGTATCCTAGCGGTTTTGTGGTTTGCCTGTTAATGCCAGCCTGTACCTGCTAACTATTTGGGGGGCTTAATGACATAATGAAAAATGTGTTTCTGTACTGAAAAGTCGTTGTTAGCATGTTGTTAGTGGTCTACTGTCAATCCCATGATGCCTTGGGTTGAGTCTGTTGACCAACCAAACTACCAGGAGCTGCAAAAATAAGGGTACGAATCATTCAGGATCATTAAGGATCCCAACCAGGCCAGCACTGCAAGGCTCTGGGAGAGCTTCTACCCACAGGCTAGTAAGATCCTAAATGAGGACACTGCCAAAGAACCAAATAACTCATTGCTAATGTTGTTGTTATTATCACGGCGATGAGGATTATTGCTTATTTAGTTTGTGTGTATAGTAAGAACTTGCAGAAGTATAGTGCAAGTGTACTGATACAACAAAGGAACTCCACCATCATTTCTTCTTTGAGTGTGTACTGTATGAATGAAAGGCAGACCGTGTCTTTTCTGGACCCAGACCAAGGACTTCTTTTTGAAATAAATGTTTCTCCACTTCAAGAATGCACAGTCGGAGCTCAAAGAAAATTCACTATAATTGTTCTTTTGTGATTATATGTGACACATTTAACTGGGTTTTTCCACATGATTCTGGTGGTGGAATAACATGGGACTGACCCTATAAAAAACTGTGGTGATGACAGTAATGGGCTTACCCCTGCGGCATGCATCACATGACCTTGGTATTGTGGTTGTGTGAATCTCATCACATCCCAAGTGGGTGACCTCCCTTCATGACTACAGGCTCCTACATTGTTAATTATTGGAAGCCAAAGAAAAACACGTGCATGACCTTAGTAAGGACTGGGCCACTGAAAAGTTCCTGCGGATGGGGCCCTCCACAAATCTGTTTTTAATCATATCAACACATGACCAAGCTCTCTATCTGGCTATTGTTTGCCTCTTCAGCCTGTTTAGGAGCAGCTATCTGAGCTGACTAAAAAAAAAAAGTTGGTCATTAAATTACTTATTTTTGTCCAAACCCATGCCAACCTCTCATTTCTGTTCAGGTCCTGGCATAGCAATGAAATTTACTCCACCATGTCACTGGTTAGCCAGTGGTTAGTTTTTTAAAATCATGATTTAGCATTTGATCTTAAAAATGAACCGGTTCATGGCTCACAGAAGCAATTTAACTAACCCTGATAGTCGTTTAGATGAGTACATTTCTTAAATCATGTGGTCGCGTACAACATGATAAAATGACTCAAATCATGGGGGTTTTTGTTATGAAACTAACTTAATTTCCTGAAAGCAACAATGTATAAATGTTTATTTTTGCTGCTCGAATAAGTAATTGTGGACGAATGATAACATTAAACAATAACGATACTGTACACTGTTCATAATTTGCCTGCATTAAACCAAATGGGTACTAACCTTGTCTCTTGGTAACAGTGGTAAATAGCTGCACTTAAACCATTATGCGGATATACCACAAATTAGAGCAGTAAACAAGTGTGAAAGCGGAGCAGCATGGGGAGAAGAAAGGGGGGGCAGTCAAACTCAGGTTCAGACTCGGAAGAAGAAACCTAATTTAAAATGGCCTCAAAAGAATAGACTCCTGCTTTGAATGACTCCTTTAATGAACGACCCAATATGCCCTGAGCCATTTTATTGCTGTTTTTTTAAAGACACAGAGCATCAAAACACATTCAAATGTATGTATGTGGATATGCATCTGGTCTTGTATGTACCTGAGATGGCAGGAATCATTCTGTAGCTGACAATTAAATTCAATATTCTGGTTGGTCTGCCTTGGAATTGAGTCTCTGACCTTCTGATTGCCATGCTGACATTTACCTGCTTATCCACTCATAATACGCATATTAACTAAGGGTCAGGGGCTTGTGTCCGACTGTAGGCTAACGGTGAACCATGTGTCATATGTCAACTCGCATGCCTTTTACACTTCACTGGTGTGACCGCTATGTAATTAACAGACACTTCATTAGGCAAGTTGACTAAATTGGGTTTGGGTTGTGTTTGGAACAGCGACCTAGAGGGCAAGTTATGGGGTGAAGGGTCACAACGCATTGACGTATAATGTCCACATTCTGGAAATATCTATTGAACAGATGAAATAACTCTTTAAGTTCGGTGTGGTATGTTGAGTCACCAGTGGTGCTGTACACCCACATTGAACTGACCAGCCGGTTCATGCCGTGTTCGTTCCTTGATAATTGTATCTCGCAGAGTTGCAGATCTACCGCAGCTCCTTTGGTCTCCCGCTAGCTCATTTGCAACGTGGAAACATTTTTGCAGGCACTGCTGACTTCTTTTATTGGATGTAAAGGACCAGGGTTTAGGATTTTCAGGTTTTTGTTATGAATAATGTCAAGATGTTGCTGTCTTCTTTTTTTCTTTTTTTTTTACCTAACTGCACAGAGTACGAAGGAATAGGACTTCACTAGAGTGTGTGTGTGTGTGTGTGTGTGTGTGTGTGTGTGTGTGTGTGTGCGTGTGTGTGTGTGTGTGGAGAGAGTGCGTCAGGCCTCTCTTGGACTGCAGCAGACAGCATGAATCAGAAGGCCTGAGGAGCCACTATCAGCACAAATGCTTCCAAAAAGCTTTAAAATTTGATTCACTTAGATGTCCTTAGTGAAGTGTACTGATTCAACAAAAGATCTCAGACTACCATTTCTTTGAGTGTGTACGAATGAAAGGTAGATGGTGTTCCTTTTTTTTTTTTTAGACCTAAACTATGGGCTTTTTTAAAATGAAATGTTGTTTCTCTCCGACCACCATTTGCCTTACACTTGGGCGCCCTTACACCCTTTAAACTTTGGGTGCGTTTCTGTCAAACGACAATTACTCTTATCTCATTTTTGACATGGGAGAAAAGAGAAATAATAACACTTTGCACCAACCCCATTTCAAGAATAATTCTTGTCTCTTTCCAGTATAATTTGTCTCTCTGCCCTGGACTTTGCACTAGAAGAAGAGGTCAGGAGAACTGGACCACTGTCGAACACCCAATGGGATGCATTTGATACTGTCAGGAACAATTTGGTGCTGGTGCAGGGTGTGCCAGGAGCGTGTCAGCCTGATTTAGGTTTCCTCTGTAGGGGTACCGGCATCAGAGAGAGTCCCTCTTAAGTGACCGTGACTGGAGCTGGCTGGCGAATGCACAGGGATTACCATCACACCGCGATCAGACACCCACACACGCACACTCACGCACACATATATAAGGTCACACGCGACGGGGTTGAATGCGTATTTACATATAAACACGGCCAGCGTGAGAAACACAAACGCAATCTGATAAATATGCACACATACATATTCCATCAGCACGCGGGCATGTGCAAACACGCGGCCACACATCTACGGACACGCTGTCTCATTCGATCAGGGCGCAGGCCCACGGGGCCTTAGTGAGACCGGAGGAGAAAAGTGCACAGGGAGAGGTGTCCTAACATTTCACAACATTACAATGAATGCTCTGCTCTGTAGAGAAGCCGGCGATTCATGAAATAATTCAGCACATCACAGTATGAGGTAGCGGAGCGAGGGCTCATCCCGGGGAGGAAAAGAGAGGGAGAGACACCACTGTGGACTCATTCAATTAAATTTTATTACATTTGTATGAATATATGTGATTTAATGTGGATTATGCCTGAGTGCCTTGTATTGAAAGGATTTGAATTTGTGATACTTTCTTTGCATGTACATCACACACACACACACACACACACTCCCTCGCTAAGACACGTACACAAGCCTCCGTAGCTGTAGTTACCCCGAGAGCCTTTGACTTCATACAGCACGTTTCCCCTGTGTTCTCTTGTGGGTCTCATAATCTGCATACCCAGTCAAAATTCTGGAACCTAAACATGACACATTGTTATCGATTTACACCTGTGAAGCCGCTGCTGCATTTCCATATTAAATCACAGACACTGCAGGTAAACAACGCCTTCCATGCAGTGATGAAAGCCACTTTCATTATTACATCCCAATAAACCCCTTTGGGTTCACGCGCACGCTTGAGTGTGGAGGGTGAGCGAGTCCACGTTGAGGTGGGAATCGCGGCGGGCATCGTTTCATGAATTTCATTAGCGAGGTGAAAATAATTTCCTCGGCAGCTAGTATTGTAATTCAGCTATTGTTAATCCAAATTTAATATGTTGAAAATGATTACAGGGATTTTTGTCAGAATAGGACAGCGGCGCAGGTGTTGGATTTCGGCAGCCCTCCGATTGTCTCTCTTTTTCGGTCTTGTGTGGTTTCTTTTGGTGTGTTTTTCCTCATTTTCTCTCCAAGAAAAGCTTGTTTATTCCCTCCTCCTTTCCCCACTCCGTCGCATCTCCCCTTTCCTCCTCCGTATCACGCGTGAACACAAGCCGCTTTCATCTTCCGCCGGCTTTGTAAGCAGCGATCATGGCGAATAGTTCAATAATGTTGATATTCTTGCTTTGAAGAACGGGACCACAATGTAAATTCATGCATACAAGATCGCCGTTTGATGTATCTATTCGGGAATTCTTTGATGATTGTCGATCACAGACACAAATACTTATCCACTTGACACATTGTTTCAACTGCCACATAAATTAATCGTTTTAATGACGGGAGATGTCAGGTCTTGTCTTTTAAGGTACAACAGCATGAATAGTGACTCATTCATCCATTCAGACTAGATAAGATGAGTAAGAGAGCATTGAAGGAAAACGGTGTAATTTGCTGTACTTAAAAAGAAAATACGGTCTTTGCAGAGCCAAGGAATGCATATTCATATTCATATTCTCCTGCTCCTAAAAGCAGACTTCAGAGCCGGTCCATTGAAATTATTTTTCAAACTTCTTTCCAAACCCAGAAGTCGAGCTGAGGTAGCAGTCATGCTCTATCTTCCTCTCACATGAGGGGGGGGTGGATGCTCACGGTGTGTATTTCCTTCACAGAAGGGGATGGTGGAAAACTTGAGCGCACATAAGGCTTATAGCAGAATATCTGCGAAGGCCTGTAGGGGCAAGTTCAACTCCAGACACACAGCAACAGAGCCGAGAGATGGAACACGCACAAAGACATTGCTGCACATACAGCTCGATGTACAGGCAACCTCGCCCCTTCTAGAAACCAGGGATCCAACTTTTTCTCTGCTTCTTAACAGCTTCTGAGATCCGGACTTGGTCAAAGACCGAGTACACAGTGGCGCTGACTTCGTTGCGGTCACGACAGAAAAATAGCCATGAATATAATATACCAGTTAGAGAGCACCATTCTTTGTATGCTTGTGCATATTTTAATTAAATTTGTTCCAGACAGTTCATGAGATTATGTTGTTTTAATTCACCAACCTCAGTTTAACCTCGCTAGCAGCATAGCCGCAGGGATGGCAGTGTCCACCGCTTAAAACCAGACAAAAATGCCTCAACAACTACCGAATGGATTTACCCAAAATGTCGGACAGATATTCATTGTTCCAAGACGGTGTACGCTAATGGCTTTGGTTCGCTCTGACTTTTCCTCGAGCGCTGCCACGAGGTTGGCATTTCTAGTTTTTAGTCTGTTTTTTGGCCTCAGGGAAAAAAAGTAATTTTGTTGATCTATCATAATATAATCAGGTTTAAATTTAAATGTTTGGTTTACTACCATATGCATGGAAAATTAGAGCTATTCCCATCGACCTTTGTGTTTCGCGCTAACTAGGAAATGTTAAAGGGATATTTTGCTGTTTCTGAAGCGGGGTTGCATGCCTTCACTGTGCTATTTACAGTTTGAACAGTTTCGCCGCAGACGCAGAGCAATGCGCTGCTGTGGACAAGGTCAATGGAAAAGAAAAATGTATTTTAGCCACCCACCTCAAAAAAAAAATCATCAACATCAGTTGAAGTGTATGCTTTATCTTGTTGTCAGACAGCCTTTTTCTTAGGGAAAAAACACTGAATTTCTTTAGTTCTACGCATAAGCCCGACGTGTGACAGTGCGCTGTATTAAGCCGCAGATGTTTGGATCAGAACAGGACAACCAGAAACACAAGCACGCACTGTCACTGAAATCTTTTTTTTCGAGACATGGTTTGATTTGAGTCTGATCTTGCAACTCTCCCACCCCGAGCAGCTGATCTGCAGCTTTAAATCTGTGAAGTATCACAACTACTACAGCAGCATTGTCATTGTGAACAACTTGCTGACATTAGCATTTAGCTTAAAAACACCACAGTGCAAAAAGTGTAGCCTCCGTGAGCCGGGAGCTGGCACGGCTGCGGAGTGCTTGTTAACGTATCCTGACCCGGGAGCAGACACAACGTCATGTTCGACTCACTTAATACAGCCAGCGCATGATTACTGGTGTCGTGTACTGATGTAGACTTTCCAAACAGTGCTGAGATCAGCGGCTGTGATAAACAATGAGCGAATGAACAAAGCAGAACAGGAAACTCTGTTTAACGTGAACAGATCACATCTTGATTTCGCTTCATGAGGTCAGTATTGAGGCTCATGGACCAGATTGTGCGTCCTTATTAATAACATCTCTTCACTGAGCAAAGGGATTAGCAAAGGGATTTTTTTTAAAGAATCTTTCCGCCGTTGGACAGACGAATGCGAGCTGGCACAATGCTTTAAAAATCTTGTCCTCTCATTTAAAAAAAACAAGGCAGGATGAAAGCCATTTCTGTCTGTCAAAACATTGGCCTACAAGCACTTGAGAGTTGCCAAACAACTTCCATTCAATCAGAAGTGCCGTAGAAAATATGGCCTTGGGCATAATTACGAGACACCATCTCCATGAATCAATCCAGTCAGGTGTCCAGAAATTAGAATCATAGTGACAGTGACGTACAGCTTGTTGACAAACACCTGGGTAAGGTCGAGCCGCAGGCGAATGGTAAGTACCGCGATGTGTGTGCGTACAGTATGTGTGTCGAGTTGGCTAGCTCTGGGTTTTCATTGCTAATAAACAGCACTGCCTTATTTCCTTCTCTATTAATCATCGGCCTCCAAGTTTAGGTTTTTATGTCACAATCTTTTAAAAAAAGGATTAATCCGCTTTTACGCTCTCATCACAGCGAGACACTCCACCTTATTAAGTCCCCATGGGGACCCAAACTCTTCAAGCAGGTTTAAATTAGTGCTTTCTTTCTCTGTTTGATTTACATCCAGTGATTAAACGGGGGGGTGGGAAATAGCTTACATCAGCAGCTAAAAAGATCTCTGAATGCAGAACTGTTATTTCACCGCAGACTAAATCATTCAGATACCTCTCAGTCTTTGCAGAGCTATTTCTACAGCGCTGAATTACTTCTGAGATGCATCAAAGGTAAGGTGAGGTTTAAGGTGGTACATTTAAATTTAGCTAGTTGGACAGGTCCGTGATAGAATCACTCCAAGACTGAGTCAAACAACATGATGTCGAGAAGTTAAGGAAATCTAAAATTTGGATCTCCAGGACAGCGTTATACTGTCCTTTCCCCTTTGCTCACACGTCTTAAAGCAGTACTCCAGCTGCACTTCCATAAATCTGGCAGACTCTCAAATGACAGGTATAAAAATAAAGGGTCAAAATAGAAGCAGCAGTGGCCGAGATATTTTGACATTTGGTACAGAGCAAGCTCAAGCTCAAAAAATACTAAATCCTACATTTCCCATGATATGACTGGATACCTCTACTTCATTAGACCTTCACTGTCTGCTAATAACATTAAAATCCATACCCCCATTTATTTCCCAATGCAACTTGTTTCAACGCCACTGTTTCCATCAGTTGAGTGAAGTTGGTCGAAAGCCTGCTAAAATTGTTCTGGAAGAAATGAGCAAAATTTAGATCAAATGTTTCTTCAATAGAACACATCACAACAATGCTGTCAACGGTAACTGAGTTTTCAGATTCTAGTGTTCAACAAGATCTGCGCAAGGGAACCACTGTTTAATTAAGGTTAGGGAAAGGTCATTGTTATGGTAGAGAAACTATAGGTATGGTTGTAACTATAACCACTTAAGATTCAGGAAACATTGTGGTTACAGTTTTAAAAAAAGTTACATACATCTGTGAACAAATGTGAACTCTGCAAAAAAGCCCAACATGCCACATGTCCATCCACCACCCTGGCCACTTTTTTTCCACAGTGATAAACACAGGACAGACTACTTTCTGCAGTGGCATTGAACGTTGGCACTGGACGTAAATCTGAGGTGCAGAATTATTCAGTGTGGACCAAAATCGCCATAGCTATCCTCGGGTGGGTTTTCCTCAAGCACACTTGGGTCCAATAGATAAAAAGAAATCAAAGACCACATGATACAGCACATCAGTAATAAAGGGCCCCATGTGAACGATAAATTACAGCAGTAATCAATTTTGTGCATCATCCTAGATTCACATTCAGAACTTTAAAGAAGAAAAAATAGATACATAAAAATGCTTCCTTCTTTTGCATACACTTAAAAAAAATAATAAATAAAATAAAATTTAAAAAAAAAATCAAATTGAGGGAAAGAAACCAGGGAGGTCTTGCCAAGTCTGACAGGCAGGGAAGGCAAGCTAATTATCTCATGGTGCCTGGAAGCTAAAGTGCTCATTGACAATCACAGGACTGCTCTCAGGGTGTATATAGCTATTAGGCTGAGAGACAAGGGTTGGCCAAAAGCACTCATCATTGTGGTCACGCGAGCCAAGCCAGATCAACCACTAGCCTACAGCCATTTGACAAGCAGCATTACAGAACAAATTTCTGCATAATTTATCTGACTCTTCAAGTGCTGGTGATCCAGGTCTTAACTGGAATAGAAAGGGTAGTGGGAGCAAGAATCCATCAAAAATCAGTAACCATGAGAAATGTAGATGTTAATGAAATGCATGAGCATGGGATGTGGTTTCCTCTGAACACAGCCAAGCTTTACAACTTGAGCTTCAGCTAGTCAAAGCCACCCAGTGCCTCTTCCAAAACATTATATCCACCCCTTCTTCAGAAGGGAGGTGACCCATATAGTGTTTGTAATCCTATGTAATATAGCAACTCCTTTAAAGTCCTTGTTAAGGCAATTCTGATATTTTTCATTACATATTTTTCAATACATTCAAAATGTTGGAAACAGCTTCTGAATACACGTGAAACGACTTTGAATGATTTATTACTGTGGAGTTAGAGTTATTTAAACAGTTTTTGGCAACCAGTTTTCAGTCCAGGATTTTGTGGGCGGTCCTAAAGGGTGGCTCGATGACCATGCTCAGGCCACCCTGAGCATACTCCTGCACCATTTAAATTTAGCTGAGTGGTCACTTTCTGCTTTACTCTGACAAACTCAGAACACATATTTACTCTTCTATGCTTCACAAAGGCTTTAACAAAGCCCCCACTTGAAAACATGGTCCAGTTGGACTTTAAAACGACTTTTGTGGTGTGAAAACAAATGGTCCAGCTATGTTGCAATTTCTGATTTGAGCAAGATTTCAAAAGGTAAATCACTGGTATTGTCTGTATTTTTTCCAAATATAAATAGTGTTAAAGATTGCCTGTGTGCTAACCATGGTAGTTCAGAAGTTCATGTGTCTTCAGTCAAAAGACTTTAAAATTACAGTGTTGAGCCCCTTTCCTAATACTAATGATGTAGAAGGCGACTACTTTCCATCCTGTCTCTATTTGTATTCATTACCATGCTGTTGAGTTGTAGTGTTAGAATACTAATGTTCATAATCAATTATTTCTTTGTAATCTGTGCCAATGCAGGATTATGGTCACCAAATATGTCCTCTCAGTATGTACATACTAAAACACAGCAATGTTTTTTTTTTCTCTTTGGTGCTGACCAAAATAACCACGCTCCTGCCATGGAAGTGCCCTATGACTGAGCGCTGCACCTTGTACATGTGACTAAACGGAAGAGGCAGAGATCGACCGATCTGATCCACTGGGTCGATGCCGGTGCCAATACTGACCTTTATTAAGTCAATCGAGCGCACCTGCCAGATGTGTATTAAACAGTTTCCTTGTCGATGTCGTTGCAAAATTCAATGTTTCTGTTGTCGCTATTACATTCATCCGGTTCCGGTTCATGGCACATTCCGCCACATCTGTAACAATACGCCGGATATATATATATATATATATATATGGGCTGAGTCACTGAATTCAATCTCAACACAAAGCGCCTGAAATGTAAGTAAAATATAAGGCAAATTATGCTGCCACTCAAGAACTGAGAGCTTGATAACATCATCACGTCGACCCTAACCACAGGGCTGATGGCACAGATAATAGGAAGACAATGAAGTGGGAAATAATGTAAGAGAAGAGGAAATCAGGAGCAACAAAGAACACTCCAATGAACTATTTGTGTGTGTGCATGCGGCTTACAAAAGCCATTTATTTAGGCCGGTCAAATGAGTGTGATGCATTGTTCAAAACTCTATATTAAGCACAGAGGTTTGATGAGGCTAATTCTTTATCTTTGTGCCATATACTGTACAGCATGTTTGAGACGAACTCATCAGTCTTGGACTATTCATCCAAGTGAGTGTAATTGAACTGCTGAAGTACTGCAATCTACTGCTAACAGTAGATTGCAGTCCCCCCCCCCCCCCCCCCCCCCCCCCCCCCCCCCCCCCCTCCGAGCATACTGACAGAAATGGACTTTGAAAAATAAAAGTGGCGAAAATTTGAATCATGCATCCAATCTTGTACACTAACGACAGATTTATGAAATTACCCCCGTCACATATCTCTCCCAGATTGGGGTGAGGGTGGGGGAGTGTAGGTAATACCTACAAGGTCCCCATCGGGATGTAAATATGCCTGTTCTTTTAAATGAACGGCTCTATAAGCACAAAAAAAGCCATCAGAATCCTCACACCTCTGCCACCCTCTGGCAATGTAATCACTTTGTGCATTGGATATTGCATTTATTTTTTAATATTTCACTCTCCCCCGTCTGTTCGTCTCTCTTCCTACCTCGGCTTGCTCCCCTGCATGCATTCCATTTTCATTCTCACTCTAAATGGCATTTCTTCCCTAGAAATTAGATATCAGCCTGGCTGTCCCTTATTATTTCAACCCAGAAGTGAGGACTCCAGTTACGACCTAGATACGGCCCGCTCTCCTGCCTTTCTCTTATTCTCTCCTTCCCCTCTCTCTGTCTCTAACCCTGTCTCTTTATCCCCTTTATCTCCATTCTTACCTCTCCCCTCCCTCTCATCCTCACCTCCGAGGGCCTCACCTCCTATCCTGCCTCACCTATCGCTTGCATTAAATCAAATGGAACACATTAAAAGTGGCATGCGCGGCAGACAATGGCTTTTATGATTGCCTGCCGTGTTCGGCCTGGTTGTGCTGCACAGCCCCATAAAATGCCATTTGTATCACCTCATTTCATAGGGCCTTACTACACAGGCGAAACAGAGAGGGAAACTGAGAGGGGACACAGACACCGAGCAGAGATATAGTAGGTTGAGCGTGGAGGGAGGATGAAAGAGAGCATGAAAAAGGGGTGATAGAGTGTAGCCGAGAGGAAAGAAGAGGCCAAAGAGGTAAGAAAGTGAATTAGGTAGAATGTAGAGTCAGAGCAAAATGAGAACAGAGATGGGGGTGGGTGGGATAAATACAATGGGATGACATAGCAAAAGAGAAACATCTGCAAGATGTACAGAGCCACGCTGAGCGGGTAAGACAAGAAAGGTGAGAAATGAGGGTTAAACAAAAAAAAAAAAAAAAAAAACAGATGGAGGGAGGGTGAGGTAAGAACTGGAAGCGACTGAGATGACAGGGTAAATGAATGAACGGGAACGGTGAGATGGGTGAATAGATGGAAATAGGTGCGAGTAGGAAGGCCAATAGAAGAAAGGAGGAGGTGAAAAAAGGGTGAGAAAATGATATTGGTGAGATAGCGACAGACAACGGCGGTGAGACACAGAGAGAGAGAGAGAGCGCGAGGGCTGTATAGCGTCTGAGATTACCCCCGGAAAGCCCCGACACTATTCAAATAAGAACAAGCTGCCAGGACAACTACGAGGATTTAGAGCAATAAGAAATATATAGCAACCGAGGGAGTGAGAGCGAGCGTGTGGGATGATGAGGGCACCTCTCTCGCCCTCCCCCCTCGCCTCCCTTCCTCCCTCTCCATTAGTACAGTGAGCATATTGGGCTTATTAAATTCTAATTGTCTGTAATGGCCGCCTAGGCTCTCTGAGGCACTATGTGACAGGGTGAGAGTGAGCAGAGGTATTTGTTTTGCTAATTGGAAACCGTTCAGCTCCCTTAAGTGTTCTGCTGTTTGCCACTGCTCGGGGAGCGGCTGATAAAAAAAAAAAAAAAAAAGATGGATAGATGGACCGATAAGCTCAGGTACGGTAAAAAGAGAGAGGGAGGAGGGGGACCGGGTGGAGCGGCAAGCGGGAGGGCAGAGTGCAAGAGGAGCACCTTGGGGGTATTTACAGATGAGAAGGAATATGAAAAATCAATGAGGACATAATGAGCTTCATTTAGAAAGTTGTCAGACACTAGCGGAGGGCTGTTTAGCATGCCGGCTCCGCTGTGTGAAACAAAAGCTGTTTACACAACACACCACGTACAGTATGTGTTACTGAGGTTTCAGAAAACACTCACAAAGGCTGAGATTGCATTCAAGCAGCCTCTTTCAGGAAATACACAGCTACGCTTTATTATTTATTTATGAAGATTACGTGGCTGGATGTATATGCAGTGTGAGTCTTTTCGCCATCCTCTGTAAGTCGGGGTTTGTTTATTTCCCTCTGTGCTCAAGGAATTCCTTGACCTCCTCCCTGCCCACCAATATATCTCACGTCCTTGCAGCGTCCTTCCACACAGCATGTCTCACAAAGCCATTTAGAGTTCTTTACTTGTTCCCTATACCTTCTCTCCACACTCTTCCCTTCTCCTTCCTCCCTACGGCAATATAAGCAGTGGAAAGAGCAGAAGGTGCGAAGAGGTGCAAAAAGCCTCTACCGTGTTTCCATATGGCCTTGCTTCCGCTGAGCTCCTCACACACAAACACATGCTGGAAACAGCGACGCAGGTAAACACACACTCTCTCACACTCTCTCACACTCCTCCAGGTCGGGCAACCTTCAACACACACAGTGCCTGCAAGAAACCTTGGTGGTTTCAAATGTGTATAAATGTAACGTTTGTCCGCTTAATGGAGTTTTGTTTTTTTTTTCTCGACATTTTGGGAGTTGTGCTTTTGTTGCTGGAGCCAGAGCACCCAGTTAGCTTAGCTTAGCACGAAGACTGGAAATGTGGGGGCAGGAGATCAGCTATCCTGGCTCCTACCAAAGTGAACGAAAGCTGACTACCTGCAGTGGTGAAAAGTAAAGTACATCTACTGAAGTACCGCAGTTAAGTAAAATGTACACTTCTGGTCAACTAATGCTAATGTCAGAGGAAGTATCGTTCTTACCTATCATGTTTACTTCACAGCTTGCCACTGAAAACTCGAACATTTTTTTCATTTTACGTGATAACTTCATAACATTTGATGCACTGTTACGGATTTAACTTTGTGGCAGTATATAAAGATTTATGTCAACCAGCTACAACACTGAAACCTGGTTTACACAGTAATGCTTCAATAATCAGAATCCAATTATCCAATGTTTACTGTATATTGTATACTGCGTTGGCTCAAATTAAAGGTAAGCAATTAGCTCCTCTTCAACTTGGCAGATGAGGGGGAAAACATTGTGATAAACGTTTGATTATATTTATTAATTGCTATGGATTATGTTTTTTTCTTTTTTGTTTTATACAAGCGTTGCATACTATATCATATCTTTCAGATGTTTGATTTATGAAGATAATAAGATTTATGTACACATGCAAAACTAACCATGGCAATACTATATATACTATAATATACAATAGGATGTTTTTTTTGCATGGTGAGTACTTTTAAACACATTTTTGCAGATGATACTGCTGTATTTTACTAAGTGCATTTACAGTTACAATTTTGAAAGCAGGACTTTTTACTTGTAATGGAGTGCTTTTACACTGTGATATTAAGACTTAAGTAACACATCTGAGTGCTACTTCTGCCACTGCCTACAATCGCGTTTCAAATTCTTTCACTGAATTAAGCCAAAGTGTGAAAGCAACAATCTGTGGATTCACAGCAAGGTGTGAGTGGGACATTTTCAGGAGAATCTTTATGTGGATTAATCATAACGAACTCCAGAGCCGCTGGTAGTCTGAATTTGAATCGGACAGAGACAGCCTAGCTACTTTCCATCCTGCATGCTACGCTAAGCTAACTAGCTGTTGCTGGCTGCTTCATATGGAATGTACACATATGAGTGTGTGTTATCTAACTCTCGGCAAGGACAGTGTATTTTCATAACCTGTCAAACTTGTCCTTCCCCATGCCCTGACTTGCATTTTATGTAATTTTGTCAGGCCCTTTTTTCTCTATTTTTTATTTAGAGGATAATTGAGCTCCAACAATATATATTTTGTTCTTGGCAGCCAATGAGTCAATCATAGCAGTCTATTGAAATGTTTTCTTCCCCACAGATTTGTGACAAATACCCCCTTCCTGGCTTATGTGGGTGTCCCATTAGAAATAAACAGAAGTGCTTTTGGCTGCCATGTCTCCTTTCCCCTGGTGCCTTTTTAAGTGCTGCCGTGTTATTTTTATATCGCTATGTGTCAAGGCTTAGACGGATAGGTACTGTATGACTGGCTGTTTGGAGACATGGAGGCAGGTCCCACAGCGATTTGTCTCAGCGATTGTTGGGAAAGTGCGCATGGGGACAGTGGGTGTGAAGATCAAAGTGTCTGCGGGGGTGTGTATGCATTTCCATGTCTGATTTTTATGTGTCAATGCTCACGCTTTTTGCATGTTCCAGCACAGGTGCATGCGTATATCTGAGCACAGGGAGGGATGTTCAGGAACGTTTTTTATCCTGTGATTTTTATTGAAAAAAAGTCTACTCCAAAAGAAAAGGCAGATTTAGAGCAGCACTGACAGTGAGGCGAAAGGAGCAGGTTAAAATGCAGAGGGATGTATTTTTGGGAGTAGCAGTGGAGAATAGATTTGTTTAAATCAAAGAAACTGGAATACCGTGGTAACATATGGCGAGCTGCACGATGCGATAATGAACGGATGTCTCGAGAGATACTCAAATATATTTTCTAAAGAAGTAGCATATGCCAAATGCTATATTTGCGGAAATAAACAAAAAGCAGACAACAAACTAAAAGGCATGGATGATTTTACAATGGGAACCATTCATTTGGACAACAGAACTTTGGAGAATGGCAAAATATGATCCTCCCAAAAGCTGCTGAACAATGATATGGACTTATTGCCCAGTTGTGATATTTACCCCGAAGTTGCTATTAGTGTCGCATGAATTTGTTGTCATGGGTAGCTCTATCAGAAATAAACCAGTATTAAACTTATTTAACACTGTGCTCCTAAAACGTGTGACTCATAACCCTACAGGGTTTAAAATCAAGCAGAACCAGAGATGGCAGCTAATGTAGCTTTGATCTGCTACCGTCCGGCAGAAGTCAGGAGCAGGCTATAGAGGTGCGGTAAGTTCACGTGTTTCTAACTGCACACCTCCAATTTTATTTAATTTCCTAACTTGTAATTTTGGGCCCCAAATGACAGTGACTCAAGTGACATCACTTGAGGCAATTAACAATTAAAACCCTGAAAATAAGCTGACAGGATCCAGTCACTAACACATTCTCAAGAAGTTAAATATGTTAATTTTGATTATTTCATAAAATTCATTTCATACATAGATGATGGTTCCTGGTATTGTAGGTCGGGCTGTCTTCTACGATCATGTCTGTTGTACTGTAATGTCTGCCTCTTTCTTGGTGAGTTTTGCATATTTGCATAAATCCCAGGGGCATATCCACGGGGTGGCCTGGATCGTCTCGGGCAAACTTTGAAACCTGATTGGTCACCCCATTATTCTGAACTACGATTGGCTATCTGCCTGGTGAGAGGTGGAAGTTTAGTTCAAACCAAGTGCTTGTCGAGTAAACCAGACTCTTGTTTAAATAAACAAAACAAAAAAAAAAACGTCCAAAAATGTTTGTCAGCCAACACAAGAAGGGGTGAATTCATTTTCTTTGGTTTTTAATGTCCAGAATGGTTGACAGATGCATCTTTGAGTTATGTTGCAAGAGTCAGGTTTTGACATTTCAGTGAAGTGTTTTTTTGTTGTTTTTTTTGGCACAATTTTGTCAAGAAAACATTTTGTCCACACAGGCACATTTATTTTATTTTGTTGCTACTATATACTGTGACTGTATTTTTCAGTGCGTGATATTTTATTTATGGATGTAGTCTAGTCTTGGGAGTAGAGTTTCTTTTTGAGAACTTGAAAGTATAAAGTAGGGAAGCTTTACGTTACACTTCTATGGCACTGCTCTGTTGTGTTGTGATTGGCTGGTCTATTTATCTTTAAAATACAATGCCGCATTGATCTATGCCATAAACATAAGTGAATAAAAGCACCCCTTTCACCATTTCCCTGAGCCAAAGATGAACCCTTTAGTCGAACACCCAAAGTTATTCACAGAGCCAGTGAAGATTTGGTGCTTTCGCTTAATGAGTGACTTTCCATGGCGACAAATCAGTTATCGAAATTCCTTTCAGTAGAATTCCCTCTGTCAAATCAGAATAACTGATAAATTGACAAATAATATCAGCGCTAATTCAAAGGAACGTTTAATCACACATGACTTTACAAGTGCATCCAGATCCCCCTGTTCCCTGGCTCCTGTACATCTGCATATGTGTGCCCCGTCAACAGCCGAGACAAAATACTTCCCACCACCGCACACTGACTCGGTAATCCCCAATTAGACACAATAATAGTATTTAGTGAGCAGCTGTCCCCACAGACACCTGACACACACACATAGACACACATGCGTACACAGAGCCAAGCGCACACAACAACACGCATGGTAGCATGAGCACACACACACACGTGTGCTGCGTGCACATATGGCCTAGCCTACATGCTCTGCTAGAGCGTGTTAGCTGCCTCACCAGATGCCTGCTGGATAATCTAGGTGCCATAATGTGATGTTCTGCCAGCCAGAGAGTGTGTGTGTGTGTGTGTGTGTGTGTTTATGCGTGTGTGCCTGTACTCTTGCCTGCCAAGATGTGGGCTAAAAAAACTTTGTCAATTGGCTTGTTTGCAATTTAAGCACCTTTCTGGGTGAAGTTACTCTTCTTGTCTGGTACATTTTCTCTTCCTCTCTTTCCCTGTCATCCTCTTACTCACCATCTCTTTCTCTTTTTTTTGTCTTCTCTGTTCATTCACTATTCACACATCTCCCATGTATAGTCTTTCCCCACATCCTTTCTCTGTCTGGAAGTCTCCCCAACACCTGCTGCCTTCCTTCCCCAGCCTCCGCTCTGTGCCTCCTCGCGGCACATGGGCTGCCTAATGCTGCTGTCCGTCCTCGATGAGTTATTGTCTCTAATTTGTTATGTCAAACCCAATATCTATTCAGATTGCTTTAGACTGCTGCTGGCGGCAGACACTTGATTTAGAGTGGCATAAGCATAACACACAAACAACATTTGAAAGGACCGCATGAAAACAAACAATAAAAAGTGGTTCTTTCAGGTGAGGCTATTGTCTAAATTTGAGCGAGCAAACCTCAGCTGGTTAAATTTTTCAGAGTTGAAACTGTTACTTTGAGTGATTTCCATTTTGGCTGCTACCTATGCATCACACACACACGCTCAAACACACCCACCTCTCTGCATAATTTCTGTAACAAGTAGTCACTTATTTACAGCAAATCTGCATTTGCCACTTAACTTGCTCGCTGTGGCGGCCCACCGCGGTGCCACAGTCATAGCGCGCATTCATCTAAGAGTTCCTCAAGCCACCCGCTCGCTTTTTTTATTTATTTTTTTATTTATTTGTTCTATTGAATTGTCGCTCTCTCTCTCTCGTGTGTCAAACCCCCAATTGCTCTCCCCTATGTTCTTTATGTAAGTGAGTGAGTAATCGCACACTCACCAGTGCATTCCTAAAAGCAGATCAGATGTTGTTCATCAGTCTTCGACCATGTTCTCTCAACAGCTCTTCACTGAGTGGATTGCTAAATATGCTAATGTGTGTAGCCAGATGAGAACGGAAAATAAAAAAAAGCATTTGTGGGTGTGCGTGGCTCTTATTTTACTATCAGGAACGTACGGACAGATTGGGGTTTTGATCCTGCTTTGGCAAATGCGTTGATCTGCTCTAAATAGACCAAGAGCAGCCATATGATTGATGACTGTACGTCATCCGATCATATTTTAATGCTTGGCTTGTCATAACATGAATCATGTTTTTCAACATACGCTACTACTAATTATTGTCAATTTATTAACCGATATATTTATTTTGCCTATAAAATGTCATAAAATAGTGAAAGTTCTCAGAGTCCTTGGTGTCATTGTAACTGGGCTTGAGTTGTCTGACAAAAAGTCCAACAAGCTTTAACCTTTTTTTTTTTAAAGCTGCTTTTTTGCTTCTATTATATTATTTGTTTCAGTTCAGTAGCTTGTATCGAGGTGCTGAATGGCTAAACCTCTGCCTGTAACCTAAGAGACGAAGTTCAAAGTTCACTGCGTACATACAGAGGTTTTTCAAGGTATTTAATGATGATGATGATACTCTTATTCATACACCGTTTCCACACATTTAAGATGTTGAATTCATTTAACAACAGTCTGTGTCAAGGCAATTCTGAGATTTCTTTACATACATTACATATGTTGGAAAATAGCTGCTGAAAATGCTGAAAAGACTTGATATGATATAATGATATATTACTGAAATGTGGTGTTAGAGGTTCAAACAGTTTTTCACCAGTTTTCAGTCCAGGATTTTGTGGGCGGTCCTAAAGGGTGGCTCGATGACACGCTGAGGCCACCCTGAGCATACCCCTGCACCCCTAGCAGAGAGATGGAGATGATTCATCTCACTCAGTGTTTCAAAGGTAGTCATGTCATTTTCTGAGCTCATCTGACACGTTTCAGTCACTACAAAATTGCTGCTTGACTGCTCCCATGTGTGGGCGTGGCTTCAACACATTCAGTGGACACGCCCCCACAGTCCTGGAGCTGAGAATCCTGCTCAGTTTTACACAATTTTAACACCTAATTTCTTCTTTTCTTACCTGCGACTGAGGTGATTTAAGCAATCAGACTGGCTGTGTGGCTGCCTGATTCTTTGTTACTGTACAGAAATTTGTTTGACTGGTCCAAGAAAATATGTCCGGATCGATAAGTTTCTTACCCAAGTTTTGATAAAAGTAGAATTATCCTTTAAATTCATCCTGGAGAATAGCAACATTATTTGGCGCCCATGATAGCGCCTTATAGCAGGGGTGTCCAAACTGTTCCACAAAGGGCCGGTGTGGCTGCAGGTTTTTGTTCCAACCAACCAAGAGCACACAGTTTGACAAATCAACTCTCTGAAGACTGAGATCGGTTGATTACATGAGTCAAGTCTGGTGTGCTGCTGCTTGGTTGGAAGGAAAACCTGCAGCCACACCGGCCCTTTGTGGAACAGTTTGGACACGCCTGCCTTATGGGCACATGTAGATCAAAGCTATAGGCTTGATGGAATTCCTGTTGTCATTGAAAATTGAAATTTCGCTTGACTGAAATTCCGCGTGTGCAGACGGGGAATTACATTGCTTTTATTTATTTAAGTTGCGAAAAAAGGGCATTATTTCCATTTGTTTATACCCTTTCAGACTGTTTGAAGTGTTTTACAATTACAGGCCAGACAGACCAGACAAATGATGTTGATGGGGAGTCAGGCCAAGTGGAAGACAGAAAGGAATTGTACTCGCTGCAGCTAAAATGGAAAATATCAAGCAGTATTCAACTGATGACTGTAATTTAACCAAACCTCTTCAGGGGTACTTGACAAGGCATATTAAACAGGGCGACTGCTTTTTAGAAGGCAAAACAATGACAACATCGTTTTGACCGCGCTCCTTCCGCAGGGGCGGCTTCATTTCAGTGCGGACAGAATTTCGGTGATGCGAGGAACGACTCTAACTGCGTTTTTGTTTCTGCGTGTAATATTTTACTTCCCCGTCAAAGGGACAACAAGCACAGACAGATCTCACAATCAATATCGAGAGGGGAGAGGAAAATATGGCATCCCCACAGCTGGAGCTAGTGTTACTTGCAGCCCTTTCAGCCCATAAGCTCCACTGATGTGCTGTGAACCAGACACCCTCAACCTGCTCCAGCAAATTTTACTCAGGGGCCAAAAATGCCTAACCAGAAAGAAGGCACATATCTTCCCCCACAGCTTCCCAGAGACAGAAAAGAAAAGTTACTTTGTCAGCCAACTTCGCCTGCATACAAAAGGGGTTAAAAAAAAAAAAAAGGCAGAGCTGCTCTTTACACACACGCGTGCCTACACACACACACACACACACACACACACACACACACACACACATACATATAACATAGAGACAGGCAGTCTGACAGACAAGGTTGGAGAGAATAGATGTGGGCAGGTTCAGTGATTCCGATGTCAGAGGCGGTCTGAACGCTCTCTGTGTCTATCCTCTCTCCACTAGACCTTACATGGCAGTTCTCCTCTCCGGGGTGTTCTCAGAAGACAGGAGGGGCGGCTGGAAGAGAGGAGCGGAGGGATGAAGAGCGAGTGTGAGGGTGGGGGGTGAGAGAGAGAGAGAGAGAGAGAGAGAGAGAGACGATGGCAGGTACTAGGGGATTGTTCCAATGCCCTTGACATGAGGGAAATGCCGGAATAAGAGAGAACAAGAGCCAACTCTATGGGGGGGGGAGATGAGGGGGATCTGAGAAAAGAAAGCCCGAGGAGGAGGTGTGTGTGTGTGTGTGTGTGTGTGTGTGTGTGTGTGTATGTGTGTGTGCATGAAGAAGCATTTTTTTTTTTCCTTAGATTTATGTAAACTATGTGTGCATGTCTGTTTGAATCTAAGTGTGTTCTTTCTAGGTTTGTTTGGAGCCAAAAATCGAGATCAAGGCGTGTGTATTTTTAAAAGGTTCTGTCAGTGTGCGTGAGTCCAGTATGCATTCGTCTGAGAGCAGTTCAGTGTATGTGTGTGAGTAAGTAAGTGTGTGTATGCGTGTGCTCACTGCCCAAACCCAGTATGAGTCCCAGACCAGGGCTTTTCTTTGGGCTAGCAGATGTTTTGCTCTCACCTTGCCATACCTCATAAAGCGTGATGGCTCAGGACCCTGGGGCCAGTCTGGCACACACACACACACACGCACGCATGTACACAAATGCACGCACATACGCAATTATGCATGCCCCCTCTGTGCCCCCACCCCACCCCACTGCCACAAACACACAGAAACACATGGAAATGTCCCACCCGCCGCACACAAAAAAAAATAGCCAAACTCCAACTCCGGCCCGTACACGCACGCTGATGTGCAGAGAGAGAGAAAAAGTGTCAAGGGCGCAACAATGTTAAAGTTTGAATGCCACAAAATCTAAAGCCACAGGAAAGGTGGGCAGGTGACCAACATGCAGCGCTCCCTCGCACAGGGAAGAGGAAAGAGTGAAAGAAAGACCAGAGCAAGGACTCTTCTGAAGTGGTGACTTAGTGATATTATCATTTTCCATGTTGTGGATTCACACTGAAGTTTGGAAAACTGTGAAATATGACACATAATTATGCGGTTAAAATGTAAAGGAAGCACAACGTGTTTTATGTTTTAGATGCTTCAAAGTAGCCAACGTTTGCTTTGTCAGTCCTCATATCTTGAGCACTTGTTGGCTGCTTTTCCTCACACTCTGGTTCCATCTCAAACCATCTCAGTTGGGTTAAAGTCAGGTGACATCTGAAGCGGCGCCCCGTCTCTCTCCTCTTTGGTCAAACAGTCCTTACGCAGCCTGATCGTGTGTTTTGGGTCATTGTCCTGTTAAAAAAACAAATGATAGTCCCACTAAACTCAAAGCATATAGTATCGTATACCACTGCAGAATGCTGTGGTAGCCATGCTGGTTAGTAGAGCTGAGCCGGATACTCGGCTGAAAAGAGGATCCGGTACGGATAAAGCACTTTTGCCGAGTACGAGTATTATAGGAGTAATACGAGTCAATATGTGTGCTCGGATTGAATGAAAATCCTCATTGGGTAGCTGACTGTGTCTGAGTTCTGTGATAGGCTAGTCACAGCGCCCCTCTCCTACACACATACAGATGTATTGCGTTGCTGTGTCCCGCTCTGCTCACTCACACACAGAACAGCTCTCCGTCTCTTCCTCAGTCACTCGCGGGTCTTTTCCGTTAACGTTTAGGGTTCCTTACTTACTTACTTACTTATTAACCAGTTCTGGTAAGCGTGGGTTCGTTCAGACGTGGTGCTCTGTAGAATGCAACTTGCGTTGTCTCTGCCTGAGTTTTTTTTTTTTTTTTTTTTAAACCGTAAGGTGGCTCTAACCAGTTTTTTTTTACTTGACGTCTGACACTTTCTTGCTGTATTTCATAAAAAATAAAGGGGGTAGTGGTATAAATAATATTAAACACACACCTGGTGTAGAAATGGAAAAAAAATAATAATAAATTAAATCACACTGATCATAAATAAGAAAGTTATGTTGAGTATGAAAACTCTTGTTCATTACATACTTTATTGTTGCAAATCTTGTTCTGTAAATAGTTTGTTTGCTATTGTGATCAAAGCCATTGATCTGAAGCTCAGTGCTGATGCTGTCCTGTAAATAGTTTGCTAATCAGCAATAAATATAACAATTTCTGATCAACCCATATCACATAACATACTGGTTAAAGGCTCGCCCATTTCAAGACAACCTGACCCTGCCCCACCCACTCCAAGTACAGATACAGATACAGATAATTCATATGGTTAACAGATACAGGTAATGCCTGTACTCGTTCATCCCTACAGGTTGGTATGCCTTGAATTTCGAATAACTGTGTCACCAAAAAAATCACCTCCACTATCACATGTGATCTTCTTTGCTTCACGGTGGGAACCACACATGCAGATATCATCCGTTCACCTTCTCTACGTCTCCCAAAGACATGACGGTTGACTATTCTCTTCTTCTTCTTCTTGGTCTCCCTCAGTTGTGGGCTCTTTGAGGCAATTCGACTATGAAGGCCTGATTCACACAGTCTCAGACAAATGAAACATTTATGTGGGCTCTAATCTGAGGTTCTGTTAATTAGTGATTTCTGAGGCTGGTAACTGTAATTAACTTATCCTCTGCAGCAGAGGTAACGCTTGGTCTTCCTTTCCTGGGGCGGTCTTCATCAGTGCCAGTTCCACCATAGCATTTGATGCCTCTGTGACTGCACTTAAAGACGGATTCAAGGCTGCTGAAATGTTTCCGATTGACTGACCTTCATGTCTTAAAGTAATGATGGACTGTCATATCCCTTTACTTAGTTGAGCGATTCTTGCCATGATATGAATTACTACCGTTGTTGAATAGGGCTCTTTACTTGTAGGCCAGCACTACCTCTGAACAACACAACTAATAGTCTCAAATGCATTAAGAAGCAAATAAATTCCACTGATTAACTTTTGAGAAGACACTAAAAACTGACCTCATGATGCTGATCGAGAAAATGCCAGGAGTGTACAAAGCTGTCATCAAAAGGTAGCTGTTTTGAGGAATCTGTAATTGAAAAAAACCATTTTTTTTACTTTGTTTACCACATACTTGTTGGTGTTAATCTACAATTTAGAAAATAATAATAATAATAATAAAACATTGAATGGGAAGTTGGGTCCAACCTCTGGTACTGTAGTTCAATGTATTTTATTTGTAACAAGGATGCTGGAAGGCAATCAGAGTTATGAATGCTAAGAGAAACTCTATGAGGACATCCTAATAAATGCTGCGCAACATTAATATGTTTTGCAATTTAAATCAGCATTTTGTATTTTAAAACATTTTTTTTTTATTGTGAACTTTGTGAACTCGCCTTCTTTCAGGGGGGACGTGAATGAAAACAATAAATCACATGCCCTCTAATTATTTCTATTTGATTATCAGGAAATAGTTACCTCAGCAAGCATAAGTGACATGCACTCTGCAGTCATCTGGATTTAGATAATTTAGTCGCTATTCAATTCATTATTTTTTAGAAACATTAGTTTCTAAAAAATAATGAAGCATCCAAAATGATTGACCAACTAAAAACATTTAATTAACATGCGTGTTAGCTACTTTATATCAGAAAATTTTAGAGTTACACGAAGGAATGTTTTAGGTTTATATATTTATTTTCCTCTTCAGAAACCTAATTTTCACTGAATTTTTCACTCTCTTCCCTCATCTTAGCCGTAGTTTTTAGAAGGACGTGAATAAGCCACCGGGTAGAAAGGAGAAAACTGAGACATCAGGAGACACACAAAGAGAGAAATGCACATTCACTTCATGCACACCCACACACACACACACAACACAGATTGACTTGACACAAATGCAAAACACCAGGTTTGACAGAGAGACCACAGGGCAGTCGACGCTACAAACACTGCTGAGATTCTCATTAAAACCCCAGAGAGAAAATCCTTTTTAATCGTGGGAGCATTACCCAGTGGTAATCCACTGAGGATTATCCTGGGCTGCAATACCGAAGGCAACCGCATGGTGGCAGAACACCTGGCAATAACCCAACACACAGCAGGTTACACAGGGATTCAGTTCATGTTTTTAACTGGTAAAGTGGCAAACCAGTGTCAGAGCTGACTGCAGGCATATAGCATTTCCTCCCTTTGTCATTGGTCCAAAAGGGATTTAGTTTTCTGATTTTTTGTTTTGTTTATTTGTTGATTTATAAGAGGATAATACAACATATTAACCCTTGTGTTTTGTTAACATTGGCTTTAATTCCTCATTGTCTTTGTCGTTCTCGTCTCCCTCACCACAGCTGTATGTGTAAAAAATATTATTGCAAGATCAACCAACTAAATGTATTATTTTTTTTTTCTATTGAAATTAAATATTTAGAAAACTGCTGACCCTTTTTGTAATTTATAAATTAAAAATTTTATTAAACAATTATCATCAATTATTTGGCCTTTTCATGCTTTATTTGATAGAGACAGCTCTAGAGTGACAGGAATGTGGGGATAGAGAGAGAGAGAGAGAGAGAGAGGGAGAGAGAGAGAGAGATGGGCAATGACATGCAGCAAAGGGCCGCAGGTCAGATTTGAACCCTGGGCCTGGGCAAGGTCTGAGCCGTTGTACATGGAGGCTGGATGCTCTACTAACTGAGCTAAACAAGACATTTGGAATCAATTCATATATTATGTTATATTGGCCACACATAAACAAATATATAATTAGTTTGCTTGGTAAAGAGTAATTCAGAGAAAAATACTGTATGCAATAAGTTGTTTTTTGACATCAGTGATGTTTGGGTTCACTGATTCAGTTTTCAGTTCCTGTTTTAAAATAAGTCCTGTAAGAACAAGTCAGTGCACTTTGGTCAACACCAATCACTGGCCGTAACATATCTACTGTAGTAATGTGTGGGGATGTAACGACACACTCAACTCTCGTCTCGATACGCTTCATGATTTTTTGCTCACGATACGATTTTCTCACGATTTTTTGTTTTAATCAAATTGAGCTGCAGACAAATTCTGACCAAGTAAACTGATCTTTTTGAGAATCTTAGAGGGGCTTTCTTCACAGAAACTCTGTCATCTTAAACAACAAAACACATGCATGGGGGAGAGGAGATGCGAAGCCTCTCGTCAGGGTGGTTGGCCCCCTTGGCAGTTTTCGCTCACGAGGTGGCGTAACATTACTTTGCATCCCACTGTGGTGGCGGGTAATATGCTGCTGCATGTTGCTCTTGTTGCCACTATATGTTAGCAGTAGGGGTGGGAATCTTGGGGCACCTCACGATTCGATTACAATTACGATTCAGAGGCTACGATTCGATTATAAAACGATTATTGATGCATTTTTAATTTATGTATATTGATGCACTTTTTCCACATTTCTTTTTTGTCTCACTGAATGAGTATTCATCATTTGCAGTTCAAAAAACAGTGCATTTGCAATAAATGCGTAGCATTTCAGATGGCTGAAGTTACCCAGCTGGGCAGCGACAAACCATATTAGCTGCGTTGTCTGTAACTACAACAACTTCTTTCTTTGCGATGTCCCATTCATTTACAGCACTGCTTAGCAGCTCAGCCATATTAGCACCTGTGTGGCTTTCATGCATTGCTCTTGTTTGGAGCACGTGTGCTTTCAGCTCCCACTCATCAGTTATGAAATGCGCAGTTACAGTAACAAATGATTCGGTGGCTACAGACGTCCACGCATCACATGTAACGGCGACTCGGTCTGCATTCAACAGCAATGACGTGATTTCTGCTTAGTCTGCTTGTAGAGTGCCGGGACGGCCGTGTCGGTGAAATAGCGTCGGGATGGGATGACGTAACCTCGGCTCCGTTGCTTCCATCATTCTCCGACGTGTGTGATCCAATGTGTTCTCGGTCCGTTCCCCATAGCGTCTCGAAGACCACGCTTACTGTATTTTAGGTCCGCTTTACTTGGCATATTTAAATAATCGGAATTTGGATGTTTCTGAATCGTTCTCGATTCTTCCACGGCCGAATCGCGATTAATCTAAGAATCGGAAATTTCCCCCACCTCTAGTTAGCAGTCTCCTACAATATTTACATGCTGTTTTGGTTTTGTCTGTCCATTTCTCACCGGTTGGGAAACCGAAATGCCATGTTTTCCCTCGTCCTGTGCCCCGTACCTACGTAGCGACGTAAGTCACGTGACTTGGCGTCTGACGTTGAACACCAACCAGTGACTTAGCATAACGTAACATAACCTATTTCTAAAAAAAAAAAAGAAGACAAGAACATATCCAACTTCTCTCGCATTCGCGTTTCATTTTTTTCAACCAGTGCGAATTGTCACGCATTTGTACCGAGTTTTAATCGTGTCACGACGCATCATTACATCCCTAGTAATGTGTTATTTTATGTAGCAGACTTGTTAAAAATTCTGTTCCAATATAATTCTCAGACAATGTTAATGTTTTTTCGGCCTGGAAAAGAGCCTTTTGGGTCTCCAGGACCTCAAAACAGAACATTAAGATGAAAGAGGAGGTTCAAATCTATCTTAAAACCGTTTTCTCGTGTCCGTATACAATGATTGAGTTACTGGTCGCTGTGATTGTTTCTCCCTTGCAGGCCCTTTTAAGAACCTGCAGTTCTTGCTCTGAGCAAAAAAGCTCATGTGAGACTTCACTATAGTCTGAGTTGGTAAAATCAAGTATTTTCCGAGGTACTGGTGCTAAATTCTTTCATTTCCGTGAAACTGTGGGTGCTCTGGCGCTGACCGCGAACAGCATCAGTGCTTCACGTCGAGGCGGGGATATGTTTTTGCGGGTGTTCTCTCTGATTTCCTGTCATCTCTCTGCTGTTGGCTGTTAAATAAAACAAAAAAAAGGTATTTATTGGCCCTAAAAAAAAAATCTCTTTTGAACATCTCCACTTAATATGACTCAGACAGCTGAAGCCTCGTATTACCTTTGGCTAAACTTTCGCAAAACAGTTTTGCACAAACAAAGACCACATTCTGTCCTTCATCTCTTACTTTGGAATCAGCCGGTATGGACAAATGGAACGAGCGACAAATAACTCTTTGAATCTTCATGGGGGTGTTGCGCTGCTGTCAGACAGATGGGATTATAATGTGAACCTTGAGGCGCAGACACATGGACGCAGCGAACGTACAGAAATGCGTGACTTTTAGTGGGTAGAAAAAGCTCAAACTTTCATGTTTGCAGGCGCAGTTATAGGTTATGTGTGAGCGCACAGGTCAAAGGAATGGAAAAGCGGGTTCTCATTATGAGTTTGTTTTTGTGAAGCTCAACATGGCATGGCACCTTTCATCTGTATTTGTGTTCTGTAGGAGAACATGCACACACAGACATGCACAGCGACGAGCTGTCTGTTTTTTTTCCCAGATGCCGTAGCGCTTTCATCTTCCCGTGTGTCAATCAACTTTGGCCTACGTTTTTTTTTTTTTTTAATCTTTTGGGGTGGACATGCATGCATACACACAAACACACGGCTGGAAAAGCTTTTATGTCTGCATGCCTAACCTAATATTCAAGCCCCCAAAACTTTTCTGAATGTTATCTCTCTGCGACTGGTTATAAATAGAGCAACTTGAGAGGTGCTAGGTTTAATCTTTAGGCCCATCAGAGATGACAGTGCGGTGAAATAATCAAAAACTTCTACAGCCGCTCTGCAGGCATATTCCATTGGTTATGAAGGAGGCCAAAGATAAAAGGATGCCTTTGAAAAGACATTCTATGCAGAGCCACATATGTCTCTCCCAATTTAGCCTAAACTGGTTCACCACCCCCTGACGAGACCCCGCGCATACACACTGCTAGCACACGCGCGCACAGACACACACACACACACACACACACACACATATATACACGCACCTACTGTAATGGAAAGACGCACAAGGACATGGTCATGCGTGATTGTACAGAAATATACACCCACACACGGAGACGTATATGCAGTGTATGTGCGCAGAGGAGCACATGCCTGCACATGTGCGTGCACGCACACACACGCACACACACACACAGGCAAGGCACTTGTCATTACTCGCTCCGTCAAAGTAGATCATACAGGCATTAATTGAGAGTGCAATCATGCTCTGTGCCCACGGTTCAAAGGAGCTGATAATAAGCTGTGATAGGTCCAGCTGATGGAAAAAGCCAGGCAGCCTGCCGGCATGCGCAGGCACATGCCGGGTTTTATATGTGTGTGTGTGTGTGTGTGTGTGTGCACACGCTCTTGTATTTCTCTCCTCATGGAAAAAATCAGGGGCATTTACAGTACAGAGAGAATCCTGTTTGTTTTCTTTTTTTCCTCTTTTCTTTTCTTCTTCCAAGGTTAGAATTAGGTTCAAGTTTTTGGTTTAATTTTAGGGTTTGGGCACAGTTATGTGGTGCTTGGTTCAATTTTCTCTAAAAAAGATCTCTTGACTTTCTTTCCTGGTTCAGATTCTTTGTTATGGAGGAGGAAACCTCATCTTCGCACCTCGTTTTTAGGCCCAGTGCACCACATAACCCTAAACCAACACCACCCAAGCCACAAATCTGGCTTTGTAGCTGTTACCGTAGCTCTCTCTTTCTACATATATTTATTTATATATATATACATTTATGTGTGTGTTTGTGTATCCTCTTGCATCTGTGTGTGCGAGCAGCCACTCTAGCCGCTAACTTGTCTTGTAGCCGGCTCTGTATTCCTGGCATTGCTGTGGTCGATAAGACAGTGGCATGCAATATTAATGCAGCCTTCTACTGTGGTTGGTAAGAGCCTCGGACAGCCTCCGCTACTGTTTCAGAGAGAACTGAGAACAAACAGTGAGGCTGAAACACAGAGGTGAGGACAAAGCAAGAGAGAGATGAGAGAATAAACAGAGCAGGGAAAGTACAAGAGGGAGGGAAGGGAGTCTAAAAGAGGGAGAAGGTGATAAAGACTGGGGGATGGAAGGAAAGATAAAAACAGAGCCAGTCGGATGGAAAAGTAGAGCAATAAAAGGGGAAGGGAAAGCAGCCGAAGCACAGGAGAAACAGAGGGCAGACACAGGTCAAGAGAGGCAGAAAGCAGGAAGGAAGGAACAGTGGATGGAAAAGAGCGACGGGTAAAGTTAAAATTGGAGACATGAAAGCGAGGGTGAGGGAAATGAGAAGGGGATGAAAGACTGATTCGGAGGATGAGTGGGTGAGAGTGGAGGCGGGGGAGTGGAATGAGAGAAAAGCTAACAGCGAGATGAGATGGAGTGGCGGGAGAGGGGGGAGGGGGTGGGGGGGGGAAAAAAAGGAAAAGAGATGAGCCCGAAGTGGTGAGAAAGTGAGAACGCGCCGGGAGAAGAAGAGCTCAGAAAAGTGAGAGATTGTAAAAGCCGTTGAGGGAGAAGAATGAGAGAAGTGTGATCGCCGCTCTCACGGTAATGAGCGGCGCCGGGCGCAACTGAGCAGGCAGATGGAGAGCATAATTACACATTGTAAGGTCATCTAATATCAATACCGCCATAAATACTGTTCAAATGTGCGCACGGGCGGCACACGTGAAACGGCAGTCTGCTTTCCACTTATGTGTCACTCCCAAATAAGAGAGCACATACTATTACTCACCCAGGCAGAGCCTCTTTAGCCGTTGCCTGGCAACTTTGAAGCAATTAAAAGCAAGGGGTGCCTGCAGCCTGACAGAATATGAGTTTGGGGGAAAATACTCACAGTTTACATGACTCTTAATTGACAGCACGGAGAACCCTGACCCAAATTTGCCGTTTTTTATATTGCACTCACAGCTTTTAATGTAGGATTCTCTAGAGAAAGTTCTCAGAAGTCAGTTCTTAAGTGGACTAGATTTCTCAAGGGAATGTCTCAACTGCTTTGGATGTCTCTCATTTGCTTTATTACATACTGTATACTCCCCTCTCTTTTTGGCTCACCCCCCCCCCCCTCTCTCTCCCTAAGCTACCGGCTCCCGATGCATTCAGCAGAGGAACTCCGAAATGATTTAAGCGTCGACGGGTGGTAATTTATTCATGTTCTGTTGGTAGGTTAATGATTGCGCGGCGACAGTGGAGAAAGAAAAGAGGCAACCTCAAGCTCAAGTTCGGCGACGTTTCCAAGAAACGGCAGTTAAATTATGGCCTTTCAACATGTAAATTCCCTCGGCTGTGAAGTTCACTGATTTGTCAGCAGTGCCTTGATGGAAGCTCTCGTGGTTGCTTTTCGGTCGGCGCTCGGTGGTACCCGGGTGGCACTGTTATTTTGCAAATAGAGGAGAGGGTAGAGGAGGTGGAGTGTGTGTGTGTGTGTGGTGTGCGCGGGGTGGGGGTGGCCCGGCCATGAATCTGCATTTGAGTAATTCAGTTTCCGGTTAGGATTTTTCATCGCTGTCTGCCAAAGTTGTTTTCAGGGAGGGAGAGTTATGTGTGGAAAAATGCATAACTCAAACCCATTATGACTTGCTTTTAGCATCAAGTAACACTGAGTGAAGTACACTGGTGCTGCACTTGATGATGCATTATCAACTCTCAAGTGGGTGAATTGTGGCTTTGGCTGCATTCATAGCCGTTTTCAAAGTCAATGTGGTTGTTAATTCGAGAGAATGAGGGGGGCAACAAAAAAAAAATGATAGAAACATTTATCCAATCCAGTTTTTTAAAAAAGAAATCCTGAAATGTGTATCTTTAGAATGTAAAAGATTTTATTTTTAGAGGCTGAATTTGAGTTCCAAAATCCTGAAACTGCTTCAGTGTAACTTTGCATTCAGCACCGATGAGAACAAACAGAATACACGATGGCCTGTGCTGGAAAACGTGAGCCTTTGTTTTCTTTCTTACATCGATCAAACTAACCTTGACATTGAGACCCCCCCCTCCCCAAAAAGAAAACCCAAACATGCAGATCCTGATATATAAAATAGTAGGACTGCACCCTTGATTACAGAGACATCAAAAGAAAACCCAGATCACCTTCTTCGTTGTAGTGATTCACCCACAACCTCTTCATTCAACAGCTTCTCATTTTCAAACACACACCTACACCCCCACACCTACACCACACACACACACACACACACATACGGTCAACCTCTTTCTGTCTCTCTCATAAGCCCCACATAAGTGTCCTTCTGTTTTCCATTGGAGTCCTCATCTCGCCAACACCGTCTCTATCTTCCTCACATTGACACTTTAAAGCAGCAGGGTCAATGGCCATGTGGCACTGCTTTGTGCAGCAATAATGCCTCCCTCTCTCGCTCTCTCTTCCATTCATCTCCTTTACCACATTCACTTCAGTGTCACTTCCTCTGTAAACACACACCACACACACACACACAGTATCTCAGGATCTACTGATCAGCCGGGCAGTGTTACTGCCGTTTGATCCTTCGATCACATGGAGTGTTCTTGGCCAGAAAGCAGCAACAATTTGCCTGATTATGGATAATGAGTAGCTTTACCTGGGAGAACGTATGTGGACCACATATGAAGAGAAGACACTGAAAGAATATACACTGATGTTACAGAGGTCCTGGCTTTCAGGCCATTGGTTTTGTTCAGTGACTGTTCTTGAATATCAGATTAGAGACATGTCCTATGGGAGCAATACATGTAAAACGTAAATGATTAATGCAATTTAACATTAGAAAAGACAACCCTGACTAAACGAGGAGAGAAAGATGACAAATTGATGCTCATACGGAGAGGGAGGACCACTCAATGGTGCGGTCAGTATGAAAACAATGTTAATTATACGCTATGGCCTTCACTGCAATAGATCATCTGAATGGCATAAATGTAAAAAAGAGTTTAATTTTGGTTTCACTGAAGCCATTTGGAAATGTGCTCTATGCCAGGGCCTGACACTGAGTATATTTAAGTTCCTGCTGCTCATCACCGAGCGGCAGTTAGGCTAACTTTAATCACCTGTGTGAATGAGTTCATGTTCCAGTGTCGTCGTTCCTGAATAGCTTTTTGATGCCATGCCATTGCGTCAAACGTGTATTTAATATAATTGCATCTTCTCTCATCTTCAACACAGCAAACCGAAGGTTACCTCGACTCATAGCACAGTTAGGCTGTAATAAATACATGGTGCTAACAAAGCCTGTGAAAGAAACGCAGTAGCTACAGTAATTCACATATTATGTGTTAAGAGTTAAGTGTTAAGAGAAGGGTTTTGTAAAAGTATAAATGGCAAGCTAAAAAATACTATAATGCTATAAAAATACTTATACAGTTACTTTGCATTGGAAAAAAAAGAGTAAAAATATGTAAGTTTAGTCAGGAAATGTTCTATTTAATTTTGAAACTTTATTAATCACACAACACAGTGAATTATTCTCTGCATTTATCCCATCCAGTTGGCACCTGTCAAAATGCCTCGGCCATGGCAGGGTTTTTTTTTTTTTTTTTAACATATCAATTTTCAGTAAATATCAGTTATCGGCCATAATATCAGCCAAAATTTTCATTCTTCATTAATGAACTCATCCTTTGTAAAAGTTCAGACGCTCTCCATTACGCAGAGCCCAAAGTGACACCGTCACAATGGCTGTTTTGTCCAACAGTTCAAACCTGTTTTATTTATCTAAAAAAAGAAAGAAAAGAAGAAAAATAAGAAAATCATTAAAATAAGAAAAAGCAAATCCTCAAATCCCCAAAACTGGAACATGAAAAATAACGATTACAAAAATAGTTGACAAGTCTGTCACTTTTACCCTGAGAGGTGACTCTTTGTAAATGCACTTGTCAGAAGGATGAGGGCGTCAAGCCATTTATGAGGATCTGCTCCGTAATGAGAGCTTAAAAATTAACAAATTGGACAAACATCTCCAAGTAAATCATTCTCTCAGTACCGGGGCAGGTCAAAAGAGTTTTTCCTGTGCAAAGAAGATACTTGGAAGGGACAGTGTTTTGACAGCACAGAAGTCAAACCTGTTTGTCTGTGTGACATTTGAATACTTTGCGTCAGTAGTTTATTACCGTACACGCCATTTTTGTTTGGATCCCTGGAAGATTTCTGTTGTAAGAATGAAGATCAAAAAGTCTGGGAACCCTCAGCTCTAGACAGTGATGACCTTTGAGGGTTGCAGGAAGCTGTTGTGGGATTTTAGTTGTGTTGCAGCATCTCTTGTTTTTCAGAAGCCTCTTTTGCCAGAGTGTGAACTCCAGCACAAAAGAGACACGTTTTTTTAGGAGGGTTACAAATAAGTCTCTTGGGTAAATTGTGCGAACTTATTGTCCTGTTAGCGAGTAAGCTGCATGCAAGGTGGCTGGGAAACAAAAAAATCCATTTTCCTCTTCATAGTGAAAGTAGCTGTTGGCACTTTCAGTAGACTCCATTGGTCACGACTCTTCACAACCATAGAGAACTGTCAAACCACTTCTGCTACATGTATGTACTGCGTGAGCAGGCAGGCAACTTATTTTCCAAAATACGAGTTTATGGTTCAATCAAAGCAGCGGAGGTTTGAGGGCAATATAAAAGCACTGTATATAACCATGTTTTGGTGAAACAGTGACTCTCTGGATCACACTGAGCATACAGAAGTGGATTTGGATCTGCAGGAGTGCTTTGAAGAGTTCCAATTGTTGAGATACTTTCTAAATCTTGTCACTATTGGAATCAATGCAACCCACCACGAATACCAGCTGGCTGCAGTTAGTTTATGAAAAACGAAACACAAACTTTTTCAGTGCTACAGGGGATAATCATTTGATAGTAAAAATATAGAATTTGAGAGTATCTCTGCTCCATTTCCAGTTATTGCCAACAGACATGCTTCCTGTCTGCCACTGAACAAAATACTTCTCTCCTCAACACTTCTGCACTCTTGGCAAGCCGCCATTCTGTCAAATCTCGCTAGCTAATGAATGAACACGTCAATCATGCATTAAAGTCTGTGCCCAGAGAGTAGCAGAATTACATATGTGGACACCCTTCCGCATTGTGACATAGAACTGACAGACTGCTCACAATCACCCTTCGGCTCCAGGAACAAAGAGATTTTTAATAAATCAAAGGAACAGTGTGGAAGTTGCCGGGGATATTTCCAGGAGTTGACGACGAGGCCACCAGCACGGCACATACCGATGTGACTGCACAATCAAGACGTTGAGAACTGTGCAAAGTTAAAGGAGAGACGAGACACTTCCAGTCAAATTTCCTGACAGTTGATCTAATGATGTAACTGTAGCCAGGATGGAAGGATCACATGCAATCTGGAGTACACACTAGAGAGGTGATTGCTATACAGCTTGGCAATGCCAGGTAGACACAATTAATGCTTTTTTTGGCACTAATGGCAATCTCTTGGCACCCTCTGTGCTGCTTGATAGGTCTAGGTTGATCCGATAGCGTACCCATAGATATATGATGGATGTTGATATTCAACTGAATACTTATGATGTCACAGCAACAGTGGAGAGCCAGGATGTCAAAGTTTGTTGGCATTTTGGAATTCCGTACAGCCATGAATTTTCCACGGGAGGTGAGTTATCCGTCTTTTGCTGTAGCGCCATCAGCAGGTTGGCAATTTTACTTTTAAGTGAAATTTCTACAACCACCAGATTGGTCGCCATGTAATTTGGCGCTTGCATGGTGCCAACAAGATGAAGCCAACCCTATTGACTTTGGTGATCACCTGTTGCCACCAAAAAGTCAGTTTTCACTCTCCCTGTGAAATACCTCAACATATGTTGGAAATATTGGCACCTAATATTATTGTTTTTTTTATGCCATTTATGTTTCGATTTCAGCCCAATGACTGTACTGGTCCGATGACTTTTCTTGCAGCACCACCATGATGCTGACATTCGTGGTTCACAGTGAAATGTTTATTGGATGGATTGGCATGAATATGTCTACAGACGTTCATGAAAAAAAGAAGAAAAACGGATGACACACTAATTTCGTGGTTTTTGCATCCGCAGGGCTGAGGAGGTCCGTGTTACATACGTTTTGTCATCTGCCCACTCCTAAAAGTTGCGAAACTTCACAGATTACAAGCACGCTGACTCTACAGGAGTGTGTGTGTGTTTCCCAGCTGTATGTATCCATTTTTAGTTATTAACAAAGCTAGTCTTTTAAAGCCACACATTCAGCTCCAATTTCATGTGTTGCATACAACTTTGAACCTTTAAATGAATATGAAAGGAAATCATATATATATATATATATATATATATATATATATATATATATATATATATACTGTATAACGGGGCAGAAATGTTTATAATCAGGCTCATATTCCACCTTCAGTGTGGTGTAGTGGTGCAGTTAGGTGGACACGCTTTGTGTTCATCGCTCTAGATGCAAAGCTGCAAACTCTAGGGTTGAAATATACACAATAGGATATGAATAAAAGTGAGTAAAGCAGCACGGCAAAATAGAAGTGAAGGTCCAAATCGGACCCTGTGGTACTGACAATTTACATTGAGTAATCAGCACGCTACATATTATGATTTGTTCATATCTCACCTAAATTTATTCAGACGAGCGCGTGCTAATCTGTCAGATTCTTCGTCTATGGAGGGATAGGCCAAGAATCTTCTAATCCCCCTTCCCCCTCCTTCTCCCTCCCTCTGTTTCATGCACCACGCAAGCGTACACACAAAGCCCGGTTTGTTTTCTTTTACTTTAAACAAATCTGTAACAAAGTAAAGAGAGCTGTTTGAATATTGCACTTGCTGTATTGCTCCACTGAGCTGTCAGCTTTAGGGGAGGCATTTGTACCAACTTTTAATGAATTCTTCCAAGTGCAATATATCAACAATTCAAAATACTTTGTGTCACATCTGTTCGACTCCCTCTTTCCCCCTCTGAGCGTGCTTTGTTTGTTGATATGAGATAATATATTAATATTATGACGCTGAGACATCTTATCAATACATTTTTGCCTCGAATGAACTCAAACAGCTAGCTAACCTTTAATTCCGTAGTCCATTTTGTCACTTTGTGTTCCTCTGTTTGGTCATGCAGTATTGAATCCTCTGCTCCTTTAATCCTGTCCCGTGTGCTCATTCACTTGATCTCCATCATATCCACAACTCATTTTTCTCACAGCTCTGATGCCCTCTGCCCGAAGCTTTGTCAGCGCAGGGAGACCTTCAGAGCCCTGGGCATCAATTTCTAATAACACCGTCCTCCCCACTCACCTCTTACCCATCTAGCTCTGATATAGGAGACAAATACTAGCACGAACATAAGCTCCCATTCACCCACTGCATAAATTAACTGGTTAACTCGGGAAGACATAGGGCCCGAAGACATCCACTGCCACCAGCGCTCCAATCTGCGATTAATCTAAAATGGCCAGCCTTAATCAACACTCCTGTCGCCCCTGGTTACCAGGCTGACCTGCTTCACAACTGATTTCCTCCTGCTGGTGGATGATGTCATCATTGTGAGACCTCAGCACAGTTGGTAATAAATTACTGATGAGAGGGTCAAGCGTGTCGCCATGAGTGAGGAAAAGACTAATAACTGTAATATACTAGATATAATTACACATGCTCCATAAATGAAAAGACAGTTGTTAATCACGATGGGTCAAATAGTAACTTTATGTTTCGGGTTTCCGTACATGGATTGAAAAAAAAATGTGGTTTTCCTTGGATCACATGTATGTATCTAGTATTTATGACATCACATTTGGTACAAAGGTGCAAAACCAATTGTGATACTGTTTTAAAATATGTTTTTGCAGTAGTTTATATATACAATATAGGAATACTTTATTTATACTTTTGAATAACCAAACATCTGTAAAGTGAAGCCAATGCCAAAAACTGCAAGTGCCTAGCTTTACAGCTGAAATAAACATGTTGGAACAAAACAGTTTTGGTCTCCATGGCTAGTTTTCTCATTTATGACAAATTTACTAGAGGAAGGCGTGAAGTTGGGCATAATTAACAGCTATGATTGACAGGCGTGTGCCATTGCAGATGGTCGTGGATACGCCACCCATTTTATACTGTCAGTGGTAATCTTAGCCATGTTAGCGCCATGGCTCTAGGGATGCGAAAACAAAAAACAAAACAAAAATCAGCACAATAAATTGTGTAAAATGAATGAACGAATCAGCAAATGAAACAATCTGGAAAAAAAGATTTGAGTGATTGTTTGGAGGAAGAGTCCATTGTCTATAGTTGGAGTTATGGTTGAATTAAACAATGGCCAATCAGCTCAGCTCTGCTCAGAGCAGTACACTAATGAGCCATGTCGACAGAGTGGACCAGCACTAGGCACAAAACTCTTTTGTGCCTGCGTTTGTACCACAATACTAAAACCAAATGTGTCTCTTGGGAAAGAATATTATCTAAACCATTTCGGTGTGTGTGTTAGGAAATGTTGTCCTGATGAATTCAAATCAAAGAGCCAGAGGAAACATAGCCGAGAACCCAGGGAAATGTGTATTTCTATCATATATATATTTTAAATCAAAATATAAAGACTTTCTCTTCATCACAAATGTGATCTGGACTCCGATGGCGATTCATATAATGGTCAGATCATTTTTCTAGACAAATCGGTAACTCCACTTATAGCATGAGAGATGATATTTGATGTCTGTGCAGACATTCCTGTGTGGACCCCTCTCGAGCACACCTACAATCACCAAACTGTGATCGGGAGTTCTAAAAACTCACATTACAAAACTCTAGAATCCATGTTATTGGGAAAAAATGTCAATCTCACTGCTCTGCCAGCTATGACAAGACTTTTCCCCCCATCTTGCAAGCCAACCTAAAAACATTAGCTCCACCAATGTAAATATCCATTTAAACATAGTGCAGCTGCTGAGCTTCCTTGTCTAGCGCGACAGCTCTGGCAGTAAGACAAATTCCTATCATCCATTGTTGAGTTCTCCCTTTTACCCTGAATGGCTGTTAGGCCTTTTAACCAGCGGCTGCAATTAACATGTCATTGCTTGGCTGTCAAATGCTGTGTGTGTGTGTGTCTGTGTGTGTGCGCACATGCTGGTGTAATAGCTAAATGATAATTTAGACCACATATGCAGCATTGACTGTCATGAATGAGAAGTGTATCATTTGGCTTGTTCGGAGTTCGTCTCCTCATCATTCCTTACCGTCTGTTCATTTTGACAGCGCGCCAGCAGACACATGTATCCTCGGTTCAATCCCTTCCTCTCTCACGTGCCACGGGATGATTATTAATAAAGACAAGCCGTGCGTGGCTTAAAGCTGTTCTGTGCGGTGTCGTGGGCCTACCTGTTTGCAGCTAATGTTCAACTATTTTTATTTTTTTTTTGGCCTTTTTATGCCTTTATTGATAGGACAGCTGAAGATAGACAGGAAGCAGGGGCAGAGAGAGGGGGAGAGACACGCAGTAAATGGCCGTCCGATGCGGCAGTCGAACCGGGGCCAGCTGCAGCGAGGACTTGTAGCCTCTACACATGGGGCGGCTGCTTAACCCACTACGCCACCGACCGCCCCAATGTTCAACTATTTACAGTAATATTCGCGAATGTACCGTAAGTCTAAGTAATGTATTTATAGCTTGAGATCTGTCTTTTTTTAAAGCTTCCGTTTTGATGAGGCATATTTGCACAACATTCTATATGTTGCACAAACTAATTGCACATGATTAGTATAATAAGACGAGCGATTGGTGCGTTTAAAAGCTTTACTGGCTGGTCTGCCTTTAATGGATGTGTGTACCTCTCATGCGTGATCCAGTGTTTACGCCAGATGCTGGGTGGTCAGACTGTCCACGGCACCTGCGGAAAGATAATTGCACGTGGTGTTTTGTGGCGCTGCAGAACAAGTATTCCGCGGCTCACTTAATGAGTGGCGTGAACTACATAGATGAATTGCGCGCAGTTATTCTTAGATTCAGCATAAGATACGGATATAGCGAACGTCATGTCATGCTAAACACTTAGCTGCGTGCTCCTGTATGCACGATTAAAGTGGTCCCCCGGGGAAACAAGCACCTCTTGAATTGCGTCGTGTCGGGGTGTGGGGAATACCTGTCAGGTTTATGTTTGCTAGCTTTGCTGTTGTTTTTTTGGGTGTATTAACTATAAATGGGTTACTTGCAATGTGAGTATATTGCTATGGGATGTATGTCTCCCTGTAGTTATTGCATGTAAAATAGGTCATCAAAGAGCACCCCTGTTCTTTTTGGTGGCACCCAAGAGTGGGTACTATAGAAGGCTATCCCAGCGTGTGACATAGCACTGGCCGTGTTAGCTGGTTCTTGTGAATTATGCTGGCATTTTCATGCTGTACACCATGCTCACTGTACATTATTGTAAATAAATAACTATAAATAAAATTGGCGTTTGCTTCATTTCATATGTCTGCTGCATCAGTTATGTCTGGGCCGCTTGGAATCAGTCTAACATGGTTGGTTAGGGTCATTGTGCCTCAGTACAGGCAACAAAAGGCCCATCAGTCAATTCATAAATTATTGAAAATGATATTAAAAATTCTAAAGCAACAAGATCTCAGGTTACTCGGGATAATCCACAGACAATTTTTCACCTCCATTAGAAAATAGCTCCCGGGAGCTGTGAAGCACTTTGAAATGCTGTTTTTTTTTTTTTTTTTTTTACAAATGCAGTATACAGTTTGGCTTATTCACTTAATCTCTACCAAAATAGTCAATTACTTAATTGGTAGATCAATAGAAAGTTTAAAATGTTGTTTGGTTTATTAATCAAACATTTCATTAATGCATGTACTGGTATTATATAACTGTACAAAACTAGCATCTTATAGCAAGTATCAAACAACTTAAACTACTGAAGTTGTTGCTGTCTCTCAGACAAAGCCAACAACAAAGCCATTCATATCAAATAGACCTGCAATTCAAAGAACAGAAGAATAGCGTTCAGAGGTATTGTCTTTGTAGTAAAGCGATGCTTGTCGCTAATTATAAGAACACACAAATGAATAGAATCCGCATCTCGATCAAGAGTGCTAAAAACACGTGTCATAAAATCTACCGTTGTTTGCTAATTTGCTATCTTGATGTCCATACTGAACAGCGGGCAAGACGACAGAAAAGATGATATTACATCAGGTGTTGATAACAACTGACAGCCTCACATCTCTCATGTCACATACACAGCTGGTCTTATTGTCACATTGCCCGCCCTCCCCCCCCCCCCCTACACACTTCCTCTTCATTTAGTGCAGAGGAAGTTGTCAATTCTACAGAGGTGTTTGCTTACACCACAGTTAGGAAGGTAACCTTGCCAGAACCCATCGCACAATTTGGGCACTGCAAAATATCAGTCAATGTGTGGTACTCTTCTTTAATCATTTTACTTGTCTGCATATTAAAAATACAGCTTTTAACCATGCATACACACGTAGATTTACACATATGTATGCACAGCCTGAATAAGCCTGCACATGGCCTGATTCCACTCATGGATAATCCTTTTGGAATTTCCTAGCTATTGTGTTTTCATTAGAATGTGGTTACATTTTTATTGACACAGAAATAAAACAGCCTCATCCGTGGTATGCGACAGGATGTGACCCCTGGCCTCCACCATCCAACCCTTTTTCTTTTCCTCCCATCCAGCACCCCCACCTCCACATATGTGAGTGTCACACTTCTTCCTCCGTTGGCAGCGGTCATTGGCGGTGGAAATGGTGTGCTCCGTGCCAATATGAACTTTAGTCTGTCTGCTTTGTAAAAATGCCAGCTCTGTAGCGAACAACACGTTGCCACCCACACGAGGAACAGTACCATCACAAAAGAACGTGCATATCCTGTATAAGAAAATTTAATGGCCTAAAAAAAAAGCACTTGATACCGGAACACAAACCACCACAAGTGACTATGCTTGCAGGGAAGTATAAGAAGGCTATTAGCATTTTCTGTAGCAGAATTACAATGATCGGAGCTCGTGATAGCATGGCGTGAGTGGTTTGTTGTAAAGATGACAGCACAGTAATCCGAGTTGCTTGCCTTGATGATGTGTTAAAGGTTTGCTGGCTCTCTCCTATAGTACTACACAACATATAGAATCTACTGATTACAGGTAAAGGAGGTGGCACGGTGGTGCAGTGGTTAGCACTGTCGCCTCACGACAAGGAGGTTGGTTCGAACCCTCGGCTGGGGCCTTCCGGTGTGGAGTTTGCATGGAGTTCTCTCCGGGTACTCCGGCTTCCCCCCACAGTCTGAAAACATTCAGTTAACAGGATATTCGGTGACTCCAAATTGTCTGTATGTGCCCTTACATAAATGGATGGATGGATAGATAGATGGATATTGTGTAATTGTGTCATTTTTTGTCTCAATGTCAACTTGCTATGTAGTCATGTTCATGTACATGTGCATATACCCGTGATTGGTTACGAGCTTAAATGTGACGGAAGAGAAATGCGGACCATGAGTAGCCCTTTTCCACCAACTTAGTTCTGGCTCTTGAACCGCATCCATTCAATGAATAATCTTCCTGTTAAGAATAAACGTGCCTGCAGCGTGAACTGTCCATATCTGAACATGGTCAGCCTTAGCTAGTATTTTCATGTTGGTCATAATGGTGGAATGCAGTGTGAAACATTTAGAGCCCAATGGTTATCCAATTTGAACAGATTGATTGCAGTAGTCTTGTCAAAGTCTTAAAATCTATATTTACCCTGAAGTGAATTGAAAAGTTTTCCCACTTCACCACTTTATTTCACCAAATTGCTGTCAAACCTGCGATAGTTTGCATGCAAATGACAGGGGCGTGGCCTATAGCTGAAATCATTGTGTGTGTGTTTTTTAAATGAATACCGCCATGCACTGTATAATGGGTATCCATTATCAGTTTATGAATGGTGGATTTATGTCAACTGTTTCTGGCATTTAATGGGGGGACTGGGAAACAATTGGACACAAAGTGAGTGAAGACAGTTTTCCCCAGTGACCGTACTGCCTGCTCAGTCTGGACCATCAGTCGACATCAAAACAGAGTCTCCCATTTGCTTATCTTCCGCAGGCAGCAGGCCTACTATTCACTGAACAGTTGCAGTTGCCCACCCTCATTTAATGACATTTGTTATTTCAATTCCACTCCAAACAGTTTCCTCTTCAAGTTTAGCAGGGGAAGAGGCGGAGAGCAGGCAACAATCTCTGCCTTTTACATTAGGATATTGACTTTCCGTTTGCTTGACTGTGGCAGGAATGCTCTGCTCTGACTTTTTGGAGGTTTGTTTTTTTTCTCCGTGTTTAGTTTACCATTTAGCAAACTTCCCTGTCAGAAGGTTAAGTTGCCATTTTTGCTTGAAGGGACCATTTCTGAATGACCAGTGCCCTTTCCAATATGTCACAAAGACCTTCACCTCCATATTACTGCACTGGACATTCCAAGTTTGATTACTTTTGAAATGTCATTCTGTTACCCATCCAGTTCAGCTACATATTTATCAAAATTAAAAACACATATGCATAGCAAAGCTGAAACAGATGTACATGAAGCAAAATCTAGATTATAATTTAGATTACATGCAGCACAGTCAAAGTGATTTCAGATGAATTTAGTATTTATACCACAGAATTCCTCTCTCACTTTTTAATCATACATGGGTTTCCATGGTGTGCGATTGTGGAATGAAGATGCCACGACCAGGATTGCTTACATGTGGGTTTTGGGATAAACTTTGGATTTATGGATTAGCCTTGACATTAGTGGGCGTTAAATGCTTTGGCTCTGGATTAAATTGTTTCCTTATTCAACTCATACATTAATATCAAATGTGTAGCTTTGCCCAGATAGAAGTGGCATTAAAAGCTTTGCAAATTTGTTCAGAAAAGACCAAATTAATGACCACTGCAAAGACTGAGGCATGCTTTTTTTTTTAATTTACAGTACATTAAAGGGATTATGCTAAAATATGCATATTGATAAATGACAATCGAGCCTTACTCCTCATCAAAGCGGTGGCTTTTCATGCTGTTTTAACAATGTCAAGTGTGTGTCAGTACACGTACGGAATTTTTAATGTTATACACCTAATCAGAATCTAATAGTCATGCATTTCCTACCTTTCCAAGATCCAATTTTCTAAAAGTTAAGAAGTTTATTATTAAATAGTTGAGTTAATTCTTTGAGTAATTCTATAAAGAGAAAGATTACCTCTATATTACCAGCATGTGCTGCATGAGTAATCACTGGATTATACCAAGATGCTAATGTTCAGAAGGTGTATTATGACTAGTTTTGCCATGTTAATTTAGCTTGTCATCATGCTAATATTTTCTTGTAAGCACTAACCATGAAGTACTGCTAAGGACAGACGTTTAATTACCTTTGCAGGTATTTGGTCAGGAACCCACATACCACAAATGCATGGCGTGGTGCTCGAGGACAAGTTAAGATCACCAAAATCCTTCATAGTAATCTATCTGTGGAGCTACATATGCTGGACCAAAGTAGTGGAAAAATTGGCATGTTTCTACATTATTACTCAATTTTAAATAACATATCTTCATCCACCCATCCAATTCCTACAACTGCTTATCCTTAGCAGGGTCGTGGAGCCACCCATTGAGCGAGAGGCAGGGTACACCCTAGACAAGTCGGCAGCTCATCATAAGGCTGACACATGGAGACAAACAGCAACTCATATCCACATCTATAGGCAATTTAAAGTCATCAACTAACCTATAAACCTGCATATTATTGGACTGTGCAATGAAACCGGACTACCCACAGAGAACCCCGGAAGGGCAGGGGGAGAACATGCAAACAGAAAGGCTCCAGCAGGGATCCGAATCAGGAACCTCGCTGTGAAGTGGCAGGGAGCATGAATGATTGAACCAAATTTAATTGTATAGCTTTTTTACACTAAATACCACAAATGTCGACCTTTTATAGTGGTGCTTGAGGTGAAGTCAAACTCCTCTTGGAAGCGTGAAATCCTATGAATGGCAATCCATCTGTTGAAATACATGTGTGGACCAAAGTAGTGGCCATCTCAAGAGCTTATGTCCCTTATACCATTACAATTTTAAACAACATATCTTCATAACAAATAGAAAGTAATGTGTTGAAGTTTCAGTGCTTGATACTGTACTGTGACTGCATTTGACGTATGAAAGCCCATGAAGAAGTACAAAAAAAAAGACCAATTGACACAAATTAACTCTAATCAATACAGGACACTTCCCAAACTAAATCTACAGCGAGGAGCTAAAAAGACATGCTAATGATGGTTAGTGAAGCCAATCGCTCCAGAGTGGTAGACTAACAGGCAGCTGAATAGCATACTATTTCACCAAATCATCTCGAAAACTTTTTCAACACATATGGAGGGACAGATGGATACACGGACAGACCAGTTGATGGCTCTTTGGGCCATTTGTCATCGCTGTCTCACACGCGTCCGCCAAAGATGAAGATAAACCCACTGTTTACATACTATATACAGCACAGAAAACATATTGCCACTGACAAACAGAACGTCTGACAGGCTTTAATTTCAGAGCAGAGCATCACAATCACAGCCCGATTCTACCCATTTATGTGAAAAGAGACAGCATTTATGTAATTACGTTCCTTTTATCTTAAGGCACTCAAGGAATTAGTTTGACTCAATCATTAGTTAGACTCCTTGGCAACATTCCGTCTTCTTTTGTGCACACAAGCCTTTCACTGAAGACATACTTTCTGACAATGACTTTGGCAGACCCTTCGTTTCCGCAGAGGTCAGTTCGAGCCTGTTGTCGCGGTACAAAGCTGAATGGACAGCACGCGATACAGAAATAGTGAAATATGTTCTTCATCCAGCCTCAACATACTTTGTTCTCTTCTGAGAAACTTCCTTTTGCTGTCGAGCTTTTCTGCTTTCTTCTCCCTGGTCCTTTGGCATAACAAGAAAGACTGATCAATAAGAACTCGGGAACATTAAAGTTAAGCCTTTGTGGTGAATTTTGAGATACGCGTCGAGTTGAACACTCACTACACCTACACTTTGGCTGTCTGTACTCCCTCTATATACCTCTGCGCACAGGAGATTTATGCCATTTTGCTTCTTTTCCAAAGGTTTTTTGCAGAGAGAGCCAAGCCAAGAAAGCATGCCAAACTGGCATCACACAGTTGTATTAAGCACTCTTTCATGTACAAACTGCATACACACAGGCCCCTATAACAAGTTAACAGGTTTGTCTTGGTAGAAGAATAAAGACGATTTTGTGAGCGAGTGTGTGTGTGTTTACACCGTGACTGGACTGGACTCCTCCACCTCCGTAAATGTGTGAGCAAGAAGCATCTAATCTTCCAGCTACTGCCAGTGTACACTTGTTATTGGCATCTATTATTAAACATACAAAGGTCTGACGTTTAGGAACCTTGATTTGCGCCTTATTCATTATGCTGATCCAAGTACTCTATTTTGGTCCCTGTTGTACCCATCAATTAATCTTTAAACTGATAGATGGAGAAGCACTATCTAGTAGTAAACAGATAAATAAATAAATTAGACTGTAACAAAAATGTCATTTGAGGAGAAAATTGTCAAAAGTGAAACCTATTGCTAAAGGGAATGACATTCCAGAGTACATTTGTTTCCATGGAGATCGTTCTTTGTTAGCCATGCAGTTGTCTAGCAATTTTGCAATAAGTGTTCAATGCTGTGTGTATCTGTGTGTGTGTATATATATATATATATATATATATATATATATATATATATATATATATATATACATGTGTGTGCGCACACATGCCTGTGTCGAGAAGGCTTTAAGTGTACATGCGTGGTTGTTACCAATTCACAGCAAGCCCTAGAGACTGTGCTATTCTACATAAAAAGATCACTGTTGCATATTCAGATGATCTGTCCCACGGGGGTCATTAAAAAGCATGTTTCGAAGGAGCCAGCAATCTCGCACTGCTGTTAATGAGCTATGGTTATGGCTTTATTAAAACTAACACTTGTTAGCTGGTCTTTATGTGGACATCCTTATGGAGGGTTAAAAAATAAAGAAATAAAAGTGAGGGGAGCTACATTCCTCTGCTCTCTGTGTCAAAGTTAGCGTAGCTGCACACGGAGGCAAATTTATGGACGTGCACTCAGCTCACCGCCAATCAGAGATGACAGACTTTTGAATATGCAGTGTGCATTAACTGTTCGGTGTCAGTACCAGCCCTGATATTTTGGGAATGGATATGTGCTGCCAACCTCATAAGTGATATGAGACACTTGACAGCATTGTAATTCAGTGCGATGGGAAGCTAGCCATCCGCCGACTAGTGACAGAGCTCTAATTGTGGTGCAGGAGCTGAAAGCCTGTTGACAACCATTTCCATGCATTAGTGAGAACCACTGTACTTTAGTTCCATTAAAACAATGTCTCTCCAGCCACTCCTGGGATAACAACAGGGCACTATATTTTGAATCCGATAAAGTGAGATTATAAAACATTGCATCCCGATGCACTAACGCACAGGTAACCAGAGCGTGTATTAGAAGCGCCTGTAAATAGATGAATGGGTAATTTAACGTTGTCCTTGAACGCAAAGCGTGATCCGCCTGTGTTTAACATGTAACTTCTAACACACAGTTTAAAGATCAAGGATTTTTTTTTTTTCTGTCGTTTCCTGTGATGTGAATCATTTTTGAATTTGAGCACCCGGGTGACTTCAGCATATGGTAAACTCATAAAGATTTTTTTTTTTTTTTTTTTCAAGGTTCCATGTTGGCAGCGCAAATCTCCTTACCTGCTGCACTCTTCCTTTTGGTCCCGTCTCTCTCTTCCTACCTTGTGTGTTTGTGTTCTGGTGCGCCGAGCCTCTGCGTTTCCTCTTGGGGAAAAGAAGAACGAGCAAGAAACATCTGGTGAGGTCAACTCAACCTGTTGTGCAGTCTACTGCATGTTCTCTCACTGTGTTTTTCCCACAAGCTGCTTTTACTGTAAACCAAACCGATTCAGACCAGACTACAGTGAACTTTTGTTCAGCTCTGAGTCAACATTTTTTTGTCTAAATGTATGTGCTCAATTTTCTCAGCTCATCCACCCCCCTTTTGTTAATAATAACTATGTAAGCAAATTACCATAACTCCAACAGACCCATCTGCCTGAATAAGCAGTCTTGCTGGCTTATACACACTGTTTGCTTTGGCTGAATTTATAAGTCGAGACAGTATGGAGACAATTATTTGACATCTATTATTGTAAAGACTGAATTTCACTTGAATGAGGAATTTCACTTCACAAAATGTGGTCGAGCTTTAGAGCTCTAGTGAGATTTGGGGGGCTCTTTCTCCTTCATGCTTGGAGTGTGGGAGGTTGAGTGGAGTGGTAGGTGCAATCCCCAGCTACACCTCTAGATGCTATGACTGGGAAGCCCTTCCAGGCAAGTCTACGTCATGTCGGAGGCGCATTTTGCCCACCATATTTTTTTGACTTGCTCCGATTTGGTCATTTTTTCTTGGCTTATGTGCTTCTAAATATGATTATACATATCTAAATATTCTACATAGTTAAATAGTTTCCTTTTTGACTGATTTTACAATTTGAAGTTGGGTGTTTTATCATGAAAATTGAACGGATTGTGTATGCCGAATCTGTCAAAGACCGTGACACATCTGAAATGCTTCATGGCACTTCTGGTGGGGTTCGAAATATTAACTAGAACGGGTGTGATCAGTTCCGATGGCCATGGCGCTCACATGACGCATTGCAGCCGTGCCCGGTTGAACTCGGCTGTCAAATCCTCCAAACTGGTCCTTTGAAGTGAGATATTTCCTGCTTGATCGCCAGTGTCATCTTGTCAGTGAGATCAAAAACAGTCAAGATGGTACACCTGGGAGGTAGCAAGGAGATGTTGATGTCTTCAGCAGTTGATGTTATTGCCACCGGGAAGTCCTGCCACACTGACAAAGAGAACAGGACCACAGGAGCAGAAACTTTGTCATCCCAGCCCAATGTGTTTTCCTCATTGTCAGAAGCAGCTTTGGGTTAGGTTCAGGGTGAGGTGGACAGTGCTCAGGGGAGAGAGACCTGCCATGCTCGTCACATCTGCAATTATCCACATCCGCTGTAGGACGGCCTTGACAGAGCTCTCGCTGGTTTGTACACCAAATGGCAGGGAACAGCTTGGCAGTCCACACATGCCGGCGGATCTCCTATGCCAGAGGCAGCGTGCTCCACATGGAGGCAGATAAAGCCTGCCTGGTGCCCGGCCACCACTGTGAACATGCCAGGACAAGAAAGGCAGGGAGGACTCAGTCCAACCAAGATGCAGTCCAACAAAGCCATTGCTTGGCTCTTATAGTGGCAGTGGGTGCTAAAGAAAAGTGGATGAGGAGTAGTTTAAAAAGAGACTTATAAGCCAGCTGCTAGACTTGAGTTCCTCATGACTGCCTCTGTAAATTCTTTGATTTAAATTTGAAACAGGCTTACATTAGAAACAAGCCCTACGTTTCCCTGTTTTCTGTTTGCAACACTTCCTGTTTACCTGTTGTGCGTTATTTTACCAAGACGTTTCTGCAGTGCTAATTCCAGTACAAGTTTTTTAGATTTTGAACAGAAATGCTGTTCAAAATCCACTAATTAATTCTAGTCTGTTTCTTGCCATTTCTTTCTGTTCATTGTTATGGCTACAGTCACACATCTGCAAAATCAACAATGGCGTATATTCCCCTCCTGTTCGCTTCCAATCTACGCAAGCATAGAGGCGAATAAAACCTTTGCTTCCACTGGCCAAGCAGACTCACATCTCTTCGTCGAGTGGAGTGCAGCATTGGTGAACTTTGACTGGCCAAGTTGCAGCCTGACCCCTAAAATGGACTACAAGCTAGCAAAATGATTTCCATGTGTGGCACATCCTGCGATGCCCACATTTTGCCCCAGCTGGTAATGGTCACTCTTCCATCTGCATTCACTTATGTGAGACTGTAGCCTTAAGCTGTCCATGAAGCTCGCACTGCACAGATTTTTCACATTAAAAGCCTTCCAGTTGGGCAAAGGGCATAATCCCTCCCAGTCCAGGCTTTTAACAGTCCTATAAAAGGTAACATAACTTCTCTAATGTGATGTGAAATAGGACAGGGAAGGATTAATGGGCTATTGATAATGGAAGAGAAAGGCCGTTTTATCTGATAGGATGGACAGAAATGCAGGAGTGTTGAAAAAGAAATTAGAACGTTATTGGCTTGGTTACCCATACTTTTGCAACATGAGGTTGCCACTGAAATGCACTGTTTTCCAGGAAGTTCAAGTGCCAATTTCATGGCAGCTTTAATGCCAAACATCTGTAGCAAGTGCTGAGTTTAACTGACAGTAGCCTGACAAAAGAATAGCAAAGCAGAAGTGAATTGAATAAGTTAGTGAGCAGCTTTTATGATAAAAAGAGAAACCCAGAGCAGAGCGCCGACAAGGAGTTTAAGATTTTAACCATGATAGCAGTATGACTCTGGGATGGAAATGTAGGCCAGTCCAAACTGAAACAAATATTAAATCACACAATTTTTATACAGACATAATGGTACCAGGAGGATGAATACTACTTACACTACTCCCTTTTGTCTAGTTACACCGTGAAGTTGACTTTTGTGGTTTGCATCTCGACAACTATTGGATAAATGGATTGCCACGAAACTTGCTGCACACTTTCATATTTCCCCAAGAAGCTTGATCACCTGACTTTCCATCTGGCACCATCTTTTGGTTTCTGACCCAATACCTACTAAACTAATGGGATTCTCATCTAACTCGGCTGTGTTTTGTGCTGAGTGGCAAATAGTAGTAGCATTCTAACATGCTACAGTACGATGGTTAACATGGTATTATAGCAGCTAAAGCATCATTGACTACAACCTCTCAGTCAGTAGTAGAGCTGCAGACTCTTGTTTAATAGGCTTTCATCAGAGACTGGCTTTTATTTTGTTCGTGCCGACCACTAAACTCTTTGAATGCAGCCTTGTACTTTGCAGTACATGCAATTTTCCAGTGCACTGAATCTCCAGATAATGGTCAAGGCCTAAGAGCCTAAAGAACCTCTTGAAATATCTATGTGAAAGTATCATTATTAGATGATGGTATGATTCAGGACTATAATGAATCCCAGAGACTCTTCAATTTTGTCCCGAACTGGATTAAGTTCGTACTGATATGTTTACTCCTCGCTGGCTAATATGTATTCATCTGAGTGTGTGTGAGTTTGAATGACTCTCATGCCATATGGGCTGGAAAACAGGTCTTTTCCTTTTGAAGAAAACCACTTACAGACTGCCACAGTTCATAATTGGATCTGTTTAAAAAAAAAGAAAAAAGAAAAAAGCTCAGTGAAATCACGGAGGCGTAATTATTTATCTTTATTATTTATTAATATGCTTTGGTTTACATCTGATTGCTCCTTAATAGAATAGTTCTATTAAGATTGCATTGGATGTGTTTTTTCGTTCCACTGCTTTCGATATAAATCCCCCCCCCCCAAAACAGCTTAGCATTATGCAAAGCGGGATGTGTTATTTAGCTGCCATTACTTTGAATTACTTACATTATGAAAGATGCATTGTTATGTATTCACGTCGCCTGTCTTCCTGCACCTAGGGCTCCATTTGAAGTGCAATTGGACCATCACATCCCTCATTGCTTGACTCGCCTCCCTCTCTCATGTGGAAAATCAGTGGCTGAGACTCAGCTGTCAATCATATGGGAAGACTGACTTGTGCCTGTGATGCTTATCAATAATGAAATGGGCAATTTAACAGCCTCTAGATCTCTCTCTCTACCTCTCTCTTTCTCTCTCTCTCTCTGCCTCTCTGAAATGGAACAATTTGCTGTGTCTCTGACATATAGCGCGCCCGTGTCGCCGGCGACAGACTTTGTTCGACTCCTACGCGAGCCCATGCTTTATCCCTACATATGTGAACGCGATGTCATGCATCGCACTAAAGGGTGCCCCAGTCTTAGGTTGAACACCTCTCGCCGGATGTGAGCATTACCCTTGTCATAATGCAAAAGCCTATTTAAGACTGGCAGCTTGCTGTGATGGATGCCAGCTCAAGTAGATCAAGCGTTTGCGTGCCACAGGAGAAACAAATGGCACTCCTTGTGCTCAGAGATGACGGATAAGACCATCAACTGTAATAGCACGGAGCTTTTTACTTTTTTCCCCCTCCTTTTTCCACTTAGTGAATTATTAATGTTATAGTTAAACCATTTTTTTCCCCTTTTTAAAGCCAGCCTGGTATTGTACATTTCCTGTTATTAGGTTTCTTATTGATAGGTCACCGGGCTCTTTATAATGCACCTCTATGGTGCGTAATGATCAGCCACCGTTCGCTGTGTTGTATGTTCATACCGGCACAGCCATTCTTGATGGCTTCATATGGGAGTTTATCATATTTGTCAAGGGTCGTACGATATTTGACCTGTCAACCGAACGGGTAATAATCCAGAGAAAACTTAGCTTTTGAAGAAACTTCCAGATTGAGTCTGCATGCCACTTTGATATATTCAGTGTCAATATTGAAGCCGCATAAGGGTATTAGCAATGTTAGCCTAACAGCCTAATATATTTCCTCACACAGCTGCTGAGTGACTTGTTCATTTGCAACTTCAGGAGCACATTCGTAAGCTCCAGGGCTTACCAAATGTTGGCAAACTCACAGAGCGGTCTCGCTTCCTTTTCACTTAGTGTCTATTAGACTTTACAAATGACCTGCATGCTCAACGACATGAAATGCCTCCTCAGTTCCCTCTGATTGAATATGAAATGACTTTAAGGCCAAATAGAAGATAACAGAAAGAGAGAGATATTGGAAGAGTCAGAGGTTTCTTTCTTGCTATCCTTCACTCCAGCTTACATGTCCCTGTGGGTGATTAAGGCGCCTGGAGAGAAAGCTGATAATTTTGGTCCTGAGTGAATGCGTATGTCAGAAGCCCGAGCTGTACAAACTACCGGCGGCTCATTGGAATGTATGGCTCAGACGGAGGGTGTTAATGCCTGAGTGTATTGGCCGCAGCACAAAAGCGAGAGACCATCCTTCTGTGTTATGCATGCCTGGCTTGGCTGGTTAGTGTTTGCTATGCATTAGCCGGCTTCACTCTTTGGAGACTGGCAGCGTCTGCACACAATGTCTCGCTCTGCCGGGTGAGACAGCACGAGGACGTGCACGGAGCGAGCGATAGGGAGGGGAGCACAGGGGGCAAGAGTGTAGGGAAGGAGTTACAGAAAACTTGTCTTAAGGGTGGGGGGTGGGGACCACAGGGAGAAGTTTCTAAATTAAATACATTTAGAGGGAGATGTTAGGGGGCGGGGGGGAAGAAGGAAGATCAAATGATGTATGGAGCGAGATAAACAAGTGACTAGACGGAGCAAGGCAGAACAACAGAGGGTGAGACAGAGAGCATCTAAAGAGAATCCCCATGGATCCTGATGTGAGTGTGGAGTTAATAACTGACAGATAAGAGGGAGGGCAAAGTCTCAGATCCAGCCCTTTAAGAACATGACTGTAAATCAACGCTGCTTTATCTGTCACACCGAAAGCACAGGCAGGTGCTTGATCAAGAGTGACATTGTCGTTTCTTGCATGTGGCACTGTACAGACTCATTGCAACAGCATCACATATTCGTGCAGGTTTTTCTCCCCCCCCCCCTTTACGATAGTCTTTTTATTTGGGTCAAAGAAGTGTTAAGCCGAGTCTGAATAAGGGGGTAAGAAGTGCCACTGGAACTTCAAAGAGGTTCAACATGATGCAATTGGATGCAATGCAATGCCAAACCCGAGCAACTGGGCCTTAAGAAGCAGGTATTTTAACAGAGGGCAACAAATTCTGCTTAACAGTGTGGACGGAAACCGCTGGCTGTCATTAACACAAACTGATCCTCCTGATATTCAAAATTAGGTCCGGAACGCGTCTCGATTTGAATTCCATTAGGTCCACTCTTCCGTAGCTCCTTCGCGAGGGAGTCCGTGTCGTAAGACTAACATCTGAATGAGGTGAAATTGGGGTGCAATCGTGTGACACCACATAAATTGCCTCCACAGATGAGAAATGGAGTGATGGCACGAAACTCGTGAATAAAAAGCACGAGGAGGGAGCACTTTTTGTTTTCAGTACACTTCGAAGAAGGGAGAAAAAGACAAAGCACCGAAACACGGAGGGAGAGGGATGATTTTATGTGCCAAAAAAAAGACTGATAAACATTTTCATCACGCTTCCTCATTTCCCCATGTGATTGTCCAGAGGTTAGAACTTCATAGGCAAAAGCTTTGAGTCGTTTAGACATCATCTAAAGCAGTGTTGTTTAATTATAAATGAAATCCCTGTTTCTCCAAACTGCCTCTAGTTATTACGTTCAGGAATTAATTTGGAACATGAAAAAGCTGGTATCATTGACGCCGCCTGCAAGAGGTCCGCTTCCCTTAGAGATTAGCCATCTATCAATAGTTGTCGGAAATTATTAGTTTCTCCATCTGCTGCTGATTGATATTAAAGTGAAGCGAGAAAACGAGGCGGAAGGAAAAGAAACACGAAAACAGAGCCCAGACACAGATCAGTGCTATTCGCCGTGCCCACATGCATCACGGCACTTTGTTGTTTGCCACATTGTAGGCCAGCGTTTTGAAGAAAGCTGACCTGCATATGCACAAGGAGAAGCTTTTGTACACTTATTTACCATAATTTGCTACGAGCTGTTTTCAAAGGCTGGGGGAAGAAACCCAGCCCTTTGAGATAAGCGGCCCTTTGTTTTTAATCAAAGCCTCGGTTTGAATGAGAAAATGTTCCAAATGACTAGAGTCAAATGAAAAGGAGGTTTAGGCAGCAATGGCGCTTTTAGGAATCAAATCAAACCTCAGAACCACAGCTATGCGGGGGGAAAGCTGTGAAAACAACAAACTTTTAACTGCTTCACACAAAGTTTGGCCCGATATAACACGTCCTAAAAATATGGTGGACTTGTGGAATTCCCTGGGCTGAACCTTCACTCAGAGAGGTTAGATGTCATGGTACTGATGTGAAATCAAACGTCTTCCACTCGGTCTTTGTCATTCGACAGTGCAGCAGGTAAAAGCACTATTACACAAGGCTTGAATGTGTATGTTGCCGGACCTCTGTAACGGTTATATAATCTGGTTTCTGTCCTAAAACATAATAAATCCAGTCCTATATAGTGTACATGAAGTATAATAAGACCATTCTCCCAGGATGTTGAATAGAATATGACTTACCACAATAAATGCACAAAGCGTGTGTCCACCTGGAAAGGGGGCAGCTACAAAGTCAACGAGCACTTGGTTTCCATAGCAGCCATCACGCCAGTTTCACCTCGGAGGCCCGAGTGACACATCTTCCTGACTGTGAATGCCACAGTTTGAGCCTTTTTTTTTTTCAAATATCAGACTGATATTTTTTGTCTCATTTTTCCTTATTTCTTGGTTTGTTTGCTGGATTGGTGGGGTTTTTTTCATGCCATGGTGGATCACACTGCTTTTCAGCCAGGCGGTTTCGTGTTTGGTTTTTGTTGCCATGGCAGTGATGCGCCTGTACGTATTTGGTGAGTTAGTTATTCGAATTGAAACCAACCCAACAGACAGGTGGTCTGATGTCTCACGCAGTGTATTTACAGCTCTCAGGTGATGTCACTTGAGTCAGCGTCGGTTTGGACTGCAGACTTTAGTTAGAGTTTGAAAATGGGTGCATGTTAAGTAAGAAAGAGGGATGACCTCTGTATGCTCATCTTTGCTTTACTACTAGTATAACACTTGAACCTTGAGTTGCATCATGGGTAATGTAGGCACCAGAAGGAAGAATGCGTGGAATTAAAACAATATTTTTAATTCCTTTTTTCTTTGACTGTCCGTCGTAAGTCTGACAGTGTTCGAGGAGTGTGAAGCTACATCAGTGGAGTTATATTTCAATGACAAATTGTCAATCATAGAATTCAATTTTTATGGCCTTCACAATAGAATAGATACTTTATTGATCCCTCGAGGGGAACTTCTTTATTATTTTACATGCATTTGCATGCACCCGAAATACAACCACACACACACAAAGGTTTCATAGACATGCAAATGTGGAGAGACATGGTGGAGTGACAGGCAGCCTCACAGAGCGGCGCCCAGGGAGCAGTTAGGCGTTCAGTGCCTTGCCCAAGGGCACCTCAGCAGTGCCCAGGAGGTGAACTGGCACCACTTCAGTTACTAGTCCACCTTCCATACTTTGGTCCATAACGGACTTGAACCGCCACCCTCCGGTTCCCAACAGACTGAACTACCACACCAACACATAAATGCACTATAATCCACCCATTTACACATGCATACATACATCCTTATTAGCGTGATTTGAGCTTCATAAAGCATGCAGAGATTAGAAAAAAAGGGAGAGACTTGAGGGGAAATAACAAAGAACTGGGATTTCCGGTGAGTTCTGAGATCAGTCAGAAGCTGAGCTGAACAGAAACCCACAGGCACACCCCCGCTACAAACCTACTTTGTGTGCCTGTCACTGGCTAGCAGCTAGTATCTGCCCTGTCTGCATGTTCCATTGGCTGTTAAGGATGAATAATCACAAATGGTCCAGAAGTCAAATTTGCATGAATGACGCGATGAGAAAAGTGTCTTTTCGCTCCCTTTCTTCTCCCTTTGTGCCTTAAAGACTTTAAGTTCCAGTGAAACCACTTGGAAAGAGGAGCAGAGGATCACACGGTTTAAATATGCATTTTAAGGAATAGTTGGAAGTTCCTAGAGGCGAACATTTTCTCTCCACACCCGACTGCTGGAGCACGTTGGTTAAAAAAAAAAAAAAAAAATGCCCTAGCTCTGTGGTTACACTCCTCGATCACTCAGCAGCTATCTAAGCCTTTGGGATGACTAACTTCTTTTGTGTCCAAAATGAGATGGCCACCCCTGCTTTTAACGTCCAATAACACAATATATATTAGGTTTGATAAATCCCAGCACCTTGGAGTTATCTTCATGCTAATAAGGTGCTATCTCTGAGTAAGTCTGCAGCCACTTTCAACACCCCTGTGTCTAGCAGAATGATATATCGCTGTGCAAGTGGACCGCTACAAGAGTAGTACTGAATTATAATATTCCTATTGTCCCGGAGGAGTGATTCAACTCCTGTTGACTGGACTAGCCTCTAATACTAAAGCTTTCTTCTCCATATTTGTCAACTCATTCAACCCAAACCGCATGCAAGTAATACATCAGGGCACAGACAGCATGACTCCCTTTGAACTGGCCCTCACTTTCCTATAGCTCATGTTTAAAAGGTGTGTGTCTCAGCGTGTGTATGCGCACTATCTTTCCCAGAATCTCTGAAGGTCTTTTAGAAGTCACCACTAACTAGAAGCTGGGGAATAGACTGTCTGGCTTGACGGAGAAGAGACGGGGGTCCCCCCAAGAGACTCCGTCAGTCCCCGATGCTCACACCTCATACAGATTCCCTTTCATGTGGACTATTAGCATCAGGTAACGCTGCAGCCCACCGCTTTGAAGTCGAGGCAGGAATGAAAGGATCAGAAAAAGACAGGGAAAAGGGGACGTTAGACGAGGAGTGCGTTTTAGATATGACCGGTGCACTGCATGTGAATGAGCAGGGCGGACACGTTTTTTATTTAATTTTTTTTTTTTTTTAAATATCTGCACTGACAACAGTCCCATCTTGGTGCAGTCCTCTTTTTCAAAATGTAGCCACATAAATAAATAAATAATCCTTTATACTTGCAGGGAAAAAAAAAATGGTCCAAATTAAAAATAAAAAAAAAAAAACCACAACAAGTAATTTGTTCAATTTGTTCATTTTCATTTCCATTTTTTCCCAAAGTTTTGTTTTACATGGAGTGAAATTGGAAAGTGAAACCAGGTTCGAATTGTATTGTGTGATATCAAATTAAGCAGCATCCTTGGCACTGGGAAAACAAAAGACTATAACAAAACGTAGAAACACAAAGAATAACAATTAAATGTGAAACAATTGTTAAAAAGGAAAAAAAAAAAAAAGAGTGCAGACATCTAGTGGTGACAAGTAGTGGCAACACTGGATGGCTGTCTTTCCGACAGTGTTAACAGCAAGAGAGTGTCGGCGGAAAGTTGCAAACATGTCAGATGCACTGCTGTCACCGCGAAAGCTGATCTGCCAGTGTTGCATATTCCTCATGCTGAGAAAGAGGCTCATGACCCAGAACTCCAGATGTGTTTCTCGCACACCACTTTGTGTTAAGACTCTGCTCTGTGCCTGTGAGCTTCGATCCAGAGCAGTCCAAGCAGCACGAGCCCTGCAGGGGAGGGGAGATTTAGCTGAAGTGCTTCCACCGTGGTATGTTAATCCTGTGGCTGCAAAGAGAGAGAGAGAGAATAGAAAGACAGAGGGTAAGAGAGAGAGAGAAAGAAAGAAAGAGAGAGAGACCAAGGGCTTGCATCTAGCCAGGGATGGTTCTGCAGGTTCAGCCAAGTGGCAACACCACATATGTGGGGTACTGGATGGAAGCCTGATACCGACATAACTAAGGCTACTATTCCAAATGCAACTGTGTAATAATGCACACACATATGCACATATTCATGTGCAGGCAGGTGACATGCTGATACATATACTATGTATTGAAAATGTCTCCCAACTGTCCATTATGTGGTTAAGCGGGAGCTGAAATCACTATGCGACCTACTATTTCCTACCTACTACGCTATATTTTCCCTCCCTTATTTTATTTCAGTGTACAGACTACAAGAATGAATACATGCTCTATATATCATGTCCTATATACTGTATGTCCTACAACGGAACCCGAAATATATACATATAAATATATTGCACAACACAACATTTGCATCGGATGGATTTGTATCCGAGCTGCAACAATATATTTTTCTTTTTCAGTTGTTTCGATGATTGTTTCCTTGCCGGGTTTTGTTGGTCTGTAAATTGGCAGAAAATAGCACACCGTTGATGAATTAATTAGATGTTTGTCAGATCAACAGTACAAAAACCCAAAACAATCAGTTCATGGGCAAAGAAATCAGCAAATCCTCACATATGAGAAGCTACAAGTCAGAAATGTTTTTCCGCTTGAAGTTGGTGTACAGTCGAGGCAATTCTGAGTTTTCTTCCAAAAGACTTTGAACGATATATTACTGAAATGTGGAGTTAGAGTTATTAAAACAGCTTTTCACCAGTTTTCAGTCCAGGATTTTGTGGGCGGTCCTGAAGGGTGGCTCGATGACACGCTGAGGCCACCCTGAGCATACCCCTGCACCCCTAGCAGCAGAAATAGAGATGAATTCATCTCACTCAGAGTGTTTCAAAGTTTCAGTCAGTACAAAATTGCCGCTTGACTGCTTCCACAGTCCTGGAGCTGGTGATACTGCTCATTTTTACACGATTTTGACACCTAATTTCATAAACTTGTCTGTTTTTAATCATTCACATTTGCCTGGGTGGTTAATAACACTTTCTCCTCTGGTCTGACAAACAGAACACACATTTATTCTTACTTTACACGGACTTTAAAGTGCCTGTTTGATTTGGCGACACATGATGCCGCTCGTTCGACCAGCTACTTTGTCAAAATGACAACCGAAGAGCAACTGATGTATCCGTTTACAGTGCAGCTAAACACGCTCGCATTGCTTAGCTCAGTCAGTATTAAATGCAACTGCCGCCCTCTTTCATGTTCTACACAACAGCAGGACACATTTAAGTGAGATTCTTACCTTGCAGAGGAGTCAGAAGTGAGCACGGTCCCGTGCAGCTTCTCGATGTAACAGCTTACTGTAGCGGCTCCTCCTTGTTCCAACACTCATGGCAGGCTTTAAAACTGATCTGAATGATGATGAACACAGGTGGCTTCATAATGAGAGCCATCCTGCGTTCTGTCAGTGGAATACTTTTAACATGAAGGACCAGCAGTTGGAAATCTTTGGTTTGCATTAGTTTGATACTGGTTAGACAGTGAACAACGAGGCTTGTAATGAGGTAAAATAACATAAACACTGCATTACATCCAGGCATTTTCAATTGTACTGCTGAAAACGAAAACTACTCCGTATGAATGGACAAACAGGAGAAAACAATGTTTACAAAATGAACCACACGCCTAAATTACTTCGGGTTGGACAAAAGCTTTCGATGCTGTGGCCGGTTAGGAGAGGAGCACGAGCAACCGTCAAGCTGATGCCATCTGGGTTGTACACACACACACACACACACACACACACACACACACACACACACACACACACACACACACACACAGAACAGAATACACCTGCGAGTGAGTGCATTACAATACAAGGTTAATAACAAAAGAGGGGGTCATTTAAGTCAGAAAATGATCCAGCATTTAATTAGTTCAAGAAAAAATGTATTATTGCAACAAAGTAAATAAATGTGGCGTTTAAATAACATTTGAAGTTTGGAGGCTTCAGTAATTTGTGTACAATATTCTTCTCACATTTCTGCGATGATGTTCGACTTCTGAGTCAAACTGACTGCGTGTTGGAGAGCAGTTCCATCCCATGATGCCTGAACTGTGGATTTCACGTGTTGTTTGCAGATTGCAGTGCAGCGCTACTTCAATTTCCTAATCGCTTCCATTAATAACGATGATTGGGGTCAGAAGTTCTATCCCGGGCCACTGGATGTGAACCGCATGAGAAAGACTATGAACGTTGTTTTTTTTTTCTTTTTTTCTTTTCTGAGCTGCACTCATTTGCAGCTTTAAACAAACACGCAGAGAATAATTTTGATGATTGTGATGTTAACCACAGCTGCATTAAAACAATGACTCATTCACCAAAAGCTGCAATTATTGGTATTAAACCCTCGTGCACCTGATCCTTCCGCAGAGTGGTTCAACGAGTCATCTCCGGAAACAATGCACGCTCTGTGTATGCAATTCAAGTGGTCCACTTCTAGCACGAGTGTAAAAAAAATAAAAAGAAATAAATTCAAAGGCCCAACAACAATACTAAAGTATTACTGCAGAATGCATGAAAAAAAAAAAAAAAACACCAGCTTTGGCTACGTGGTCTAAAAAACACACAAATGAAATGGATTTCGAGTTACGCCCTTTGCTCTCTTTCGCTCTGTTTCTCGCTTACCCTCAAACCCCCCCACCCCCACCCTCGCCACCACCCTACCCCGAAAAATGTTTTAGTTAAAGTGATATTAGGCGAATAGCGGGTGTGGGCGGAGGTTTTTGGTTAAATGTGGGGGTAATCAGCTTAATGCAGAGTTAAAGGGCTGATGGGACGCCGGCCAAATCTCTGGGCTATTAAAGTCGCACCATGTCCCCCCGGCAGTGACCTCATCCTCAGCTTTAATTATGGCAATAGTGTCTATCTCCTTTGGCTCTTCTCGTTCAACCCCTCCCTCCCTCTCTCACTCTCTCTCTCAGCTTCTTTTTGTCGGGCTGACTCGTTCTCACTTCACCTCTCGCCGCTTCTCGTTCACTTCCTGTGCAGCCCTCTGCTGTTCAACAGTCCTACTTCTCCTAAAGTGTCGTAAACCCCATTTAGACCCCCGCAGCGGCACTCACTTCCTCAGATCCACCTGCCTCCTGTCCTCCCTTCACCTCATTTCTGGAGCCACTGCCCCCACCCTGTTCTGTTCCTCTCTCCATCCTGCCCCCTTTCTGTGTACAGCTTTCTTTCCACCCCTTCCCTTTTTTTTCACTCATATCTAAGTGTTCTCTCATCCCCTCCCTCCGTGCTTTACAGTGCCTGTCATTCATGTCAGCGCATGCTGGAGGTGAATGCCAGCAGCGATGTGAAAAGTGTACTGCTGATTTGATTATAAGGCGAGAGGCCAGCGGGTGGTCGAGTACTCTAATGATTGCTCTGAGGAAAGGTTTTAATAATTACAAGTTAAAAACCAGAGGACTGTAGTAAATTCTGCCGTCGGATTTGCACCATAGGAAGCGGCAGTTAGGATTTCTTAGTTCTTGCATTTAGTTTTTTTCCCCCCTCCCCTTCTCTTCTTCCATCTTGTGGCATTTCAGTGACTCCCTCACTGTGTGCCTGACATAGCTCAGTCTTTATCTGCGTCTCTCTCATCCAAATTCACTCTCATTCTTTTCTCTACCCTTTTACACTTTCAGGAAAAAAAAAAAAAGAAAAACAATAAAATTATATAACCTGTCTCTCTAATTCCTTCTGCATTATGATTCCACCTCTCTACTCCCTCATGCCACTTTACCCCCTCCATTTTCATCATCTTCGATCTTTCTGTCAAACTCTCTCACCTCTTTTCCACTTTCTTTTTTCTCCCCTAATCACCCTCTCCATTTTTTTTTTTATCTTTATTTTATTCCCTCTTCTATTTTATTCCGCCAAAGGCTTCACTTGCTTCCTGTTACAATGCAGTATCAATATTGCAAAAAGAACCACTGGCGGCTGCTCATGTTCAACCACTCACATAAATTCTTAATTCCCCTAATTCATCTCCATGGGCTAAACACACACGCATACTTGCACTATCTCTCAAACCAACAGGGAGATATGAACACAAATTACACTCACACACACACACACACAAAACAAAGAACAACCAAACACAATATTTGGAAAAAAAAAAAGTACACACAAGCAAGTGTGCACGTTGGAACAGGCATACACACACACACACAAGTAAACATACAGACGGTGTCACACAGCCATAACATCTCTGCCAAACATCTGTTGGCACATCTATAATTTCAACAGAACCCCGGTATGCCATTGAGATGCACACATTGCCAGCTGGGCTAACACTTCTGCCAGCCTCACAGCTGCACTGTGTGTGTGTGTGTGTGTGTGTGTGTGTGTGTGTGTGTGTGTTAAACCAAAAAAAAAAAATCTGACTGCTCTTTTGCATACACTTAATGCCTGCCTTTGTGCATGGTGCTGTAGTTGATATCCATGATGTGCGTCACTTATCAGATCTACAATGAAGTCAAGCAGCACCCAGAGTTTGACTTGTTAGCAAAGCGCCCTTTCCTCGCCCCGAAATGCTTTGATGTTCAGCATCAATCCGAGTTCCTGTGATTAATAACACATGAACGAGAGCAGATCTTTACATCCTGCATGCAGTATTTATTTACCTGTACAATGCAAATATGCAATCTCCATGTGTAACACAACGTGGTCCGCTTCATTTCACACCTTGGCTCAAATCAAACATTTTCCTACTTTGCACTGGTTTTCAGAAACTGTTCCTAGATGACCGGCATCTGCCGGACCGAATCACAACGCAGATGTCACTGCCTCATTTTGGTGCCAGAGCTGGTCCTATGAAACGGTTAATCTGGCCCTCCGGTGCAGGCGTTACAGTCAACAGAGGCATCGCCGCACGTGCCATCGCTAGTTAACATCACGCCAACACTCCCTCTGCATGGCTTTGGCAGCAGGCGTCCTGTTAGCTAGTAGCATCCTTAAATAGTTAAAAATTGCCAAGCTAAATGAAAGCAGAGCGCCATGCTCAACGGCTTGTGTGATGCCAAGCACTTGAGCCAGCAGCGAGGGCGTCACTAGACGCGACGGGTTATTTTGTTATATCTGTGATGGGAAGGCCATTGACGATGATGACAGCAGCTTTCCCACAAGTCAGCAAATATCATATTTCTGCAAAAAGTAGAAAACCAAATCAAAACCTGTCTGTCATCAGTGCTGTAACTGTTCAGTGTTAAATTATTGTAGTTTTTATTTTTTTAGTTTGGTTTGTTTTTTTAACGCGATTTTGCTATGTTGACACCCCGAACAATCAACGTATTGTTCAATATGAGATTCAAATTTATTTTAGCAATTAAAAAAAACTCTTTTTTGCAATCGCAATTTTTTTTTTTTTAAAGAAACGTAGACTCAGGCACTGTTTGGACACTGGTACCATTTTTAAAAGTATCATTTCCAGCACCAGTATCAGAAAAAAAAAAAACAACAAATGATGCCCAACTACATTACGCCCTAACTTACCTGAGAGCATTAATTATTGTCTAGTACAACTGTCTTCTTCAAATTTCCGCTTCAGTTATCTTCATAACCCCATAATTTAGACTCATGCAATGTTACCCACAATGTTAGTCAATTTGCTTAATCAAGCTGACTAATGACAGGCATGTATTATTCTCACATGGGAAGCCCTCACAGACAATCCACCTGAGAAAAGGTGCAATTATCACTGTCCATCATGTTCCGCCGTCTACATGCAGTGGTATTAACCTGAGAGTTAAAACCTTCAATATCTCGTGTTAGTAATGCTCTACCATAGGTGTTCATTACTAACATCAAAGTGGGGTCGACTGTCTCGGGATCTGACTATCTTCTCAGCTGCTGATAACCACAGTTCACCAGAATATGTTCAGAACAGAGCACTGGAGTTTTCTCTGTTTTTTTTGTTTTGTATTTTTCATCTTATCTCATCTTATGAAAAAAGGCATCTCTATTATCCATTCATCATACAGATCGAGAAGCTGAATGCTGTCCGAGGTACAGACCTTTAAATTCACACGTGAATGAGTTACTTTGGTTGTTACTGTCATGTCAATTTGACAACTCAATCATGTTTTTTTGAGCATGTCTGTCTGTTTTTTATGCCGCCTTTCCAATTATGCTGTCAAGTCTAAATGTCCGATAGAGCTGTTGCTAACAATGACATGTGTCAAACACTGATTACAGACTAATTTAACAAAAGTTAAGTAACCCGTTAGGTTTTTTGGGGGGTTTCTTTATTGGAGAGATTTATCTCACTGCTACATGATTCTTTTTACACAATCTCCATTTGAGTTTTCTGCGTAGCGTGTCATTGCCTGTCACTCGTCGATCCTTAATCATATGGTAACGAGTGGTTAAATATCGGGTTATGTGCTGATATTGACAAGTCGTATATTAAATATTGATACCGTGTTAAATATGAACACATGATTAAATAATCAACTGCCTCGTAAATCATTCCAGTGACTTTCCTTTCTCACTTTGGGACTCAGACTACAACGCAGTCTGACATTGCAACCCACCTTAGTGCTGTTTGTGAGTGTCGGGTGTAGACGCACACTTAAAGCAACGCTGGGGAGAAACTGGTGGCATTAAGTAAGTGCAATACCACTTCTGCATCTCGCCTCTGTCATTATGTTCATAGAGGCTGCTGAGCTTGGTTACACTGCCCGCTTGCTCAGCTTCAGTTCTGGGAAGACGTAAACTCCGCTCCCCACCAGGGCCTGAAAACTTCCTTTTCCCGGTGGTCCAAAATGCCTGTGCTCTGTCTAAAGTGCTCTGAGCTCACAGTCTGAGTAACAAACTGAGCTTACATTAGATAGCATCAGCTATATTTTGGAACAGTTTACTTTACTTTGCAAATCACAGAGAGTTGAGGCGTAGCAGCCAGAGGACATTGGAGGGAACCAAGAAAACTTTTTTTTTATACATATGAACCAGTTCTCTGAAATCATTGTTCACCTCTTCTCATGAAATGTCTGTGACATTGTGATTCATTATTGATAGATAACATGTATTCTCAAAACTTTATTCATCATAGTGCAGAAACAGGCGTATGGGGCACACAGTGGGAATGACAGAGACACTGTTCACCTGATTATGCATCAGTTTAGCATCAACATGATTTAAAACCTGTTTGAAATCGCATGCGTTAGTCTGAATATGGCATTTCAAATCACCAACACAGTCACACTGAAGAAGGTCCAGTGCTGCGCCCATGCTTAACATTTGTAGGTACACTGTCTGTCTGTGGGAGGCAAAGACACATCTGCATAAGTCAATGAACCGAGTCATCTTCTGTTTCGCAATTACTTTCAAAGCGTCTGCGATGTAAGGTCAGCGCATCCATACATTCATTTCCTTACATCAATGCCTGGTGGGTGGATTCAGCAGCAATCCAAGACCTGCTCAGACTGAATTTATCACCGTGTGAAAAACCTTTTGAAATCTGACTAGCTTTAAAGAACATGACTAATGTGGATGGCATCCACATCCAAATGAACAAACTGACGTAGGCACTTTCGACGGAAGATATCTCCTATACCGATTGCATTGGCTTGTTCAGTTATGTATGTAGGTCGGATTTGGTTATGCAACCTCATACAGACGTGCCATTGTGATTTCATTTTCTGTGTGGTATTGTGAATAAGGTAAGATATTGATTTGAATGAAAAGTACATATCCATCAGTTCTAGAGGGTATCTGTGAGATTATATGAGTGTTTTCAGAGATATAAGTATTGATTTAATATCTCAGCATTCATACCTTGAGGTCCTAGCAAAGATTGGCAGGCTCAATTTCATTTTAATTATACCTTTAGGTGCTGCATTCTGTATTTAATTGCAAAACATCTGAAATATTACATACTGCAATTTGAACCCAACACATAATGTTGTATATTTGGCATGTTTTCTTCCTGTCCTAAGGAGTAGGAAGTTTTGTCCAACTTTTTCCAAGTCTCCAGCAGTAGATAACCACCAACAGTATACTGTACTGTGCACTTGTTTTATCCTGCTACAACAAGGGCCTGTTAGATTCAGTGTGGACATGGACGAAAACAGTACTAACTGCAGAACTGAAGGAGTCTCAAAGGAGCTGTGATGTCTGGGTAGAGAGAAGAAGCTAGAGCAAGAGGGAGGGAGATGGGACTGCGAGTGGAGCGTGAGAAAAATCCTCAACATGTTGGAAATCTCTCTATATGAAGAATAGACCAACCAGCGTCGCATGCACAGGTTTCATCCAGGACACAGGAAGCACATTTAAACGTTAAATGTCAGAAGTCGAGGAAATGTCCCCTTCCCTGTGACTTTCAGTCCCATCCCTCGCCCTGCCCTGCAGCACACAGAGAGACGGAGGCTAAAGCCAAAAAATGTTGAGAGATACAAACAGCATTAAGCCACATTAAAGAAGATTAGGGCAAGCAATCAAGTATTGGTCGTCATGGAAACACCAAGCCTGAACTGTTATTAAGTGGAGCCGGCTGGCTAGCCAAGACTAAGATTCTACAATGGGGATAAGCTAAATGCTATCTACCCAAGCCACCCCCTCCTCCCTCAGCTTTCTGTCTGTAATTCGGGATAACATGACAATCTACATCCCAGATAATCTTTGTCCTCTCAATGTATTTATACTCGTTCTGCTTATTTATGGCACCGTGGATTGTAGAGAGAACCCCTTTCCCTGTGGTTTGTGTTACATTTATCCACTGCTGCTTATTCCACGAGCAGCAGTTAAAAGTATTAAAGGGTCATGTATCAATTGAATTGTGACCCAAAGGCTGGTTATGCATTCAAGAGGAAACGCTCCAATTATGATCAATATTCTCTCTCTAAGATGCCCCATCGTCATCAGCATGGGAAGTAACCCCTTATTTCACGTGTCGGTTTGAAGCACTGCCGTGGCGAGAGTTGCCCCAATTCCCACTGAGCCAAACAAAAAGAAAAAAAAAAAGAAAAGAGGGTGAGATGCCTTTTCAGCCCTCCAATTGGGCTTTTGAAAGGCAGTCAGCTAAAATGCAGGCTTAAATATGAGCGCTAATCCAGAGAGCGTCACAAGTCGAGTCACCAGCACAGAGAGAATGAGAGCCGTGGAACATAAGGACACCATTGAATGTAGAAGTATAATTTGAAAAATGTTATTTCAAGCTAAGCACTCATATTATACAGCACATTATGCACTCATTATACAGTCTGAACAATGATATGCCTCAGCTGGATGCTGAATGATGTGCTGTATAGTAAAACCACATATTTAATATGTGGATATTTTTAGTGTCCATAAGGATTTTTTTATACGCTCTGTACAGAACTCAGCGTGTCTTTTTCTTCTCTTCATCAGTCTGATGCAACAATGCAACATGTAACTCGCCTTTAAAGCATTTCAGTGCTGTGTGGTGCACGCGATATATATTATGATGATATATTAGCAAAGATGCAGTAGAGCAACAATAAAAATAAAAACAAAGTAAAAGACTATTAAAACAAACAACAGCACAACAGACAAGTGCATCATGAAAATTATGTTCTATTCTGTTCTATTAAAAATACAATCTGCTAAATGACTGCTCCAAAAGTGTTCCTGTATCTGCTGGTCTGAAGCGTCACATTTGAGCGATGCATGATGTTGCAGCAAAAGTGGTGAAATCTGTGTCACCTCCTGCCCTTCTCCACCCGCTGTCCCTGGCTTGGGTTTCATTTGTTCTCAAAACGATGTGTCACTCCAAAACAAAGGCTGGAGGTGAGCACAGGTCCGGAGTGTTACTCTACCTACTGCTTACCTACCGTGTCCAGTGTGCGCCGCAGTTGCAGCAGCGATACGCGGCCGTGCTAGTCAATGTTTCCAACCCCAAATGTAACCAAAAGCGGGGCTCCCCTCGGCTCTGCATGGAATATGTCGATTTACACAGAGCAGCTCGAGCTGGCTGGAAGCCAGGCACAGAACCAGCATAGAGAAGCCAATGGATTTTCAAAATAAAACACCCCATGCTGGTTGGAAAAACAGATACAAATTAAACAAATTACATACATGGCATATTTAAACGTGTGGAAGCATGTTGAGAAGCACAAAAAAACAGGAAAAAGAGCAAATCTGAGCAAGTAAACAAAGGCTCCGCTTCTGAAACCGCCTCTGTGGGGTTTGAAGTCACGTGCAGGACGGACCAAAACAGCGTCGCGCTAGGAACAGTATATATCGTTTGACAATGATCTAGTTAGCAGCTTGAAAGCCAGATAATTCCTTCAGGAGTTGGTAGAATTCAAAACAGACAATATTGTAAGTACTTGGATTCATCCGGCGGACTCGCACTCAGCTCAAAATGAATGTGTGCGACGACGTGGTGTGTTAATGAGCAACGTTTTGCCAACAAACATTAAAATTACCGAAATTGTTAGAGTGTATTCCTTCCATGCCCAGGTGAGTTCATCCAGGTTTGGTGTAAGGCGCGGCAGACTTTGTCACAGTACTCGAAGCGATTTTGTATCACTGTTTAAGGTCGTAAAACTCAAATGCTGCCAGATTGGTTATACACAAAGGCTGAGAAGACAGGCGAAGGTGTGTGTTAGTGTGTGTGACTCAGAGTCCAAGGCTCTTCTATATCTTACAAACACTCCAGCGCAGTGCCGTGTGCATTGTGTAAAGAAATAACATAAAATCGGAGAGGTGGCAGTCCTTCCTCTTTTTTTACAGCAAAGATTCTCTGCAAGAGAGAAAATACGACAACTCCAGTCATAGTTTAACTTAGCTTTTATTTTCTACTCCTGCCTCATTATTAGGTCAACAACACACAATCCCAGCATGCTCGTCATCCATTACACAGAAGTGTCGACACTGCTCATCCAGGAAGTAGCTCTAGCTCCTCCAAATTGAATTGGGATCATTAATATTCCGCTCGGGGCCCCTGTGCACTCGGGCGGGGCTCTACACGGGGAAGCGGAGAGAGACGTATAATGTTCTGTCAGCATATGCGCTGGGCCCCGTCCATCTGTGTGAAGGGGCCCCACAGCAGCGATAATATCCCTCTCCCCCCTCCCTTTACACTGGAAACCAGTACAGTCAAGGGTCCCGCCGGGGTAGAACAGGAGAAAAAGTTCCCAACATGGTACTTGGCGTGTGTTATCTGTGTGTATTCCATGTTTGTGTGTATTTCTGACCTGTGTTTGTGCTTGCATCTGTATTACACGAGTGCACGCGTGCAGATCGCGCCCTTTCGTGGCCACGAGAGTTCAGCAGCATATATCACGTTGCCCCGGCTGCCATATTGTGACAGAGGTCACCTGTGTGCAGTCTAGGGACTGTTCTGTCATTCTTTCTCCTCCCCTTCCTATTACCCTATTAGCTGTTTCCCCAGAGGCACCTTATCCTTACTGCCATCTGCTGGCACGGCATGCATACTGATTAATTAACAAACACGGCTAAAAACAGGCTGGGCACTCATTAAAACACTCATTATATAGGACATCGGGGGGGCTGAGTGTCAGAACTGTGTCGCCCGATTCCTTAAGTTTTATTTTCTTATTTATTTTCCGCTTTGAGGTTCGTCAAACTCGGTTTTGCTTCCCTCGCTTTCTGCCCTCGTCCTCTGATACCATCGGGAGTGGAGCTGGAGAAGGGGAGAGGCTTAGGATGTCCTCCTCTAATAGGGGCCAAGAAGTGGGGAGGCGGGGGGGGTTGGAGGCAATGAATGAGGAAATGAGACTCAAGGAAAGGTGAAAGATTTGAGATCCAGCCAGGCATACGGTGAATCGTAGCAATGTCAGATCCCGCAGAAGTACAAGACGATTAAGTGTGAGTTATGAGCCTCGGGGGAGTTATTGGCTTTGGGATTTTTTATAGGCATTGTGATAGCCGGAAATTGGTTGGACCTCCAATAGGATCTTAGCATTATTGCATATATTTCATAAAAGGGTCGGTGTGTGTGTGCAGGAATGGGTGCAGACACGTGTGTGCGCGCACGTTGTTAGAGGGTAACCCTTCGAACCCCCTGCTGCTCCTAGAGATTGAGATCGGGGTTAAGTACTATCTTTGCACGCAAACACGCGCGTTCATACGCGCGGTGAGATAAAACGCTCTCCTTAATGTGAGATCAGTGGATCAGCGATGAGGAAGGATGGATTAATTGCAACCGATGTGACCTAGGGTCATAAAGGAAGATCTGAAGTAAGAGAGAAAACAACAACAACAACAACAGAAAAAAAAAACAGAGTGGGAGTAGGTCTTAAACCAGCCTGCGAGCATTATCCTCTAACACACACACACACACGTACACACACACAACAACCCACGCACACTCACATAAACCATTATCATGAAACATCTGTCCACCCTGTTGACCCCCCTCAGCTCAGGTCAAATAAGGCCGATTACACTGTAGTGAGATGGATGGGAAGATACAGATTGATGTGTGTGTGTGTGTGTGTGTGTGGGTAACCCTGTCTGGTTTTTATGCTGTGTAGTGTGATGTGTGTCCTAGGCCAGAGGGCCGAAGCAGTATAATCCTGATAGTCACATATCTGCCACATAACAACAGGAGGATTCCTCAAGTGTGTTTTAAAAGTGTGTCGTGTTGTGGAATGTTTCTGTGTGTGTGTGTACTGACCTTTTTTTTTAAAAAAATGTGATGCGATGGAAAATAAACACGCATTCAAATTTGAATTACGATAACTAATCAAGTGGGTGGAGGGTGTCATAATATGATCAGCTATGTTTGTTTACCAGCAAAGCTTGTCATGTATGACTTGTTAATTATATCAGTCATGCCTGGTTAGATTGTTGGACATGTTATTACTCTGACCTGATTAACAAGTTTGCATCAAGCAGAATCTTAAAAATATCTTGTTTCTATGTGAAAACAATCAAACCAAATGACACTGTAATTAGTAGTAATAATAATAATAATAATAATAATAATAATAATAATAATAATAATAATAATGACAAACATGGAAACCTTGTTAGTTTTTTTATGGTTCTCCTGAATACTGTAGTTCTTAAGGCAGCTGCCTTTTTACAGATGATTTTCTTCTAATCTAAATCTAGCAGTTTCATCTGATTGTTTACCTGCCCAGACCACAACTGTAATATTTTGATACACTTTCCACTCTCATAGTGTCGTTTTCAGCTGTAGCAGGCTGAGAGAAAAAAAAAAAAAAAAGCTCTAAAAGCCCCTGTGCATTATCCTGCTCAGCATCAAACAGCAGACAGACACATTTAGTTTCTAACTGCCAAACGGATAGCGGAGATTTTAGCAGCCAAAGAGCCAGATATTTCTCTCAGGAGCTGGTAGGGACCAAAAACAGAGCTAAAAGACGTATCAGGTGGCCAGAAACACAATTCCAAATGAATAATTATGCTGTTTTGTAACTGCCGAATCTGTAGAGAAGAAAATGTTTGTGTTGTATCAAGTTCAAATGTTTCAGTGTTGTGTTTGGAACTGGTTTCTGCTGGCCAAAACGGGTTACTGCAGGTTTGAATATAACCCTTCCATTTAAAAGTGATATTATATTTTAGACAACAGCTGGATGTGTTCAGTCATGGTATGATATTGGATGACTGTTTCAGAAATTTAATTGGGAGATTCCAGCTGATGCTCACTGTTCCCTAGCTGTTGGTCATTGACATCTACCTACTAACTAGTTGCTAATTGCATGTCTGGAAATGACTCGATGCAATTAGCAAGATTGTCCACAGCAAGAGTCCCACAGACTGTTGCGTAACATGCAACACACACAAAAGAAAATAATGGGTCAATATCCAGCACCAAAGTTCTGTATTTAACTTTAACTGACTTTGTCTGTCTTTGTACTGTCACCTGACTTCCTAAAGCCTTTTCTGTACAGTAAGTCACTTGGCAGGCAACGTCTGGCCAGTCCTAGAGTGTCAATGCTAAACAAGGCATGTGACACACGACATTGCCAAGAAAAGCAGTGGGGTTCATATTCAGACAATGGGGGGGGGGGTCTTCCAATTTGGCTTAGTCATAGAATAAATCTTAATTAGCCACAGTTGACAAAATCTACTGGCAACAGTCAATTATAGTTATAGCCAAAAAAGGTAGTAAAAAAGTGAAAGAATAATTTAGTCTCGACTTGTTAAGATGCTTCTAGTAATACTTGATCAATAGCACTGCTCTTCTAATTTAACCCTTCACTTGGAAAATGATCTACTGATTTATCATTCAGCTACACAATTCTCCCCTTGCACATTAGTCTATCTAGATTTTATGGTAATGTTTTCTATACTTAAATAAATGCTGCACACAGCTGATTTTTTTTTTTCAATGATCTCATTCACCAGCTCACTAAAATATTAGAGGACACTGTGCTGTACCAGGCTGAAATCTGTCAAATTAGTTGAATGCCAAACTACTGTGCTCACAAAATACTAAATGGAGTAAATAGCACGGGTTAATTATTACATGTAATGGTTGAATGTCAGAATAAAGTTGAACAAATATTGTCCATCCATCATTTTAAAAAGTGGCTTCAGTCTCTTTGGCAGAGTTCCACATTCTTAACTAGATTATCAAAGAAAATCTATTCAAATTTATTTTAGCGGTGTAAACAAGGTATTTTTACCTTTGCTCAGTTGTGTGTTTTCGGTCCTGTTTATCTCTTTTTGTTTTGCATGAAACTTCAAAAACTTGTTAACGGTTTCCATTAAAATTTAGTGAAATGTCGGGCCATAGGCCAAGAAACAAATCATTATTAGCTCTTTGTTTCTTTTTAAAATATTTTTAACACGGTACAATTTGGGTTTTTTTTTTTAAACGAATTCAAGTAAAAGCACCGCACGCATGCATGTCACGACTGGCTTTTTTTTGGCTTGTGCTTTGTCACGTATATGTATGCAGATGCAGATTAGTCATTTCCGAAACGGTTTCCAAAAATAGAATAAGAACTTTAGATGCTTGTGCAGCCCTACTGGACTGATTTCAAATTTTGCTAATCAAATCAAGTCTTAGCACTTAGGGGGCTGGCAGTCTGCCACAGGTAAGACTGGACAGTGCAAAACATGCACAGATACAGGACCAAAATCTCTATACTATCGCCTGCCTGCATGGATGGGATGGTTAGTTTAGGCCAAAAGCGCAGGAACCAGTGGATGATATTAATAATTTAAGCTAAACACAGGAGTTAAACACTTAATAGAACATCCCACATAATGATATTATCGTCATTGCTTGACATATTGGTTCTTTTAATGACACTTCTACCACCTCTGTAAATAGATATGATGGTGTCAAGGCCTTTTGCTGTTTTGCTAACACCTAAGAGCGAAATACTGGAGTAATGAAGTGAAAGCCTCACGCTGTGGCATTTGTATTCTGGCTTTAATGGTTTCCCTATGACTTATTATTGCTTCAATAGCTATCCATCAAAGATTTTGAATGTGTCTCACAGAGTTCCCCTGTGGCTCAGCTGTCTGGTGCTCTGTGTTGCCAATACTATACACCCCGACTGTGGGGCTTGACTATCAGCCCCCACTGTGCAGTCACATCTGTCTTTATTACTCTGTTTCCTGCCACCCCTTACAGCTGCTAGCATGAAACACTAATAAAATAACAAGGAGAGCTGAACTCTTGTTTAAGACAAAGTGTTCATCCCACAGAGACATACAGCAGAGCAGAGTGCACTGAATCCACTGTACTGTACTCTATGAGCCTATGATAAGCTGCGCCTTGTGCGGCGCTGGCTTCCTTGATTATTTTCACTTGAGTTTCACGGTATGTGAGCTGTAACCCCTTAGGCTCAAAGCTGTACATTTGGAACACTGCTAAGTGATTGCTACAAGCTAAGCGGCAGTCATGTCTGCGCCTATGGACATTAATGAGATTTAGCCTAAACAAGCTAGTAAGTGTGTTGTCTGTGTTCATTTACATCAACTTTCCTCGGAACCCAAACACTCTGCGAGCTGTAAATACTGCAGTCAGAATGCTGGAAGTAACATATAGCCTGCGATTCTCATGAAAGCCATTGCACCATATTGATATTGTTTCAGAGCAGATTAATTACCTCTGAATGTGCATCATTGCATGTATCGCTCCTGACGTGCCCAAACGGAAGGATTCTGCAGATCTGCACTTTTCCTCATCTAGTCCGCAGGCTGATGTTAGCTATGCAGTCAATAAAAGCTGATGGATCAAGTCAAAGGGTATGAGGCAGGAGAGAACAAAGAGAAAGAGATACATTCTTCATAATAAATTTAAAAGGCACAGCAAAAGGCCAACGGAGCAGATGCAAATTATCACTAACAGTCACAACCTTTATGGAACCTGTCGGGTTGACACACACGGCCGAAAAGCTTCCTGTTTTATCGCTGCAATTTAAAGTAAAGCTTTTTTTATGATCCCGTGTTGGAAGAAATAATTCATCAAATGCGTTGACCTCTTTGTCACCGAGATTCACCTTTTAAACCAAAAAAAAATCTATAGGTTTTAACAGTCGCAAAGCGCACATACACACACAGACACACACACGCGGGAACACTCCTAATAAGGACATCATATGCCTCGCCTGCCAAATCCGCATCAATATTTCATATTTACCACACTATTTATCCACTTCGTTTATCATTTATGAGTGTTATTTAGGGTGTCACAGTGCACACGCAGAAGATTTCCGTGTGTTTATACATCTTGTGTAAGTTTGCCATTTAAGATAATGTCACGGCAGGCCATAAGCTCCTCTGGCATCTTCTGTATACAGCCATCGACAAGGCTATTCTCTCTGAATAAACAAGTGTCCGTTCTCCTCAACACTCGACCCTTAATTATTCATATGGAGTTGAATGCGACATTGTTTATCAAGGCTAGGGCACCAGGGGACCTTGTGCTCTGAGCAATTCACCTACGTGTGTGTGTGTGTGTGTGTGTGTGTGTGTTTGTGGAGTGTGAGAAAGCAAGACGGAGAGTGAAAAAAGATATTGAACTAGCTCATGCACAGGGAGCCAACTTTCTAATTGGTAATTAAAATACCTTTGACAAACTAGCTTTAGCTGTCTACTCGCTATTGGTATGTTAATGAGGGTTGAAGAGGTAAACTGCGTTCCCACCAGAGGAGCAGAGAAGAGACAGAGAATGTGTTTGTCATGATGAACACTGCTTATTTTAGCATGTGTAAGTGGGTGGTGACTTCATTTGACCCAGAGTTGCCCACACACACACACACACACACACCAAACACTCAAATCCAAAGCACAAATCAACAACAAACCCACCCTGACGTTGCAAAAAAAAAAAAAAAATGGTTGTAATATATGTATGTCTTCATGTTTGAGTGAGTTAAAGTCTAAAGGGGAAGGGGCACTGCTGTTTTTGCCACATGTGATATCTTTCTTCTGTACATGTGAAGGCAATTTTACAACTTTACTCAGTACCTTTACCCATAAACCAGGTTACTCTGGGAAAAAACAGCTTACGCAGGAAATCGGACAACGCATTTACGACATGTGTATATAAAATCTGTGTATGGCGTACAGGCAGCAGATTGGTTTTGCGATTTCTTTCTTACCCCTGATGTTATTTCAGAAGCGTGCTTGGTTTTAGCTATTAAGTGTATTAGTGATATAAACCATTTTGTGCGTGTGTGTGTGTGTGTACCGGAGCGGTTGAGGACGACTGTAAATCTCAGACACATTGGTGCCTTTAGGGGAAGAAACGGTAAAACAGACTTATTTTGACCTATGTTCCACTTAAAAAGCTGAAAATGAATGATATTTTTTTTATTATTATCAATTAAGCTGTTTTGTTTTAATCAACGTAGATAAGTACTGAAAAATGCCCATTAGGATTAACTATGAAATGAGAGAGAAAAGCAGAACATGCTCACAAAGGAGACACTGGAATGAGATCATTCTTGGCATTTTTGGTTGAATTAATAATTATCAAAGTGGAGACAGTATCTGTTTATTCAGTGATTTTAAATGCAATGATAAAATAGTCAGATATTCCAGAGCTCAAGGTGACGTCTTCAAATCTCTTGTTTTGTCCACTCAACAGTCCATGACCCAAAGATATTCAGTCTATGTGCTCAACGGTGATCTCACTATGTTGGAGCGGTAGCTTCATTCATGGAAAAAAAAAGCCACAGAATTCACGATGTTAAGAGAAAGAGAGTAAGGGAAGTGATTAAAGACGCATCGCGTTCTTCCCCCTGAAGGGCAGTTACATGCCACGCAGCATTCCTCATTCCTCATTCCTTCTGCTCAACAACAACCACGAGACAAAATAGTGTGAACAAGACGACTTTACTCCAGTTACACCAGTCTGTCCCCAAATGAAAATCGAACCGAGACGCGAGTGTGTTCGAAAGCCCAAAAGCCTTTACGCTAAGCCAGCAATTTATGAGATTCCATGTCTGGGAAAGGTTAAAATGAGGCAAATTATTTTTTAAATCTGCCAGAGCCACGCACACACTCCTCAACCTGCACAGAAACATATCAGACATAATAAGAATATAAAGTTCCAATATGACTTCTTGTTACATGTCTCTTTTTTTTTGGGGTGAATGTCACATCCCAGAATATCTGACATTTTAAGTCTAATAGCATGTCATCACGTTTTAGAGACTTAAAGGCCATGGTACTAATAACAATGGAAATGGCAATGCTTTTATGCCACAGGTGTGTCTTAGATTTAATGCACTGCACTGTTCCATAATTAAAGGGTCAAGTTGAACCAAATGAAGACAGAAGTCTGGGCATGGGCAGCACGTATCATTGAATTTGCATGCATTGTACCTGCCAGTTATGTATATCTAAACATGTTTCCTCAGCATCTTGCCCTTACATGCAGTTATCTATCTTAAGTATAGAGTTGCCTTGACACCCTAAATATCATGTGATACATTTGCTGATGTCTGGACATTTAACAGGCGTGTAATAGACCTCCATCTCTTCTCCTCCTCCATCATCAGCGTTCTCACTTCCACTTCTCCTTCAACCTTCCTCCCTCGATATTCAACCTCCTCCATCGCCCCCTTTGCCCACCTCCCCACCCCATAACCCCATGCTGCTCCTCCCTTGTACACATCCTGATCCCCCAACGCCCCTCTCTCCCTCTCTCAACCTTCTCCGCCTCCCTTTTCTCCCCAATTACAAAGCACTGTCAGCGGGGTTGTCAGTGTTGCACTGAGGAGTGCGGGGCATAGGCAGACGCATTGCTGTTTGATCATTCTCTGCACATCCACGCAGAAAGCCACCCTGGATAAGCACACACTTTAGAGATAACGTCCTTGTATCATTTAAATGTTAATAGGCTTTCTATGGGCTCAAACCTACATTTATTATTGTGCAAATGAGCCAATTTCCCCATATCTGTGCTGTCGTTAGAGCTGGCATGTTTAGTTGTCTGAACATAATTAGAATTATTGTACTGTAAGGAAGAGAGAAGAGGATGGGGGGGGTGAAAAGAAAAGAGAGGAGAGGGAGCTCATCGTCTGTTCTACGTAGAGTGGGACAAGCTCTTTGGTGAAAGTTTCCTTTGAGAGAGAAAGAAACATTCTCACTTTCTTTTTCATCCCACAGATTTATGGATCATCCCAATTTTCTTTCTTCCTTTTTTTTTTTCTTTCACTAGAGGATGTTGGCACAGTTTGCTTCTGTGGGGGAGTTTCTTTGCTATAGACGGGGATGGAGGAGTTAGCGAGAAAGTGAGAGACAATAGCAAATAATGTACCGCGGATATACAGTTGGTGCAGAGGGTACGATCAATGTTAGACAAATCAATTTCAATATCAGGGATCTGTTGGGGGCCCTCAAGGCCTGATGGAGCGAGCCCAAGATGGCTCTGATGTACACCCCTCTGCTGTGGAAGTGTGTGTGTGTGTGTGTGTGTCCGTCCTTGGTTGTTTGAACTGTAAATCTGAACATTTAGATGTCATTGAGAATGTGTCAGCGTCGGCACACTCATCATTGGTTTCTCCTGTCAGATTAAAACATTTCATGTAGAAGCTGAATCTCAAAGAATGTCTATTTGCACTCTCTACATAATGACTGCTCTTTGTAAGGCATCAGTCAATGATTATTCCGCTGCACAATGTAACATATTCTTGGATGGCAAGACATTTGCATGCAGTACAAATATGCAATGCACAGAATAGTGCTGCATTTGACCGGTGTTGCTTATCACGCTGGATCTACAATTAATCACAATTAAGGCTGCGATAATGATTATTTTTATTCACTCATTATGTTCACTCATCTTCAGTGTGTTGAACGAATTATCACACCAGCCCAAATTATGATATTATATTCTGTAATTTAGTGTTTGAAACAGCTGAGGGTCATAATATATTTGAGGATTAGACAATTATGCACTCCCAACACCAGATATCCATTTCTCGTGACAAAAATCTTACATTGTGGGTACTTTGTACCCTCAATGGAGCTATACTAGCACATTTCTTCCAAATGTAAACACTAGGCGCTGGATTTTGTCATTTCTTAAAATGTTTAGGTAGTCCAGTTTAACATTGTTGACAGTTCTTTTTTTTTTTCTGTCAGTTTCCTGACAAGTGAAAACTAGTCTAAAGTGCCCGCATCTTTAGTGTGTTTGACGCTGATGGCCGTCTAGCCGAGAATTACAGGTGTCAAAAATTGGAGTTACATTTGTTTGTTTGTTGTTTCTAAGAGTTTGAGAGTGTATTTTAGAGTATGTGACTGAGAGACAAGCTGTGCTTCAATGGTAGTATTTCCAGTTTCAATTTTACGAGACAAAAAGGTCCAAGGATGGATTCATTCTAAAAAGACATGTAATTGTAAAAAATATTTTTTCAGAAAACAGCTATTGGGAAAAGGGACTGGTATTATAATCAGGGTCATATGCGTCAATACAGTGTTACCATAATTTCATGGTTTCAACAATCAACATCAACCAACCAAACTGCCAAGTCAGTCAGCCCAGAACCCAAGGTTACATCTTCAAGCGGCATGTTTTGTCTGACCAATACTCCAAAACAGAAATACTTGGGATCGTGTTCACATGTGAGGGTAACATGGAGCTTGAGATCAAGCCGACGCGTTTCCTTCACAAGGTGTCTGGGCAAACCCTTAGAGACAGGCGAACGGCTTGGACATCCAAAACAAGTACTCTTTGTAGAGCGGCTGCTCCTTCATGATGAAAGGCTGGATCTAGGGGCAGATCCAGAACTTACTGGAGGGATTAGATATCACATCTGGTCAAATGCTATAGTATCCCCTGGAAGAGCAGGAGAACATGGAGTGGAAAATGGATGGACACATTTATGGTATCAGTGTCAGAACCCACCATCTATCGTCTATCATGTGATGGTGATGTAGCCTCTGGGGGCAAGTGCTTCTGGGTAGCCAGTGGATATCTGGAAACAGATATTTGGGCCATGACTTCCAGTCAGATTAGCAACTTGATAGAATAGCAAGAATGAGGAGGAAGACACATTCCTGCTAATCTCTATAAACGGATATCTGTAAATGAATGCAGATAATACAAATTAACAGAAGGCTAAATCACTGTCAGATGATAGCTGATGCATTCTGAGATTGCATTTTGGCTCTTCCACTTCTTTTGCTCCTCACATGGACTACTTAAACCAAAGCCCGCTCATATGGGATTGGACTCCACTCCAAACAGTAAACCAGAATGCTTACGGTGCCGAAATCCCGCTGCCTTGCCCACATATTATACATTCATATGCAGATATCTGTTGATAGAGATTAAGGTGGCAGACAGAACCGAGAGTCCAAAGAAGATGGTATCTAAGAAGATGCATAAATGTACTGCGTCGAAAGATAACCGCTGAAGATACAGAGCAAACCAATGGCACTCGTTTGTCAGCGGCAGCGCCTGTAGGATTTGACGTAACTACAGGTTTCTCATGTCCACATTAAGACATTTGAGTTGCAGTAGGTTGTAACTAAGAGGACAATATCAGATTCTGCTGTCAAAGCTCACAATCCACAGAGATGTCAATCATCCCGCTCTCTAGCGACAGATGACCTCTATCATATCCCCCTTTCTCTCGGTATCTGTACTGCGCTTCCCTCTCCTCTCTTCTGCTGTCATCCGCTCTGTTTGCCTGTCTCTAACCGTCTACCCTTGTACCTGCATCCTTCTCTCTACCGTTCCATCATATTTTTTTTCTTCCCTCTCTATTCCCCTGTCATTCTTTCAACCTCTCTCCTTCATCCTGCTTTTTCAGCTCACTTACTTGTCTCATATTTGCCTTTCCACCCCAGATATGTGCTTCTCTCATTTCCTACTTATCCTTTCAAAACCGTCTTCAGATCTCCTCCTCCCACCCTCCCTTTTGTTTTCCTCTGTTCCATTTTGCCGCCGCTACCTGCGGCACCACTCCCACTCTGTCTGTCTGTCTGTCCCCGCATGTTTAAGTTCCCATCACTTGTCGTTGCATTTCGTCTTGTTCTGGAAGTGCTCACGCGGGATCCAACCCATTGAAGGCCATCTGTTAGCCGATCTGACGGGGCTGAGTGTGGCTGTAACACTGGCAGTGGCCACTGGCACTGGCACGGTCTAGTGTTTGGCGATGGCAGCGCAACCAGACAGCCAAACAGACAGCCAGCTTTCACACTGTGTTTATAAACAGTCTGATTGTTCATTTGCAGGCACCTGGCGATGATGCTGCTGGTTTGTGGCTCAGCGCATGAGGTGAATCGATATGGGACAAGCAAATGGCTCCTGAATACATTCGGTCCTCACTTACCTCCGTCCTCGGTCACCCCTTCTCAACCTTTCCCCCCCGGAAAGAAGTACCTTGACAACAAAGTATTACACACTGACACAATGTCCGTTTTGCCCTCTTTTGCAATCAGGTTAGCCGGGCAAAAAGGTGTGAAATTGCTTACTGCTTTGTGAACCAAATCTGTGTTCTTGTGTTAATCCCGGTTTCTGGAGCCAAACCTGCAAGAACTGCTTTCCTTCATAACACACAGAGCATGGAGCATGCAAATATGCATATGGCTTCAAATGAAAGCATTCAAAGCCAAAACAAAAAAAAAAAAAACCTGGCACACATTGTAGGTTAAGTACATTTCAAAAATCCAAACTCGCTTTCTTTCTCAAACACAGGCACAGAGTATGCACTGATGAACTTACACGTAATACACATTTGTTTTGACAATGGGGATTTCTCACATGAAGTTTACACTCTACTTGAGTTGGAATTAGAGTATACATCTCTAAACATATACATCCATGTATATTTAGTGTTGCAAAGGGGTGGAACCTTCTTGGTAAAGTTCCAAAGTTTGGCGAGTTAAGCTGGGGAATTTTAGGAAATATTCCAATTCAGATACTTTCCATGGGAATTATGGAAATGAATGGTAATTAACTGGAAATTGGGGGTAACTTAGTAATTGGGAGTAAGCTAGCATCGCCGATACGATAGCCTCATAAATGGTCAATGAAACGGTGCTGGCTATAGCTTCTTTAGCATCTAACTTATCAGCTGGTTATCTACTGTACGAATACATGTTCATGTGCTATTTACAAGTTAAATATCAATAACATACATCAAATATATTTATCCCATAATGTCACTTCATTTCACTTAACTTTACTTTCTCAAATTTCACATGGACAGTTTCCAACTTTGAAACTTCCTGGCATTTTGCAAACCCATGTCTATGTTTCTGTGAACCTATGACAGAGACAGAGGTTCTCAAAGGAGGTGCCACACAGTCAACAACCCACTGTGGAAGCTTGGGTTTCAAGCAGGTTGATTTGTTGATTAAAGACCTCTATGGAGGTGCAGAGACAAAACAACCTGAATGTACAACATTCAAGTATTTTAAAAAAAGGGAACAGCCACATAGGCCTATCTGAGTTACCCCTAAGAAAGTTTGCCTACGAATGATCCTATGACAAGCATTGTTCCAACTTTAGCTTGTATTTCAGCTGTATATCACCATCCATGGTTGAGAAAGGAACTTTGAGACTGACGCTGTAAACAGTTTCTCCAGATGAAGTAACATCAGGGCGAAAATGTTGGTGACGTAATGAGGACCTACCAGCTTCATTCTTTAAATGGGCACTCTATTCAAGTGCCATCACTTCAGCCAGATGGTTACAAATGTTTCAAGCATAGACTGGGGGCATGGAGTTTAAACTAAAAGGGGTTTCCCAGGCCGAGGATCCAGGATTTTTGCCTTGTCTTGTACTTGTCAATGTGTTGCACTCATTCGCAAGCACTAAAAATGAGGTAGGTAGTGAGTGATGGTGTGTGTGATGGAGGAAAAAAAAAAAAAAAAGAGAGAGAGACCTCGAGAGATCAGTTCAAATCTTTCATACTGTCTCTCTTCCACACAGGCAGGTGATCACTGTGTAGTGTGGGCATGCTTGTAGGATCTTGGGTTTGGTAAAGTTACACGAGCTGTCAGAGGCACTCGCTCCAGGGCCTCTCAGTTAAGACGGTAAAAGGGTGCGTGCATTTCCGACACCTTTCAAACATCTGATAAGCATTTCCATTGAAACACTCTCACACCTTTTAGTCTCGCCGTGAGCAAATCAAATCACTTGCATAACAATTACATCACATCGTAGGCCATAATCGACATCTGGGTTCCATTAATAACTCTCACTCACATGTGTAGGCAACAGGAATTATTATTCTCCAAAAGCTTCTAACCAATTAGAGGTTGAGATTTTATTATTCAAATTAGACGGAACATAATGCGATTAATGGTCTGATTAAGCATTGATTGTGTAACTCGTAGGTAACCATGCTATGTAACTAACTTGCATACATCCCATCCCATCCTGCCAGCAAACGCACGCATACACTTTGACAGCCAACCTCAAACAAACCCAGAACAGAGGCAACAGAAGCCACTGCTGACTTGTTTGAAATCAGTTGATTTGGCAATTAACATGGCTGAGTAGCTGCTTCGCTGAGAAGCTTTGTATTGATTTGCTTTCACACGAAGTTGAGAATTCGCATCACAAAATATTATAATCAGCCCGTCCATATTTGTGTGATTTGCAAGTGATTGCCTTTAATTACGGCTAAAACCTAATATAGACCGCACATCTAAAAAGCTTAGTGTGTGTCACTGGAAAACTAAAACAGCTACCTAATCAACTTAGCTCGTATCAGTTTCTACCGGAGGTAAATTTCGATTAAGAGAGGAGAGATTCCTGCTTCGTTATTAAAAACACTGACATTTAAGCTGCAGTTTCCATCTAAAGATAATTGCCTTCAGTGTCTTAAAGCTCTTTAGGTGATACTGCGTACTTTGTCTATTATAATACTAAACCTGGCTTGGCTTCTACATATGACACAGAATCCAATTTAGTAGAGGAAGACTCACACGTTCCATGTAATCTTTAATAACAAAATATCTCATAATGCGCAGTGCTTCAGCAGGTTATTCTAGGAGTGAGCTGGGATTAACTGTCACAGGTGTTCTCACAAGAAGAAGAAAAAAAAAAAGAACAAACGTGTGTGTTCTGATCTCTTCATAAGATACCCATGAAAAAAAAAAAATCCATAAGGACTTTGTGCCAACTATCATCAGAGCTTCTGTGTTGCTTCAATAATCTGATTTATTCGCCAAAAAGAACAGCGCAGAATGAAGTCATTTTTTTTTTCTTTTGTTTAGGATCAAATGGGCTTTTACTGAATTTGTTTACTCTCAGGTTTGATTTTTATTGTTTATGTCATCAATGAGCTACAAGAAACAGCGTGGCCTTTTAGAGGGAAGCTAATGGCTGTGGTAGAAGGGAAAACAAGCAAAGTTTCTTTGTACCTTTGCATGCTTGCCAGCCGACAGTGTAACGGAATCAAATGACCATTAATAGCTGCACTACTGAAAGTCAGCTCAAGTCTCTTTGTACCATCCGCAATCACAATTTTGTCTCAAAGGACCCCACAATCTGTACGGCAAACCATACTCTCTGTCCTCTAATCAAAGTCTTTTGGGTATTACAGTGATGTCACTGTAGCGAGACTCCAGGACCCATTCATCCATCCCTTTTCTTCCGCTTATCTGGGGTCGGTTCGCAGTGGCAGCAGGTTTAGCAGGTTGTTCCAGACGTTCCTCTCCCCGGCAATGCATTCCAGCTCCTCCGTGGGGTTTCCGGGGCATTCTCAAGCTAGGTGGGCTATATAGTCCCTCCTGTGGGTTCTCGATCTGCCTCAAGTTCTTCTCCCAGTTGGACGTGCCCGGAACACCTCCAAAGAGAGGCACCCAGGGGGCATCCTAATCAGATGCCCGAAGCACCTCGGCTAGCACCTTTCAATGCGAGGGAGTAACGCGTCTCTACTCTGAACTCCCTCTGGATGTCCAAGCTCCTTACCCTGTCTTTAAGGTGGAGGAAGCTCATTTCCATCCGCTTGTATCTGTGATCTCATTCTTTCTCATCCCCAGTACCCAGAGATGGTCATTCCAATAAAATCTGAGTGTTAAATTTGGGTTTGACGTGATATGAATATAAGGTTATATTGATTAATCTTATCATGTATGTACACATATTTGCAGATATTTGGATCTGAACAATCTATTTTATTACACTGTCATATTTTTCAAGTCATCTCATATTTTATTCCACAGTGATCCACTCAGAGCTTTTTTTTCTTTCTAACAGTGTTTTTTTAAAAGCCATCTTTCTCCTCCCTCGCTTTATGACAAGCTGTTTTGAGTACGTCTCCATTTCTGTTTAGGTGAAAGTGAAAAGGCATGTATCTTGCCAAGCTAAATGTTCTCATTCTACCACCTACCACCACATCAAATTACTTTTTGAAATCCACATGAACCACTCTTCACATCAGCATAAATTAGATCCATCGCGCAGCGCTTATATTAGAAAGGAAATGTGCCACTTTCAAAGCTGGTTCAACTATTACGTGTGTTATTTCCTTTTTCCAAGACAGTGGTGGCAAATGCCAAGAGTTGAGTTTTCATTTCACTAGTGTGTTAACTGCATGACAAATTAATGAGAGCAAACAAGGCCAAATTGCCTCCTAAGTTACCATATGAGCGGTTGCTGACAAGCAATTTAGCATTTAAAAGGCTGTTTTTTTAATAGTTCATTGCAGTGCTCAGGCAACATTTTACATCACTTCAGGCAAAAGTCACAGAGGACAATGAGGGCAAAACAGCAACACCAATCAAGTATTCTTTGGTCTAGCTCAGCTAAGAACACAGAATCCTTCAACATGTTAGCGTGGTGTTTGTTACCCGTTTCTAAAAAGTATCGACACCTGTGGCTTCATGTGTAACACACTCGAGCAAAAGCAAAAAGAAGTAAAGTCTCTGAATGTATTATTTTGTTTCAACACAGATTTGTTGTTCACAATGTGGCACAGGGGTCGGCAACCTATGGCTCGCGAGCCAAATGTGGCTCTTTTGATGACTGCATCTGGCTCGCAGACGGGTGAAAGTAAGCCGGTACGGTCCGGTACTGCGTACCACAACCAACATTCAGTGGCGGTACGCAGTACCAGGAAGATGCCTGCTAAAAATCCCTCATTCAGAACCACTCACGGCCCCTCTCTGGGTCAGAACATAGATCCCAATTCAAAATCAGTAGGAGAGTAAGCATTTGTGTTTCGTGTTATTTTGTTCAGTCAGTTCTCAGTTGAGTGTTCAGTCAGCAGTACGTGAGCGCGCATTCGCGCCTACATCCGAAACACAGCGGTTGCTATGGTGATCGGTGCATGATTGGGATAACTTAAAAATGCGCACATTTATTTGCATTCAGTGTTAAAAAATATTATATGGCTCTCATGGAAATACATTTTAATAATGTGGCTTTTGCGGCTCTCTCAGCGGAAAGGTTCCTGACCCCCGATGTAGCATCGTCAGGGAAAGATGAAGCACATCCTCTGAATGTGTTGATAATGAGTTTAATGTGTCCTTTCAGATTGTAATCAATCAGAGATGGACGTGTACCTAGCAACATCACCGGTAATATCCTTTTTTTATTTTTTTTTTATTTTATTTTTTTGCATTCCATTAAATTCAAGACTAGAATCTGCACCACGTTAGCGTAGCACATAAACTGTAAACAAGGGGAAATCATTATTCCAGTTCTGTCCAAAGATAACATTGATCTGCCATCTCATTAATTAACCAAGCTTACTAATTAGCACATTACTGCATACATTTTTTTCCCCCTGTATCAACACAAAGTGTAAAAACAGTAAGTTGTTGTTCTACACTATTTGTTGGCCATGATTTCCTGGAGTATGGTCATTATTGTGAGGTTTCCAGGCAACCACCGGAACTAAAACCGCATCTTTGTGTTCTCACACTTTTTGTGCAGATTAAATAAATAATACAGCATGTTAATTAGTCAGTTCGAGAGGTGCTGATATGTGGAGTTTGGCGTGATTGTGGTCTTGTCTTTTTTGTGACGAACCTCTTTCCCAAAGTGATGAAGGACTGCTGAGGGCAATATATCTGAGCATAACGTTACATCACCTGACGTTCTTGACAGTTCGGTGTACATTAGCTGCATTTGCGAGATGTGGTAATCCGATACTTGAGGCTACTCTAGGAAATTTGGACACCCACAACATGAGAGGCCGGCTCTTCATGTATCAAGTTTGACATGCGAGTGTTTCTGTTCGTCCCTTGTGATTTCTGTTTCCCTCGCTTGGGGGTGGTTTAACTCACCTTTAGCTGCAGGACTGGACTCTATTCCACTTACACTATCCATTGGTGAGGACAGCATGACATCCCTCTTGCAGAATGACCTAAGTTCCTCCTACAAAGCTGGCAGGGAGAGTTGCTGTCTGGCTGGTAGGCCCGTCGGTTTTAGCCAGACTGCTCTTCTCTTGATGTACTCTCAATTGATTTTTATTTTCGGGTTGTTCCAGATAGGGTCGTGTACTTTACAAATCACTTACTCCTGTGGTATTGTCTCGGCGTGCCACATTTCCGCATCCCTCCACTCACATCTCCCAGGTGTTTTGCATCAGTAGCTAATTAAACGCCCGACCCCCACCGCCACCACCACCCACGTGTCCTGTCACTGCTGACCGCTCAGTCTCCTACATACGCCACCAGATTAAGTAACATCACAACCGTGACGGAATTTGTGATTCTCTGTCACGTTCACTTGGCAACGCGTGTCATTTTGGGTTGTGTTGCCATGTCTTGATGCCACGTCCATAGAAACGAGTGTCATGCTTTTATGCCGATACAAACAAAGGATTTCAATTCAGTGATGAATGACACTCAGTGTGTCGATCAATGAAGAACAATTCTGAGAGTTGTTTGTATTCTTTTTTTGTAAGTAAAGGGGGAAAAAAAGAAAAAAGATTTGACCAAAACTTGCAGGGTTCAAATGAGGAAACCGAGTAAACATTCCCCCCATGACTCCTGACTATCGTTTTTGTCCATCTGGCACCCGGCGAAGGTCAAAGAGAGCCAGGGAAGGGAATGGTGTCTCAGCTGACTAACGTGCTCTGTGGCTACATCTGTATTCCTCTAACCCCACATGCTTGGCTTGTGATATCCGGCTCTTGAGTGGCAAGTAAAGCCTTTGATTCGAAGATGTTTCTCCCCTCTGGGTGGTGGGCTGCTCCACAAAGTCATAACACAGCACAATGGGCTTCTTGTTGTCAGATGATTAGACAGACCGGTGTGTGTGTGTGTGTGTGTGTGTGTGAGAGAGAGCGAGAGAGAGAGATGGGGGTAGAGTGTGTGTGTTGTCTAGTTTGTCTGACAGCAGTTTCAAATAACAATACATGTCAGAACCGGTGAATAAGCAGTCTGACTGGCAGAGCCTTTTGTCTTCTGGACCTTTTCAATACTGTGTGAGAATGTCAGTGTGTTGATTGGGGATTTGCCGGAAGGGGCACATATTGGAATAAAAGTGAGCTTTAGTCAGTTAAAAAAAAAAAAAAGCTTTTCACGTTTGTGTCTCTCATCTAAAACAACTTTGCTTTTCCTCTCTTCGTGTGTGTGTGTGTGAATGTTCTCCCTCCCCGAGTCATGGGTCATTGTTAATGACAGAGAATGTGACGATCAAAGACAAACAGGTGGATGGATATTTATTTTTTTTATTCTCTCTTGCACTTTTCTTCCTGTCAAACTCTCCTTTAACACATCCGTGCTGTGACTGATCTTTCTTTTCTTACTCTCGCCTTGTTTATTTCATCTTAAAGAAAAAAAAGAAACAACACAATGAAAAGAGAGAGGGAAAAAAAGAATCTAAAATGTGCTGAACAGCCAGCGGTGTAAGGTAGTTATGACAGGCTCCAGTGCACACTATCACTGTCGTGATGGGAACAACACTTTGTTGAAGGACCTGCTCTTTCTACAGGGACCCCACACACACCTCACAGGCCCCAGTGCAACCACACTGCCTGTCTTTAACACTCTTTAAGTACTAATTCGCAAGTTAGTGTTTTTAGCGCACGGTTGCAGCACCATCGGTGCCAGCGCTGGCATTATTACAGCTCAGGCAGCAGCAAATTAGGTCGGCGAAGGGCAGGAGGAAACCCTACATGGAAGAAACCCCCTTTTTTTTTTTTGAAGACAAAAGCAAAGCAGTGAGAGAAAAAAGGTGAATGTGACTAATTAAATTAAACATAGCTTGGCTTGAGGGCAGCTTCGGGGGGAAGAAGTGCAGGAAGACAGGATGTGTGTGTGTGTGTGTGTAAGTCGGTGGGTGGCGGGGGTGGAGCTGGGAGACCAGGCAGGATATTTAACTGCGTATATCAGGTCATAGGAACGAAAAGCCCCGGGGCACAGCCGAACCAAACATGTCCCGCCCGATGAGGTGCGAGCGCAGAGACAAGCTGTGATCTTTGAACTTCAACCTCTGTGTGTTTTGGAAGAGGTCACGGAGTCACATTCACCTCTGTGTTTGGCATGTCGGGCCCCGAGGGGAGTGTTTTTGAGCTGACAAGGATGCATTGGCAGGGAAGATAATGGTTGATAACGCATTTGTTATTGTGCATTACTTTTTCATTTATTATTTTTTTACACGGGGCTCAGGCGGTTTTTCAGCTCTGAAGGTGGCTTATTTTGCATATGAAGAGGTGGAGGGTTCATGCTTGGATTGTATAATGAGTTGTAATATAGCTAAAGTGGAGAGTCCTGGCGAATGTGATTTCAACTCATTTCTCTTCAGTAAGAACCTAATGCATCGCATTGTTCCCACTCGGTATATATTTGGCTATTAGTGTTGCTATATTGAATTCACTGAAGCAGAAATATATGATGTAGGCCACTTAACCAGCATCACCTTCGGTTTATTGTCTTTCTAAATGTTTCCCACTGGACATTAAAACTGATATTTAGCCAGCAAAATGTGAGTCACACAAGTCCCACAGGACTCCACTTAAAGGAGAAACCCAGCGAGATTCAAAGCTAAGCACTAAAATAGAGAATTGAGATAAAGTTAATTTTGTTAAAATTAGTTTCGTACCTGTTTTTTTTTTTCCCTGTTTCTTTTCTTCCTTATCTTCTCAAGCGATGACCACACCCTCTCTTTTCATTTCCATTCCGGTTCCGTGGCGCATTGTCTTTGTATTTCACTCCGCCGTCTCAATCACACGTATCAGGAATCACCCATGTATGTCCAAAACAATAAGATTCTCTTCTTCTTTTTTTGCTGAAAACGAGTGCAATTAGGACTGCTGAATTTTACTCTTTGGCAGCACTGTGTCTGCTACAGCCTCGGGGCTTTCTTGAGATGGGATTATTATAGCGTTGACGTGCAGCCACTTCTGCTCCTGCAGAAACACGCACAACCCCAAAACAAATGCGCACGCACACACACACACACACACAATTTATTTTTCCAAATGACTATTGCCAAGGTATGATGCTACCTTATTTTGGCACAATTATTTATCTGCTGGGTGGGCTCAATGGGATAGAAGTAGGCCACAAGAGACAATGTGTGTGTGTGCGTGTGTGTCTGTGTATGAATACACACCATCAATGCAGGTTTGCAAGCCCAAGGCCACGTTTAGCCATCCTACTTAATAAACTTTCACTGAGCTCGCTGCATGATATCTGACCTGAAACAAGACTGGAAAATAGCAGAGGCAGAGAAGGATAAGGAAACAAGTAAATGGAAATAATGAATTGGAGAGGAAATGAAAAACAGAGAGAATCTGTGCTGGAATTAATGAGAAAAAGTCGAACATTTAAAAATGTAAGGACGTACAACATAGTGAGTCATGGTGTGCACTGGTTCTAGGTGGCCAGGGTTAAACTGGGCTTGATTTGATTGACAGAATGTTATTTATTTATTTATTTTTTTTTAAATTTAAAGTTGCAACTAAAATTTAAGTGATTCATGCCATTTTTTAAATATGCTTATTTGTTTTTTTTCCTGAAAGTTAGATGAGGAGATTGATATCGTTCTCAAGTCTCTGTGGTATGACATAACTACAGCCAGCGGCTAATTAGCTCATTAGCATTAAGACTGGCTCGGTCCGAAGATAATAATTCCCAAGAACCAACAAGATACAAGTATTTTCTTTAAAGGTCACTAATTAAAATGATTGTATTTTGTTTCTTCAAGCTGCGGGTTGTTCGACTATTGATTGGCTTGAAGGGCTAGCTTAGCTTTGGACAGAAACAGGCTAGCTGTTTTTATGCTTATGCGGTCTTGATGCTAAAGTTAAGCTAACACTCGGCTAGCGCTGGCTTCACGTGTGCCCAGCACGTATGAGAGTGGTGTTAGTCTCCTTGTCTGACTCTTGGCAAGACCGGGAAAAAGACACACACACTGTAATTTGGAATACTACCTAGCTAATAACTTACACGCAGACACATTCACTTTTGCATTTAGATTTCTCAAAAGTATTACTACTCAAAGAAATTCACCAAGAATAATTCATTGGGTCTGAAATCTCTGCCATTTTCTAACTTTCATTTCAATATGTCCATACATTTAAAAAGTGAGAGTGAAACAACTTTATGTGCGCAGGAATCGTCAGTAATGATCGGAATAATGAGTAGTCGGGTGAAATGCCAGAGCCAGACAGATAAGGAAGTAACGAGGAGAAAAAAAAGAAAAAAGAGATCATAGCTGACTCAAATTGTAATTCTCAAGTTTCTTCTTCCTTCTTTCTCTTTCCCTCTCATGTGTCAGTCTCTTTTAGCGCTCTCTCGCCGCACGTCCACCTCATTCCTCATCTCTTTTATCTGCCTGTTTCACCCGCTCATCTTCACCTCTGCCTCATTTACAATTGCTCCTCTCCTCTGGGGAGCGTTAACCTCGGTCGTCCATTCGCCGAGCCCTTAGGCCATGATTAGAGCAAGAGGAAAGAGAGCGACGGATAGAAGGAGGAAGTGAGTAATGCTGAAAAGGTGGGTGGGTGGCTCGGGAGGGGCTCTGCGTGTCTGCAATGCGCACAAGCCAGCTGCAGCCGGTGACCCACCAATCAACCCCAAAACTGTGCCGTGCATACGCTTCATTTGAAGGAAGCGCCTCTCTCCCGTACACCCATAGGGCCTGTTATTTACAGCTTATTCCAAAAAGTGAATTAAACACATCTCTTCTTTCAACTTTCACACTGCAGTTACACGTCTGTAAAGATCTGCGACAGAACAATTATTGCAAAACATATCAGGATGTAAAAGTCAATTTTGGTGTCTCCTCACAGATTTCCTGCTCCTGGCTGGATGTGTGCTTCCTGCTGGACTCCAGCCAAAAGGCACCCACAACCACAAAACTTGCTCAGATTTCAGATCATGGATAATCAGGAAATCGAACATAGGCTGGTCCCAGTGCATTATGGTGTCTAAAGTGTTTAATGTTTTGTTTGGGACTGGCTGTCGGAGTGCACTGGTGCAGTGGGTGTTTGATGGACAGCAACACTCCCAGAGGCTGAGAGGGTGACTGAAGTTTAAGCAAAAAGAGTTATTACAATGACAAAAACTAGGAAAATGAAGGTGGGGAAATCCACCAGGAACCATTAACCATTATGAAGTCTCGAAAATGAAAAATCGTAGTAAAATATTATTTGTCAAGCATACTGTCAAACATATGACTGTAATGTTATAGTTTTCCATCTGTGAACTTCTGCTTCCTATTTGCTAGCTAACATTAATTAATGTTAATGTTAGCTTGACGACTAAAATGCTTTAGCAAGAGGTTATGCAGTGATGTCACAGACGTATACCATATAGCATATAAATGACTTAGATTATATACCCTCGCTGGGGTAGTTAGCTAACTGTTACAAACTGTTAGCTAGCACGCTGTGTTTAGCACAAGCGGCAACCTCCAATGCAATGTAATTCCTCGAGCAATCATGGTAAAGGAGCAGTCTATAAAATTTGGGGCCTTTATTTTCAGAATTATACAAGGTTTTCACGCATGTATAATCACCTGAAAATAAAAATCTTTTTATTTTTGTTACCTAAAAATGATCCTTTCATATCTACAGTGTGAGCGGGTCCCCTTTCATTGAGGCCGCCATTTTGAAACACCATGTTTGTACAGTGGCCCAGAACAGACAAACTAATACTGACTCTGGATAGAGCCTCACAAGTGTTGCTTTTCCTTTACATTAGGATGGTGAGGGTGATGTGAGGAGATTGCAATACAGCAATTACACCACAAGATAAAGTCTACACACTGGACCTTTAAAATGCCAAATTTCATAGCAGAAATAAACATGTTTCTGGTTCAGGCAACAGTTTTGGTCTTTATAGCTTATTTCCACGTCCATGACAATATTTCAGATGATATTAAGGTTCAAAGTTGTGCATAATTAACAGTGTGACGATTTGATTGATTGGCGGCATTTGCTCTTACAGATGGCTTATTCGAGCACCCAGGCGTCACTTAGCCCACCTCAGGTCTGCCAATGATGTACGTCTTTGCCGATATTTAGATTAGCTGGAAGGCGGAAGAAGCAGTGCATCTAACATGGCGGCAGCCAGCATCACTACAGAAACCTCACTCGGGCTGTGTCCATTCTTTATACTGTCAGTGGTTTACAGTCGTAGCTGTGTTTTCAGAAACACGGTCCTATTGCTATAGTAATGTGGGCCCGCCATTTCTCTTGACATGTGTGAATGTCCATGACTGTAATAAGTTATGACTTCCCAAAAATGTCTTTCTCTTTCTCACCTCCATCTTTACTCTTGCCATCTTTCATTTCATGGCTCACTTGACCTCTGGATACTCCTCTACTTCCAGTTTCCCATCATAAATTAGATAGATAGACAGGCAGATAGTTTCTTTCATTCTTTTATCCATCCCTTCTTCCTCTGTCTTTTCATCATTCCCCTTCCTGTCCCCATCTCCTCCCTCATCTCCAGACAACTTATTTTATCTTTCCCTTTAACCCGTGCTCGTCAATCCTTTACATCCATCGCTCAGTCTTGACCTTCGCCCTCTGTTCAATCACCGTCCCTCCTCATAGCCATTTTCTCTCCATCGTCTGTCTTTCTTCACCTCTCTGATCCTTCCATCCCCTTTATCTACTGTATAGATTCGTCTATCTCTTTCTCCCGACGTCCCTGCAATTAGACGACTATTTCTCTTTTTTCCATTCTCGGGCTCTTTAGCTTTCTTCACCTCTCTCCTGTCTGCCTTCGGACCTCTCGCCCTCTCCTCTGATCGTCCTTTTTTTTTTCTTTCCAAATATCAATCCTCGTTTTAAACCTCCTTATGTATCTCCTCCACTGCCTGATCGTTCCTTCCGGCTTTCGTTCTCCCTCCGCCCTCTCTCCCCCTCCTTCCCTCCATCCCTCCCTCCCTCCCTCCCTTGCTGGTTCCTGACCTCCATCCTCCCTGTGATCATCCCTCCAGAGTTGAGGCCATCTGTTCCTGCAGGAGAACCAAGTGCATCCTCGCCCCCACCCACCCCCAGCCGCCAGCCAGGTTGCGCGTATTTATGCACGTGCGTGCCAATTTATCTCTCTGTGTGTGTTAAAGTGTGACCACATATTCCACGGTGAGCGCCTGTATAGGAAAAAAAAAAAAAAAAAAAAACTGGTCGTGTTGCATATTCATGACACTAAGGGTGGAGTGCCATTTTTACCTCTTTATGGAATTACCTTTTAGGAGTTCCCCATCAGTGACGGACTGCTGCATAAACAAAATCACTTTGATGTCTAATGCGTGATAGATCCATATGGATGATATGGAGATGATTATAGCTAATAAAGCTGATACCTGTGTGCGCTCTTATGTGTGTGATATTGCGTTTGCATGCCTGAGCTACACGCTTGTGTGTGTGTGTGTGTGTGTGTGTGTGTGTGCGCACATGCACGAGGAACAGTTAGAGTTCAGGCCCTCGGTGCTCTCCCTCCTCGATTAGGAAGTAAACAATGTTTATTCAGGAGCAGCTGTCTATGGGAGATGGCGGCGTGTGCACGCGCCGACATACACACGCACACATATGCATGCATTTAGAAAGATGAAGATGAAGGCTTTGGGAAAAGAGTGAGGCTGATTAGTGGTTCTGTGAAGCCGAGGAGGAGAGGGCCCAGTGGAGTACACACACACACACTAACACACACCCACACATGTACACACGACTGAAAACACAGACAAAGGATGAACGATAAATCAGTTCACACGCAGCTGCTTCTTCGGAGACACACCAGCACTTAAAATGACCACTGTAAATAAGTATCTATTCTGCCGTATTGAGAATCATGGGTGTCATTGCAAAGAGGCGTGCATGGCTGCACTGGCTCTTCAGCCTGTAACTGAAACAGAATGTGGAACTCAGAGTGAACTCCAGCCAAACCATAAAGTAAGACCTCCCTCTGACTTTTTACTCTTCATTGAAACACGTGAAGTTTCTGCTTCTTTTTTTTCCCCTCCTCACTTTCATTATTTTAACCTCTCAAAATGACCCGTGATTACTTTTAGGGGGGGAAAAAAATGCTAGAAGCCATATAGTCGCTGGTACTTTCATTTTCTTGTAAAAACAATAAAAGGCTATTTGTTACATCTAACAGATGTCAGGGAGTAGAGGAGCACAGAGAAACTTTTCTTTTTTGAGCCGCAGTATACGCTTTCCACGAAAAGAAAAAAATAGAAACGCAAAACTTCAGAAATCTGCCTTTACAACCCGAACTACCACGATTCACGGTCTAGTCCACCCACCTCTCCCTCTATCTCTCTCTCTCTTTCAGTGTTCCCGATTCTTCCCTCCTGTCTGAGCAGCAGCTGTGCGTATTTCTCCTCAGGGTGAATCCGCCACGAGCAAGAAGGCCTCCTTTTACAAGAATGACCCAATTTATCAGACACAGCACTCACACTGTTGATGGATCTAATTAAAATCTGTGTACAAATCTTATAAAGGCCAGCGGTAATCATATTTACGGTGTGAGCTTTCAGTCATTCTTTCACAATGTTAAACCGGGATAATCCATCATAGACAGTGTAAAACAGAAAGGGACCCTTTTCAGCAAGTTTGATCCCATCTTGTGTTTTTCTCCTCCCT